>KB300643.1:86793-179886 GCA_000328365.1 Capitella teleta
ATATATATATATATATATATATATATATATATATATATATATATATATATATATATATATATATATATATATATATATATATATATATATATATATATATATATATATATATATATATATATATATATATATATATGTATACGTGTAGTCATACACATGTACATACGGGGCTCATTATGCTCTTGACCTTGTGGGAACGAAATCAAATATTAGTATGGGAATATGCATCTCTCGTCTGAAGTCGACCGGTTTCTAGTCTATTATCATCCACCTGTGTAAGTTTGTACAACTACTAGTAGCTGTCATACTACAGCGAGACCCAGGGGTCCCAGCCCGATTTATCTGTGATTTATCACACACACAAAAAAAAAAATTAAAACAAAAAAAAACATCATGTGCAGTACAGCCACTGGTTCGTGACTCCATGTGGTGATACCTCACCAACGAGGGATTTCAGTTCGATACTAACTAAATATTAAATATTAAATATTACCCATACGAGAAAAATACTTGGTAAGACCTCGCCCGAGAATCTGTGCAAGAGAGCTTTATTTCAATTACACATACTGACATAGGCCTAGGCCCTATTTGTAACGGAGTGTCTACGTACCAGGCCGCCTGGGATATAGCCGTGAGCTACGTACCAGGCCGCCTGGTGTGTAGTGGGTTGAGGTCTACGTACAAGGCCGCCTGGGATACAGTCGCAAGCTAAATGCAAGGCTGTTGGTATGATGGTAGTAGGAGCATCACCCTAGCTCAGTGCTCTTGGATTGTTGCAATGCTATGAGCGTGTGATCTGAAAGCCGTGTGTCCGTCTCCAGTGTGTGTAGCCATCATTTCATGTGGTGTAGAGTGGAATTTCAACTCAAGCTTTAAACCAGGAAGACAAGGCAAGGGAGTAGCAGAGGAATTTGGGGGAAGAGATGAGAAGGGTGGCATAGCGCGGGTAAAGGGAGAATAGAAAGAATGGAGGAAAGTCAAGCTTCTGAACGCTTGGAAGGAGCAACCTGTGGCACAGGAGGTCCGAGGAGCAGCTCGAGGCGCAAGGCTCGGGTTCATGCAACCGATACCCGTCTTCATGCTTGCAAGCGTGGCCACTGTATGGCAGGCAGTCCAGCAGTGTCCCTGATGCTGCTGATAACTTCAAAAGCAGTTCAACATGTTGCCTAGCTAGCAATAGCTCATAATGAATTTTGCCCATATAGGTTATAACATGGGGTAGACCTGGGACTTTAATCAATCGGATATCCCGACGAGTAGTGCAGGTCATGAACTTCCTAGCATTCATATCGCCTGGTATATAGCCACAGCGCTAGGCGCCCGGCGGCCCTGTACGTAGACCATTACCCACTCCACACCAGGCGGCCTGGTACGTAGCTCACGGCTATATCCCCGGCGGCCTTGTACGTAGACACTCCGTATTTGTAATTGAAATAAATGGCCATTGTAAACCCCCATATTCTTGAGAAAATGACTCCCGTATGCTGAACTAAGCTAGTAAAAAACAATATTTAAATAACATGCTGAGTTAAACTCAAGGCAAACATACCTGCATCGACGAGAAAATGAACCAATTGGAGCCGTGAATAGGAAAACTTCAGTTCGCGCGCTTACACGCACTGCATAAAAGGAGTCCCCGGCGGCACAAAACACGTGGTCTGCAGCTACGGAGATAGAGAGAAACATCTTTAAACGAAACCGGAAATGCAGAAAAAGTGAAACTAGTCTTAAGAGTCTAGTCATTTTTAACGAAATTACCTCCTAGTAACTCTCTTTATATTCTACCCAACAACTCACAATAAAAACAGGTTCGTCTCAGCCATATGTTTTATTCCAACCTTGTCTTGTACATTGATATTTGCGAAGATCACCAACTTCGTAACTTAGTGAAGTTAGTCGGACTGCGATCATCTGATCACGCGGGCGATTTGAGGGGGAAATTTCTGTTTCCACTCTTCATTGTCTTCAGTGTCTTGCCATGAGCAGTAATGCTCAAACACTGCCTTTGATTTAGCGATAGGAGGATGCTGTCGTCTGAGATAGTATCATAGTTTAGTAGCTGCCTGTGTCAGTGTGGGAATGGAAGTGGAGACCTTTTCCCCCAGTCAGTCTGTGTAGCTATGTGCACAGCGCGCCGCGCTTAAGCGATCACCCCGTCGCTGAGCCTTGGACCCGGCTTTTCGCGTTTTTCAGCGCTGCGCCGTCGATGGGTGTAATCAATTAAAGTTTTCGGACATTTATAATCGGATTTAAGCAAAAGTAAAGTGAGGTTTTTGAAGTAAATTGGACACCCTTTCAGATGAGCTTAAAATTATTAGGATCAAACAACGTTTTCTATGGTTTCCGATCGATTGAAAACCGCCGAAATTTTGCTCGCCGAATTATGACCTATACTTTTTTTTGTTAACCGGTCCGCGTCTGTCCGCACTACCAGTGTTAGATAATTATATTAACTAACTCTGTGCGAAATTTCAAGGCTCAATTCCGTTGACACCTGTTGACCCAGCCGTTTTAGTGCAAGTAACCCTCGTCCGCGATCGCCGCCGCCATCGCGCGCTCTTTCGTGCCCCTGTTATCGCCCACTTCCTGTGTATTTTCGTCTGCTGCATTGGGCTATGAATCAGTTTTTTCTGGGCATGTAAACTAGTTTCTGATATATTGTCTATGCAGTGAATGTTACTAAATAACACTTTATGGATATAATATTCGGATTTAATCATTAATTTGACGATTTATCATCAGTTGAATGTATTTTAGTTGAGTCATATTTTTCAAGCCTGACTGCTAACTCAGTGACTTTTGTTTTTGTTTTTCAACTGCTTGCTATGAATATTTACAACATGATAACTACTTTATTATTATTATTATTATTATTATTATTACACAGTAATAAGGTATTAATAAATGAAAAAATAAATATAATTGAAAATATAAATGGGAAAATTATCAGAATGAATGGTCATTATGGTGAGGTTACTCAGTGCTGTTTGGCTGCTTGTCCTGAAATCAGACCTGAATTAAGCTTCTCTTTTCCTCTTTTTTTCCCTCAGTAGACTTAATGTATTAATTGCAGTAATACAAGCAAATAATAATATATAATTTTCTCATATTTTTATATATAATTTGAGCATTCAATTGTACAACAAAAAATACATAAAAAGTGTGAATTTGTTTTATCAGTTGACTCACACATTATTTAGCTTGCACATGATAGCTATGAGGACATAATAACATGGTGATGCAGCTGGTGGGGCAGGTAGACTTACCTTTCTCCTTCAGGTACTGTTGTCAATGTGGCATGCATTCTCCTGTCACCTACCTGTCATTTTGAGATGAGCCTCAACATAATATGGATGCATGCAGCCAGCAAATTGAACATTCATACTATCATGGGCTTCCAGTCTTCAGCTCTCATTTTGTAATTATTGAATATTATTGCACTCTGCAGATTATTTCAGCTTGTACTTAATTTCTTACTGATATATCTTTTTTGTCCGACAGTTGTGTTATAGGCCCTTGAGTAATGATATGCATCCCGTCGAACAGTATAATTTGATGCACCTGAGACTTGGTTTGCATCTGTAATTGATTGTGTTATTCAAAGTTTTTACAAATAACTATTTTATAGTCCTTCAAAAGCTTATATCAGTTCTTATGATCATAACAGCTCTGTAAGCATTAATTGCTTGGTGTTTTTGAGGCCTCTAACTAGGTTGAAACTTTCAATCCAGACATGAATTGATATAGTTAATTTTTACAATCTTTTAAACTTGTACTAATTACTATGATAAACTAGCTGTATACTTTCAATATTATTGGTCTTCAAAGACCATTTATAGCTGATTCCAATGCTGCAAACCTTTTGCATTTATCTTAAATCATTTTTGAGATACAGTTGTTTGCGAGATGTTATACTCGGGACGGCTTTTTGAATTATTGGTTCAATATTAATGATCCTTCAACCTGCACTCAATATTATGATAGATAAGCTATAGCTTTTATTGATATTGGCATTTAAAGACCATTGAAAGCTGATTCCAATGCTGCAAACCTTTTATTTTTCTCTTTAATAAATGCTGAGATACAGTTCTTTGTGGGATCTTACACTCGGTCGACTCTTTGAATTCTTGGTTAAATTTTTAATATTTTTCAACTGGCACTCATTACTATGTCAGACTACCTATAGCTTTCATAGTTATATGCCTTTAAAGACCATTTAAAGCTGATTACAATGCTGCAAACCTTTTGTTTCTATCTTAATTAATGGCTGAGATACGGTTGTTTGCGGGATCTCATACTCAGCCAGATCTTTGGGTCTAAGTCAAAATCTCAAATCCCATTACTTTACATGTTAACACGCGTCACCAAAGAATTCGCGAATTTTAGCCACTAAAAATTAAATAACTTTTGAACTAATAAAGATAAAAACAAAATTCTTTCAGTTTCATCTTATTTAGATCACAAACTATCATTTGATACCATTTTCAATGATATCAAATGAATTTGAAATTTTTGTGCACATACCTAGTCTGTGTTTGCTCTGATATAATGGATATCGTTCTAACTCTAAGCAGAATTGTTATTTATTTCAAACTCTGTTTTCATGAGTCAAATATTAATTACACTGAATTCTGCTTGATTTACAGAAATGGATGATGATGATGATTGGGGAGATGAGCCTTACTTCCCTCCCCCTCAGACGATAAAGCAGTCGTCCTTCCCCTCTCCTCACAGGGGAATCGGCAGGAGTCGAGGGAGGGGAAGAGGCCACAGTTTTGGAGGCGGCTTCTCCCGTGACCCTCAACCCAGACGGGATAATCAGGTATCTGGTTTCCAGTCATCCAATGGAGGAGACGCCTCTGCTGAGATAGATATCGCTTCCACAGACGTTGGAAGAATAATTGGTAAGCACATAACAAGAGGTAATTTACTGTTTGATGCTCAATCATAATATCCAGGCAAGGGAGGATCCAAGATTCGTCAAATCCAGGATGATTCTGGTGCTCGTGTTGAAGTTCCCCGTGACAGAAACGGAGATCGTGTTGCTGTTCAGTTGAGTGGATCCGAGGAATCCGTGGCCAAAGCGAAAGAGATTATTCAGGAAATCGTCAGTGATCAAGGTGGGCATGGTTTTGGAGACGCTGATCGATCTGTCGGTGCCAAGAATCGTGGATTTGGTGATGAACGAAATGGATTTGATGATCGAAGCAATGGATTTGGAGGTGGAGGCAGGAGAGGCGGAGGTAGCTTTGGAGGAGGAGGAGGCTTCGGAAGTAGAGGAGGAGGTGGATTTGCAGGAGAAAGCAGGAATGGGAATTCTGATGGAGCTTCAGGCGAGGTAGAAGTGGCATCATCTCTCGTCGGTAAAATAATTGGTAAGGTTCACATTGCGTTCTGTTTTGTGATTAATTCTCTGATATTTTGACAGGGAAAGGTGGATCCAAGATCCGACAGATTCAGGATGACTCTGGTTGTCACGTGGACGTTCCCAGGGGCCGTGACAGTGATGTGGTCATGGTGCAACTGAGCGGCTCAGAGGAAGCTGTGGCAAAGGCCAAGGAGATGATCCTGGAGCTCACAAGCGATGACGGGGGAAGGGGCTTTGGTTCCTCCTCACGCGGAGGATTTGGCGACAGAGGAGGGGGCTTTGGAGGGGGAGGGGACTTTGGAAGGGGTGGCAGTAGTAATGGCGGCTATGATTATGAGAAAGCCTTCGAAGTAAATGCCAGATTAGCGGAAGAGCTAAATTCCAAACCGTGGTTTGGTGCTGACGCACAGGCCGCTCTTGACCAGAGCGCAGCCCCCAAGAGGCCTCAGATCGACTGGGAAGGCCTGAAGAAAGAATCTGAAATCGCCTCTAAACTCAAATGGGAAGGTGTGTGGGTGTGTGTGGATTGTGTGTTGCACTGTATCTGTGCTGTTGTTAGGTTTCTGCAAAGTGAACAAAGACTTTTACGTGGAAGATCCGGAAGTGGGAAACATGGACCCAGAGGAAGTGGCGCATATAAGGAAAACCAACAACAACATTATGGTCGTAAACTTGGCAGAAGGCGAAAAATCCAAGGAGCCCATCCCAAATCCCGTCAAAACATTTGCGCACGCATTCCAACATTATCGTGAGTTCCTTGTTTGCAAGTCTTTTAATGTTCTTTCACTGTTTTCTCTTTTTGATCAGCGGAAATCATGTCTGAGATTTTGAAAGCTGGCTTCACGACTCCATCTCCCATCCAGATGCAAGGATGGCCCATTGCACTGCAGGGAATCGATCTGATTGGCATCGCTCAAACAGGCACAGGCAAAACACTCGCTTTCCTGCTCCCTGCGTTTATCCACATTGAGGGCCAGGAGATCCCGCGCAAGGACAGGGAGGGCCCTACAGTCCTTGTGCTCTCTCCCACCAGGGAACTTGCTCTACAGATTGAGAGTGAGGTCAACAAGTACAGTTACAAGAATATTAAATGGTCAGTGAATTAGGGCTGGGCGGATATTGCTTCAACACGGATACACGGATAACGGATATCCGTGTTACTAATATCCGACGGATACGGATACGGACACGGATATTTATGCCCAAACATGGGAGGATGCACCTGCAGCGCAATGCCCCAGCGCCTGGCACACGCTGTGAGCGCAAAAGCCACGCTCTACCTGCAGCAGTTAAAGACAAGCGACCTTGACCTACCGCTTGCTTCTTGTGCATTTCTTTTATCAAAACATTCAGAATAAGATTCAAGAGGTATCGCACATGCAGACAGCTCGCTTGCCTGTCGATTTCACAGAGGTGAATTCCTTATCAGCGCAAGCTATTTCAAGTATTTTTCCCCAACTTCACGAGTCGCAGATTATAATCCCAAGACGGAACGATAGTAACGGCAATTATTGTTCTATAGAAAGTTTGAAATAATGCAAGTCGCTAGATCGCATAGTAGGGGGGCCTACATGTACTAATCTATATTAACTGTTCAATTTCAAACATGGTTCAAGGTCGAGAAAGTGATGAAATTCAGTGCTGTTTGTGGTTCACACGAAAACTGCAATTGACAAAGCTGTCACGTGTAACGGTGTTGAAAAATAAGCACTAAAGGAGATAGTCAACAACGCGTGTTACGTCACTTTTGCTTGATGACTGAAGAGATTCGAGGGCATAGAATTGTGTTTATTTAAAACAAATCAGAATTAGCGCATTGTTGACATCGTGTTATCTTGTAATTGACATCGCTCAGCTTCAGTAAGCAGCGCTTGTGTGCGGAAAGGCTGTGCGCTACGCTCACTGTGCGCTCGAAACAAACACTTAAAATTTACACTATCCGTGTTTAACTATCCGTGTTGAAACACGGATCACGGATAGTACTGAAAACCCCCAATATCCGTGCTGTCACGGATATCGGACACGGATATCCGCCCAGCCCTACAGTGAATATCGTTTTGTTTGTACTCTGTATTGATATATTTTTTTTCATTCTAGCTGTTGTGTTTATGGAGGCGCGAGTCGTAGAGAACAAATTACAAAAGTGAAAAGTGGTGTGGAGATTGTTGTGGCTACCCCGGGACGACTTAACGATTTAATCAACGCTAATGTACTCAGTCTGAAGAACTGTTCGTATCTGGTGTGTGTTCATTTTGCGCTCCCCCTCCTGTATGATTGTTGGTACTTTGCAGGTTTTGGATGAAGCCGATCGCATGCTGGACATGGGATTTGAGCCGGAAATCCGGAAAGTTCTCTTGGATATTCGTCCGGATCGTCACACCGTCATGACAAGGTGAGAGCCATCTGTTGAGCGGCGATAATCACGCTTGTCTTTGTTGTTGCAGTGCCACCTGGCCACCTGGAGTGCGTCGCTTGGCTCAGTCGTACATGAAGGACCCGATCCAGGTGTTTGTGGGCAGTTTGGATTTGGCAGTCAGTGGTTACAATGTCCGAAGTCAGAGGTCATTCTAATTTGCATATTTGCAGGCGGTTCACAGTGTGAGGCAGCAGGTTGAGATCATTGAGGAAGATGACAAAAGAGAAAGGGTTCGTGGTCGTGTCTGTTGTCTTGGCGTCGCATGCTTTTCTTCTCCATCAGCTTGTGGATTTCGTTCGACATGAACTGGGACCCGAGGACAAAGTGATTGTTTTTGTCGGGAAAAAAGTTTTGTGAGATATTGTTAGTCTTTCCACTTTCCAGATTTTATTTCTCTGTATTTTAGGGCAGATGACATTTCTTCAGACTTTGCACTCAATGACATCCGATGCCAGAGCATCCACGGGGACAGGTGACCTCAGTTGACCTCAATTGACCTTTGCTGACCTTTTGTTGACTGGTTTGCAGGGAGCAGTGTGACCGTGAGCAGGCGATTGCGGACATGAAGGATGGCACTGCCAGGATCCTCGTAGCCACAGATGTTGCTTCTCGTGGACTGGATATTGTTGACATCACGTGTGTAGCCATTGACCTGACTTGGCCTCTGACCTAATTTTCTTTCAGCCATGTGTTCAATTACGATTTCCCCCGTAACATAGAAGAGTATGTTCATCGCGTGGGAAGAACAGGGCGTGCTGGGTAAGAGGAAGTGCTGCCGCCCCTCGTGTGCTTCATATTTCATTCACAGGCGATCGGGTACAGCCATTACCTTGGTTACGAGGAAGGATTGGAGCAACGCCAAAGATCTCATCAACATTATGGAGGAGGCAGGACAGGTGCGTTGAGTGAGCGTCTGTTGAGTTGAGCTGGAATATTTTGTAATTTGCAGGAAGTACCAGATGAACTGCACACAATGTCAGAACGCTTCACACGCATGAAAGCCCGCAAGGATGAGGAGAAGAGGAATGGAGGAGGAGGCTATGGGGGAGGAAGAGGAGGTGGTGGAGGCTTTGGAGGAGGAGGTTTTGGAGGAGGAGGAGGTCGATTTGGAGGCGGAGGAGGAGGCAGGAGGGGGGGCAAGCGCGATGGACCCAATCCAGGCTTCTTCAACTTCTAATTGGTTTCAGTTGCGAACTCATGTTGCATTTATCTTGTTAAGAATAAACTTTGTTCTGACAAGAACTTTCTGTTGTGTTCATACGTTTGGTGTTCTGAATTCTAAAAGCAATCTGCTCAGAGGGAAAAGCAACTCTGGTGTTAGATTTATGAAAATGATGGAAATGACTTGTTCTGGTTGCATGTATTCATAGCCAAGTTTTCCTCTTAGCAGTTTCGCGTCGGGGCTAATTACAAAAGTCAATAAATCTACTTTCTTGAAGCGGATACTATTTAATACTACCAGTACGTCTGAATGTGTACATCATACATGCAGTGATGTACTATTGTACATGTACCCAAATCATAACGCAATGTTATGAACGTTATGATCAAGACTCGATCATCTCTCTCTTCCGTGGAAACGGACACTGAGCAGGGAAAAAAGTAGTGGCATGATATAAGTAGATTAATTATTAATTATTCCTGTCAATGCAACCGGTCTCATCAAATCGATTAGGACTTTTTGTTCTCGATTCTTGTTTAGATAAGGTTTTCAGTGTAATCACCATGACGATTCTCGAGCCACGAGAATGTCTCGGGTGATTCTATTGGCTGACTCGCCATCCTATTAACCAATCAGCGCAGCGCTTACAGAATCCTCAGTTGATGTGTTTGTGTAGCAACCAGTCGCCTTCAATCCGAACTGATTCCTTCTCTGTCAGCAAAGCAGTCTAACAGGATTTAAAAAAGAGGGAATCAATTGGTGAGTTTGTCAAATATATAACGAGGTTGTCAGGTGAAATGATGCAACGCCATGACGCGAATCGGACCAGAATTTTGCTCCAATTATCATGCCAAATTTTAGCTGCATTCTGTAGCCATAATGATATAATGATAATCTGTGGGGATGATTACCAATATAGAGTCTTGGAACGAGACTAGCCAATTTTATGATAATTTTATAATTTTCAACTTCAAACAATCAATTTTGAATTCAACATTAATTAAATTATCGTAACATTGATACAGTTTACGACGCTAATTTCTGCAATAATTGACATTGATTGCAATATATGTATGTAATATAAATGACATGAATTCAAGCCTTGAATCAAGGTATTACCTGTAGAGGTATGATGCATTTGAAAGTCTGAATTTTCATTTTCTATTATAATAGGATTTTATCTTCTTTCAGCATACACATCCAAGATGGCCACCATAGTGAAGCCGGACACTCGCCACGCGACCTCCGATTGGTTCACTTCCAACTACAAGATTTCCACAGACGCTGAGCGCCAAAGAGGAGCGTCACATGACGTGCGGCAAGAGGCTCGCTTCCTCAGGAACGAGACAGACAATAAGACCAAATGGGATCAACTGGACAACAACACTCGTCTGGCTGACCGTGTTGACCACATCCGTCTGTGGAAAGACAAGTTGGAGAAGACTCTAGCTGACCTCGACAAGGAAATCGCTGACCTGTCTGGCTCCAAAGATGAGCTGGAGAATGCGCTGGAGGCAAAGAACCTTCCCCTGGAGATGACCTGTGAAAACCTGGTGACCCGCGAAGGTCGCAAGGACATTGATCTGGTGGAGGATGAGGTGGAGGACGAGATGCACAAGGTTCGTCTTCTGTTTTGAGAGCGCTCTTTTAAGTTCGCTTGTTGCAGGAGAAAGCCGTCATTGAGGCAATCCAACGTCAATTGCAAGGAAAGATCGATGAATCTTTTGAACAAATCTGTGTGCTGCAAGAAGCACGCCAGCAAATCTTAGCCGACCTCCAGGATAAAAACAAAGCTCTTGACATCGATGTAGAGCAATACAATTTGACGGAGGATTCCCCAGACATCAGCTACAAACCAAACCCAACCAGGGTACCCAAAGGGTGCGAATCAACGCCCGCGATTTGACAAATGATTTAATTAGCAATTGTTTCAGGAGCACAACTCCCGATCAATGGGAAAACTTCAGCCGTTACAACAAGGAGCGAGCGGAGAAAGAAATGGGAAATTCACGTCGTTTGAGGGAAGCAAACCACCACACGCTGCAACAGACGGACAACGATCTGCGATCACAGCAGACTGCCACAGACTACGCTCTGAGGAAGCGTACTCATGAGTTTGAGCGTGCACTTGATGAACTCAACTGGCAGAAGAAACAGGTGAGAAAAAGTGAGCCAGGTGAAATTGTTGATCAATTGTTCTTCCGACAGACTGAGGATGAAATCGCTGAGATGGAGAACGACATCCGTGGTCTTGTCGACTCGGTTAAAGCCAAAACAAAGCCTGACAAATTGGCGCAAACCAGACTGGAGAACCGCACGTATCGCCCGAATGTTGAGCTGTGCAGAGACAATGTTCAGTACGGATTAACTGACGAAGTGAAGCAACTCGAAACGACCAAAATGTCACTGGCTGAGAAGCTGAAACAATCTCAGTGAGTGGAAAGATCAGTTCTGAATTACAGTCAGTCTTTTTTCCTTCTTTCACAGGCATGCACTTCACGGTCTTGAACAGAACCTGCATCGTATCAACGCTGACATCGCTCTGAAAACAAACTCTCTGAAACTGGACAAAGACTGCCAGTTGTCGAGGGAGAAACTATCTGACCCGTGCAAACGACCCCTGACCTCCAAAGACCGCTGCATGTTCCTGTCTGGCATCAGCCGAGAGAAGTCCGCTCTGATCAATTAAAGCGCTCGTAGAAATGCTGCTATTCCTGTTGCTTTTGCCTCTGGCTGATCTTCATTGAGTGTTTTGTGGATGTGCTGCTGCTATTAATTCTTCACTTTGACCGAATAAAACTCACAGTATTGTAGATGCCTGTTGCGTCCACTGAATCTCCTACCGTTCGTTCCTCTCCGTAATGCAAGGCATCTTTGCACGTTAAACTCCATGTCAATGCAGAGCATATTCGTCAATAAAAAAGCTTCACTGAAAATAATAAAAAAGCTTCACTGAACCTCTCTCTTCTCTATTGGGTCAAATCAGAAGTAAATAACTCAGCTGCCATGAATTACAATTGACATTTATTTATGAACACGAGAGATTTGAGCGGAATAGCAAGTGACTCAGAAGCCCCCCCTTGCGCCTCCTCTGTTGCCCCTGGCCGGTCCTCGGAGGCTTCCCCTCGAATGCACTCCACGACCCCGTACTTGAGTGGTGCCACGCGTCATGGGGGAACCCCGGATGGCGGTGTTGCCTCTGCCTCTGAAACGGCGTACGGGTTGCGGCCGACTGAGCGAGGGAGAGGAAGACGCTGCCGGCTGAGGAGAGCTCCAAGTAATGCGCTGGATCTTCTTGGGTTTGGCGTCTGTGCTTGACCTTTCCTCTGAGGGGTCAGACGGCTGCTGAGGGAGGCTGCTCTGAGAATCGCCATCTGACGCGACTGAAACGTCATTGCCACTGTCCTCAGCCGCTTCTGCCAAATCAGCCTCTGCAAGGAGAAAATCACCAGTTAGCGAACAAGAGAAGAAGGTCACTGACCTTGAGACTCTGCCTCCTCCGTGGCTGCTGCCTCCTCCCCAGCGTCCTCCTCCTCCTCTACCTCCTCTATCACCTCCTCCTCAACTTGCTCAGTACTTGGAGGTGATGCCCTGAGAATGTTGATGACGGGGGCCGCGGGAGGCACTGAGTGCTGTTGGCTGTCGTCAAACTGAGAAAGATCCATGCGAGTGTCGTCCACTCCTGAGAAAAACACACAGGTCAAAGGTCAATCAGAGGAATGAGAGCACTGACCTCCTTGCACTGCCAACTGGGCAACGTCTGCGGGTTGCTGCTCAGAGCCACTGAAGAGGAATCGCTGCTGAACGCCAGGAGAACTGAAATCATGGAATGCAAAAGGGGGTCGCGCCTCAGATGCACTTACTGACCTGACAGCCTCAGCAAATCCGTCATTCCTACGCGGCACCAGAAGTGTAGGAGTGCTTGGCACTATGCCATCATCCCCCAACTCAAACCCACCATCAGCCTGCAAAGAAGCAAGAGTTGCATAATCAAGCATACGCACATGAACGTACCCCAAAGGCAAAAGGAGTGAGAGGCCCGCGCCCAGATGGCACTTGCGCTGGTTGGCTGGCCATGCGTGCAAGCGTGCCGGGAGCTTGGCTCTGCTCAGATGACGCAACGCTACTGGGAACCTCTGCAAGGTAAAGTCAGAACAGGCGGCAAAAAGAGACAAGCGCTGTTACCAGGAGGAACAGTGCTGCCCTCTGGAGACTCCTCCGAACCTTCTGCCTCCTCTGCCATGTCTTCCTCCTCTTCTCCCTCCTCCTCCTCAGCAACTCCATCTTCATCGTCCTCCTCATCCCCATCCTCCTCCTCTTCCTCCTCCTCTTCTTCTTCTTTCTGGGCAACCATCTCTGCCTCCGAATCATCAGATTCTACAACAGAATGTTCAAACACAAACACATAGAAGAAAGGGAGCGCAACTCACCAACGATCACGATGTCATCATCTCCTTCCTCCTCCTCCTCATCCTCTTCTCGCTCCTCTCCCTCATACTCCTCCACTTCATCATCCTCCTCCTCTTCGTCTTCTTCATCATAAGTGGGGTTTCCCTGCTCAGAATCCTTTTCAAATTAGAAAATTGGAAATAATCTTTTACAGCACGAAGCTCACATCATCCTCAACAACGACCACACAATCATCCTCCTCCTCCTCCTCCCTCCTCCTCCATGTCTGCTTCCTCTCCCTCGTCCTCTCCCTCCTCATCGCCAACCTCCTCCAGTTGTTCCACATCCTCCACGTCAGCAGATTCCTCTGATGCCAGGGGTCGCGTGACGGCCACTTTGGACGTCTTTTGCTCCGTTTGCTCAACCTAAGGGACCAAGAAATAAAATCAGCCGGAATTCTTTGAGCAATTTCGCTCACTTCAACAGGGTCAGTGCTGGACTGGGAGGAGGTCTCCTGAATCACCTTCGTTCTCTTCGCGGGTGTTGACGTTCCAGCTTCAGGTTCAACTTGGAGGCTGCAAAAGAGGAGACAACATTGAATCGCACTCGCAAGAGAAGCCACATACTGAGGGCCCTCCTCTCTGGGTCGCTTATGTGAGGTGGAGGGTTGAGGGGGTGTTTCAGAGGAGCTGCCGCTCGGCTCCTCTGTAGAGTCACCCACCTCCTCCACGGAATCCTCCACGTGAGGGGAGACCGGCTGAACCTGCTGCATGGGGCGCGGGATGGGCAGAACCTCGCTCTCCTGCACCGACGGCATCACGGTTGCGGTGGGGGTCTGAGCCACAGCCATCGGCCGGATGCTGGCCATGGCTCGCGCCTCAGCCATCGAGCGCATGGGAGGAACACTCGACTGGGGAAGGCGGGATTGGGCTGAGGCGGGAGTGGCCATGGGTTTGATGTTGGCCGTGCGTGGTGCTTCAGCTGAACTGGGTCTGTGAGAAAATCTTTAGAAATCCTGATGGAAGAGAAAAGGGAGAGGTTACCCTGCTCTTTCCACTGGAGATGCAGACACTGTGGGCTTAGCAGCTGCGCCAGTTGATGGCTGCTTCTGGGTGGATTCATACTGTCGCTGAAGCGCTTGGTGCTGAACAAGAGCAGTGAGCAGGAAGCAGTGAGCAGCGCATGTTACTCACCCGTTGCTGCAGCTCCGCATTCTCCTTCTTCAATGCTTCCATTTCGTGCTCAAAGAGTTCATCTTTGGAGCTTTGAGCCGCTCTGGTCTCCTTCAGGACGTTCTCAAGTGCATTAATCCTCGCTTCAAACTCAGCTTTCAGGCTTTCAGCTGTGAAAAGGAGATGAGAATGATTGTCACACTCAAAGATATCCAACTGACCACTCTGTGAGGCACTCTGGGTATTTGCTTGCAGTTTCCTGTTCTCTTCCGACAACGACAGAACCTTCGCCTTGGCCTGTTGAAGAATGTTCTTGAAGCTGGCGTTCTTCTTTTCCAGTTCTTCCTTCTCTGAAGTCAGCTTCTGAACGACGTCAGGCGTTGCTTCGCTGCCCTTTTGACCTTCAGACTGCAAAGCAAACATTTCAAGCTACGCTCCTCAGCGCTAAACCATTACCTCAGATTTCAACTTGTTCACTTCTGCCTCCAGAGCAGACACTAGGCTGCTCTTCTCCTTTATTTCGTTGGTGGTGGCATTCCTCTCGGCCTCAGCTGACGTCAGTTTCAGCTGAGCGGAAGTCAGCTGTTCATTGGCCGCCTTCGCTTTGGCGTCTGTCGCCTGAAGCTGTTCTTCGGCTGCCTTCAACTTCTCCTGCATTTGCTTAACGTTGTCCTCCAGTGTCTTCAGTCTCAACACACTCTTCTGCTTCTCCTCCTGCAAAACACACACGATGCATGGAGAGCATTGGACGTTGGTGCGGTCTGACCTGCAGAGCGCAAATGGTGGCTTGAGCTCCTTCATGCTCTGTGCTCTTGGATTTCAATGCCTCAATTTCTTTGTCCTTCTCTTCTGCTTGAACTTTGTATTTGCGAGCAATTTTCTTCAACTGAAACAGAATGGCAATCATGATTGTAGAGAGAGAGAGAGAGAGAGAGAGAGAGAGAGAGAGAGAGAGAAAGAGAGCGCACCTGCAGATTGGCTTTGTTCTTCTCGTCTGCGTCTGATTTGGTCAATTCGTGAGCCATCTTAGCTGCGCCCATCTCGTTCCTGCAGAAACAACAAGTGCACTCAGTGAACCCTTATGTATGGCCATACCTCGCGGCGTTCAATTCCTCTGTGACCTTTGTGACCTGAGCGTTGAGTTTCTTGGCTTCTTCATTCTTAGCATTCAGTTGCGTCTGTAGCTGGATCCTGGCTTGTCTGAAGATGAAAGCACCTTAAACTCAACACCTTCTGATGCTTCACGATTCCTCACTTGGCTTTTTCCAATTCTTCCTTATCGATTCGGTTGCATTCCTCAATCAAATGATCCGTTCTCGTTTTCCAATTCTTCACTTCTTTCTCCAGCGACACCTTCTCAGCCATCAGAGCTTCTATATGGACCTTCTGCTCACGCAACTCTCCACGCAACGGCGTCATGTCCGCCTCAAGACTCTTCACCTGAGCACAGTGTAAGCAAATAGGCAACCAAATCAGATGAGAGCATCCCACTCACCTTGGTGGTTGCCTGCGACAGTTTCGCCTGCAGTCCATCTTTCTCCGTTCGCAGCAGAACGTTGCTATCACGCAAGATGTTGATGTCATGAACCTCTTTGGAGAGACGCTCATAACTAGCGGCCTGTTTCCTCGCAACCTGTCAAATGCTCGCGTTACTCCTGCAACTGACCCACACTTTACGCCCACCTCAGTTTCGTTGAGTTCCTTCTGCAGTTTTTCCTGCGTGCTTTCCACTTCTTTCTTCAAATGTTGGTTGTGCGCTTTCAATCGGTTCGCTTCAGCCTTCAAAACACGTTCATTCGCTTCAACCAATTCTTTCTCCTTCGTCAGAGTTCTGTGAAAAGGAGTATCTTACAAAAAACCTCGTTAATCTAGCAAACAAACCGAATGATCTGAATGAAGTTAGCGGAGGACTTCTCCGGTCCAAGGACCTCCTCCTCACTCTGCATCCGTGCCAACAACTGCTCTCCTGTGCTCTTCTCTTTCGCTTGACTGTTTTCTGCTTCCATCAATTTAGACGACATCTGCAAAAGACAAGCGTCACTGCATACAGCACGATCGGCTGCTCTGCTCACATGTTCTATCTCCTGCAGAAGTAGATCAGCCTGCTCCTTCAGCTGCTCTGTCTGAACAGACATCCTCTCCTCATTGTCCGCGTACATCTTGCGCTGTTCTTCCCACGCCTCCTTGGATGCCTGCAGCTCCGTTTTGGCTGCCGTCATCTGACCCTCCATATCCGCCATCTTCGCTTGGAAGGATTCAACCTGAGCACAACACAAACAGAAGTAAGTAAGTGCACACAGAAATAGGTCAAGCCACCTCCTCTTTTAGTTGGTTCAAGTTCTGCAAATCGGCCGCATGCAGAATCATTTCACGCTCAAACTTCTCCTGACTCTCCTGAGCCAACGTGGCCTGTTGTTGCAGATCCAGGCGAGCGGTCCTCTCCGTACTCTCAGCGGCTTCCTTCAGAACTCGCAGCTCCTCAATCTCACTCTCAAGAGCCTTGACCTTGCTCTCAAGGACAGCAACCTGCAAGATCAAATCAGTAAGCGTGACAGAGAAGCAAGGCAAGCGGGCGTACAGGAGTCGTCTCCACCACGACTGGCACGGCCTTCAGTTCCGCAATCTCCTTCAACAAAGCTGCGTTTCTCTCTTCGGATTCTTCTTTCGCTGCAAACATAAAAATGTCATGAAATCAGAAATGTTTTTTTTTGTGCAAAACAATGCAGTTACCAGCATTCGCTTCCTGAATCTGTGCTTCCGTAGCTTCTTTGAATATTTTACTCGCCTGCAAAACAAACATAATTAAACAAATAATTTTCCAATAAAAAAACAGCGACCTCATTCTGCTCGTTGAGAGTTTTCTCCACTGAGTCAGCAATCGCTTTGAACTGCTGCACGTGCTGTTTAGCCTGCACCAACTGATCGGTGAGAGCTGAAATTAAAAGCCATGATATGAAAAAAAAACACCAAAAAGAGCGTGTTGCACCTTTGATCTCCAACTGGCTCTGATCCAGTTGCTCCTGAAGGTCACGCTTCTTGCTCTTCAACTCCAGGACGAGAGCACTGTTGGGTTCTGTAGATGACTCCACTGACGACCCAGAGTGCAGCACAGATCTGTTGGCGTCATGGCGCTGGGCTGTCATCTGGTCCTGCAACTCTTGATTCTGAGACAGAAGGCAAACATTGAAACAGGAGTCACAAATGGAGAGCATTGCACCTGTGCTTTGAGGTCCGCTGCATTCTGAGTGAGCAGCTCCAGTTGGCGCTCTTGGATCTTAGCAGAGGTGCGTTCTTTCTTAAGGTCAGCATACGCGTCAGACAGGTCCTTCTCCAAGCGAGAGATTCTCTGCAGCGTGGGGGGATCTGTGCCCATCAAGCGCTGAGTCAGCTTTTTGTTCTCGGCCTCCAAGTTCTCCATCTTCCTCTCCATAGATTCCCGCATGTCAGCTGACGTCTTTTCCAGATTGGCGTTGATGGCTCTGAGGTTGGACATGAGCATCTGCATGGATTGCAGTTCACTTCGTGTGACCTCTTTCTCCATCGTGAGGCGTGATTCTGCCGTTCGCATGAGGTCACGCTGAGACAGCAGTGATTGGTTGTTCACTTCTAGGCGTGTCAATTTCTCTTTGGTTTCCAGGAAATCCTCCTTCAACATGTTGATCGTCTGTTCGTGTTTCACGATCACATTTGAGTATTTCTGATTCTTCTCCCTCAGATTTGAGATTTCGCGTTTGTAACCTTCAACATTGGATTGTAAGATCTTGAAACGATCGCTCATGAAAGAGGCCTAAAAACAAAACAGATGAGTGTTTCTTACGCCATCAGTGACCTTAAATACCTGAGAAGACAGTTTGGCGTTTTTCAGTTTCATTTCAGAAGCTTCGTTGCGGAACTTTTCCAGCTGCTCACTAGACATGCTTTCGTTCTCTGATTTCTCTTTGCGATATGAGCTGAATTCCTCCTTCAGCTGACTCAGCGCTGCTTTCGTGTCCTCAAGAATCTTGGCGTCTTCCTGCGAAAACCTGGACGCAGGGATATTAGGAGTTTGTGGACTCGGAAGCGGAGTCTTCTTTGATCTCGGCAGAATTGGCGAGGCGCCAAGAGCAGAGGCCGGGGTGGAGGTGGGGATGTTGGAGGGCAGCTGAAAAAGGCGTTTGAGATCAAAGGAACACATTCAACATCGTCACTCACCGGACTGGCTCCGGATTGCGTGTACAGCACTCTGTACATGTCTCTCTGTCGCACAATGGACTCCACCATCTCAGCCTCTCTCTGGCGTGAGCCTCTCAACTCTTCCAGCTCTCCAAGCGCCTTCTCCAACTGCTGTTTCAGTTCCGCCGTTCTGCAAAGGAGAGAATGAACACAAAACACAAAAGGCTGAAATGACGCACTTTTCCCTGGTGGCTGTGTTTTCATCTGCCTCACATTTCTCTCCCAGATCGCGCACAACTTGTACAAGCCTCTCATTCTGCTGCTGTAACTCCTCAATACTCCTGCAGGGAACACATCAGAGAGAGCAGAAGCAAAGCAGAGACAAACCTGAAGGTGATCAGATTGTCAGAAATGACCTGCGACGTATTTGCAGTGTCGCTTGATGCGACCATCTCATCGTCCATTCTGACCACGCGACCTCGCGACTCCTCCAATTCCCTCAGCAGCATGCGCACCTGTTGCCCAAGGTCATGACCTTGCTGCTGCAGACGTTTGTTTTCTCTCCTCAGCTCAGCGCAACGACGGTTGTTTTCTTCGGCTGACAAACGCATCCTCTCGCTCTCCTAAACAGAAGTGCATCACGCATGAATTGAGATGACCCCAGCAACTGACCAGCATCGCAGTGTCCAGTTGCCTGGCCATCTGGTTGACCTTGTCCACCGCCTGAACGTATTCCTCTTTCTGCTTCTGCAGCAGAGGAGCTTTTTCTTCAACTTGCTGTAAAAAGGAAACTTCCAAAGTGAGAAAGACGAGAAGAAAGCGATCTCACTTGGCAGAAGTGCTGGAGATGAAGATTCAGACCCTCGTTCTTCTCTTTCTCAACTGACAGCTGTTCCGACATCGTCACGTATTCACTGTAAATCTGGAGAGAAAAAAATGCATAAAGTCGCCTGATGAGCACAACGCACCTGAGTGAGCGTCATGCCGGGTTTGAGCAGTTTAGAGGCGGCTTTCACTGAGGGAGACAGCTGGATGCTGTCGTCAGAGACAGAGAAGCGCTTCGCCCCCTTCAGCTCCTCCACCAACTGATTGGCCATTTCAATCTCCGTTTCTTGTTTGCTCAGCATTTCATCTGCGCAAAAGACGAAGATTACGCTGCACATCACTTTGGTCACTTACCTCTCTGGTGGATTTCTTCCTGGAATTTCTCCAAATCGTTCTTCCTGCATTCCTTCAGTTGATCATATCCTGAGATAAAATATTATGTAACACATATGACATCATGTATGTCCCATGTACCTTCTTTTGTGGCTTTCAGCATTTGTCTCAATTCTGCAACCGCTGACTGCAGTTCTTTGTTTTCTTGGGTTTTGTTGTCACAGAAATCCTGTAAATAAAGCGTGAGAATTGTTTTTGTCAATAAAGATGATTTTCACTTTGTGCAATTTGATCAACTTCTTGTTTCCCTGGATCTCCAGATGGAAATCTTTTTCGGCGCTCGAGTAAAAATCTTGGCTCTGAAAGAAAATAGTAATAATAATGATCAGTCGCGTGATTTCAGACACACACCTCTTGCAGTTTCTGAGACGACTCATCTACCATTTCCTGCAGAGCGACATTTGTGCTTTCCAATCTCTTAACGCTCGCTTTCAGGTGTTCAATCTGCAAATGAAACACATGAATATTCCCACAGCTGGTGTTCCTCAACATACCTCCAAGGTTTTCTGCTCAAGAGAACTTTCCATCTCAAGACGTGAATTTGCCTGTAAAATTGAGAAGAAAGTGATCGAGAACTGAATTCTTCAAATGGTTCTCACCACTTGTTTGCGCTGATCAAAATACTTCTCTGTAGTTTCCCTCAATTGGTTCTCCAACCAATCAAGACGCTGGCTCTCCCGATCCCTCTCACTCTGAACGCTAACTGCTTGCTCCTGCACCGAAATAAACGTAAAATCAACCAAACAGAAAGACCTCTCCAACCTCAGCTTTGCGACTGTCCGCTTTGGATTTCTCCGCCTCCATTTCTGCCGCGAGTCTTGCCTGTAAGAGTTCCTTGACTTCTGAAGTTTTTGATTCCAAGTTATCTGAAGAGAAAACCCAGAAATAGAAAGCAAGACACAAATCGGATGATGAGCCAGACCTTTGAGGTCCTGGATTTCCTTCATTAAGCAATCTTTGTTGTAGGACAGTTCTCTGCCAACTGCTTCTGCCTGCGACAATTTTTCTCGCAAGTCACTCTCCTCAGAAGTCTGAAAGCAACGATATAACCGAGCACACACTTTATTGGGAAACTGACCCATGCTCTGCATTTGGTGAAGAGATCCTCCTGCAAACTGCGATGCATCTGAGATGTCTCAGTGTACTTTGATTCTGTGGGAAAGGGAATTAAAAACATTGTACGATAAAGAACTGTGTATCTCATACCAATGTCATTGTACTGCTTGCGAATGCTCTGTAGCGTTTCCTTCGCCTCCTTGGATTCATTTGTGCTGGACAGCAGTTGTTGCTCCAATTCAAAGAAACGCTGGTCTGAAATTACACATCACAATTCATATTTATAATTCGAATTTTTGATGTGCAACAAATGAGATTTAAGGTTTTGAGATTTGAATGCACCCAATTACCAACTACTCCACCACGGACTAGGCTAAATATTAGCTCTCTAACTGACGAAGAGAGCTCAAATTTAATCATATCAATTCAACTTTCAACACACACCGAACCAAGCTCAAAACTGATCACCCAGCGCCATCGCAGACCAACCCCCCTCTCCCTTCTGCTTCTCTTTCCTCTCCTCCCGTTTGAACATCATCGTGATCATGATCACAACGGGCGACCCAACTCCAGTTACACAACTTTGCAAGTTATTACCTGAGTTAATCTTAAGGTTTTCGCATTGCTTTTTCAGATCATCGATGACGAGTTGTTGATTGGTGATTTGATTCTTTGCCTGTTCTGCTTTATCAGAAGGCAAACCTTCCAACAAAGCGAAATCGAAGTCGCCGCCGCTCATTTTCACAGAGCTCTCCATTATCGACTCCCTTTATCTGCACGGAAGCGTGATTCGTGTGAATAGACTGTGAAGCCGCGTTTATATGCCAACGCGTGCGTCAACTGGGGCGTCCTGAACATAGACATAAGGATGTCTATGGTCCTAAACGCGTGCAGAGGCGTCCTAAGGTGTGGAGTGTCCGCGAGGCCCTCGAGGTTATGAGATTTAAAATTTATAACTTAGTAGTTGTCAGGTAGAAGAAAAAAAAACATAACAAACGCTGGAATCTGGATAGCCCCGTTTTATAAAATCATAAATAAGATAACGTGTAAGCACAACGACTGTAGGGGAATGCTGGTATTGCATTTGATACTAGTACATGTAATTCATCACCAGGTATTTATTTTAAAATTTAATTTACACTCACATTACATTTGAATGTTCTTCTATGTGTGCAACGTATATGCGAATAGCGATATCAAATCGAATTACTAAAAAAGAAAACGCTTTTTAGTTGTTTATAATTAGAATTTGGATGTTTGAATGGTCATAACGCATCGCTAATTGTGTATTGTTACTACTTGTACTTGTGTTAGTTGCGTACTGTAAATTCTGAAATATTCCTGCATGAATACATAATGCCTATAACAAACAGACAATGCCCCAGTCTGTTTCAATTAAATTCCTAATTTCCTTTTGAATTTGGATCCAATAATCTACACATGTAGGCCTATGGGCTATTCTATGTTTTGCACCAAAAGATCGTATCGCAATTAAGTATTAATCTTGTATGTGGACATTGGAGCACAGCTTCTAGCCGTCGCAGCATCTTCTCATTAGCTGGTTCAATGTTCAAATTAGAACCTCAAGTCGATCTATCAGGATACAGTATTCATATAACGTGGCATGATGCATTGTACATTTAATCGTATTTTATCCAATTTATCTGGAGTAAAGAGACAAAATGTACACAAGATATCAATCCGATGAGAGCCACGAGACTCAATTTTATTCAATCATGGTCGATTTTAAATAGTATTATTGCATTTATTCCCTCAAACGGGCAATGAAACTCACCACTATCGCAATTGTAGCAACTAAACGTTATGAAGCGCATAAAGGCCCACGTACGTGTAATTCGTGATACTCCTTCTGGGGGCTGCTCTTTTTGCTCAATTTATGTTTAAATTTTCAAATTTGATCATGTATATCTCCTTATCATTTTGGTGCCAATAAATTTGAATATAATTTGTCTATACACCTTCGCACCCTAACGAGTGCGTGTGTGTACGTACTGTGAGGCCAATGTGTATATAGATGAGCCATTCATTATAGTCACAGTGTGTGCAACCTGGTATAAATTCAATGTCATATAGTTATGTGTTATATAGAGAGCATATCTACAATTGCAAAGCACGTTACGACTGACGACGCATGTATGGGTGACATAAATGATATGAAATATTGAGCTTCACGATGAGCCAACACCATAAACAACACGTGGTTATATCCTCAAACGAACGTCTTGATGTGTTGGGGGATCTTCTCCTGTTCAAAGCGCAGCGCCCAGACCCACTTCCAAGGCGGGCAACGACCTTCATGAGCTGCCAAGGTCACCAGACGGGGAATAACGGTGCCCAGGCCCCCGCAGTGGGGTCTTCTGGGGTGGTCCCGGGGCCATGGGGTCAGCGTTTTAGCCTGAGAGGCGTTCCAGAACGCAGGCCTCTCATCGGAGAGTTTCGTGAAGACGGAGCTGTAGACGCCCTCCCAAGTCTGTTCCAGGTTGAAGAACGCCGCTCGCGCTGAAACATCAAGTAGAGAAGTGAAACTTGGAAAATGATATTGATAATCGAAATTAATTTTGTTTCATACTTTTGTCATCCACCAGACTGAGCATCTGTTCCTTCCTCCTCTCCCGGGCGACTGCGTACCTCTGGCGTCTGTCTTCGATGAATTGGGCGAGAGATCCGTCTCCTTTCAGCTCGCTGCTGAGGAACGCCAAGAAGAAGAAGGTGACAAACGCAGCACAACACCCGCAGAAGAGCCTCGCTTCGACATCCATCGGTCACGTGAGCCGCATTGCCATGTGCAGATCTGGAGACGAGAAACAGACCAATGATACGTCGACGAGAAACAGACCAATGATACGTCGACGTTGATGACAATCTTCCGTAAAAATCAGACGAGTGTACAATTTACACGTGCACAATATTATACATGTACAGTCATACGTGTATATGGTAGAACTTACCTATATATCGGTTAATTTAGCATATACGCGCAGATTCAAGTCGGTATATGAGGAGATATACACATGTGTGTAGAAAGAGTAGAGTATAGTTTGTTATTACATGTACATACCTACATCTGATCCGTATTCACATCGGAGCAAAGACAAACCTTCGCGGAAGCAGCGGTGCCAACAACAAAGGAACGGAGATCCTCTTCCTCAGCTGCGGAGGAGAAGGGGGAGGGGGCTGAGCAGATCTCTTGCTGGAAGCGTGCGCCTCCGATAGGGATGAGCGCCGGGCCTGGGATCGATAAGCGTTCCACCCCCGTCCCCCAGCTCTTCTGTGCCTCCGCCCTGCACTCGCATGCCCTGGGAGGGTGCGACGGAGGGATAACGACGCTGCATGACCACTCAACATGGACTCAAGCCGGCGACAAATTAATTATACAGTCTTAATTGCCACGCGTGTTAATTGAATATGTAAACACACATGTATGTGCATGCATGTGCACAGTATACATGCACTGATCTACTATTACGGACTGAATGAAAATATTTTGACTTAAAAGAAAATATATTTAGAGAGGAGAGAAATCAATCGATGCGCCAATCAATCTTAATATCAACATCGACGAAAACGGTTATACTTTATCTGAAATTGGTAAGATGACACGATCGAGTGGGGATCTAAAAATAGCCACACGCACTAGAAAATGAGAAATGTTGGTCTTGTTAAATCGACGCGTTTTAATCTGAAGCCCTATAATTAATTACCAGTAGTTAAAAATGCGAAAATTTATGAATACAGATATCAAAAACTGAGTAATAATGAATTGCCAGAAAGAAAGAAAAGATTGACGTCACTGCAGCTTGGTCTGAGATGACGATAATTCAAGTCACGATCGACGCTTGCATTTGATTAGAGAGATATGCCAGGTGGGGTTTTTGTTCTCTCATCATTCATTTTATTCTCAATCCCTCGTTTTATAGTTGTTTTTGCATAAGCAAGGCATTTGAAGGACTGAAGGTTTAATTCATAACGTGAACTCAAAAGTGAATAAAAGGTTCAAGAATTTATTCTTCAATGATACATATAATATACTATAGCAAAAGCTAAACAAATATATTCACAAAAATATATCCAAAAAGAGCTTTAGAAATGTGATAAAATTTGTGAGCCCATTTTGAGACCAAATGAAAGTGAACGGAATGCCATGATACAAAGATGTTGAACACAAATAGTAATAGTACTAAAAATTACATCTGTAAAACAAGGAATGTGATATGCAAAATATTGAACACATAATATTTGGTGAATTCAGATTCACATACAAAACAAGAAAAATCAAGAAAAACAATTCAAGTTGAAAGTTTGTCCGAAAATGCGGCAAACGCTTCTCCAATGTGGTTGACTGCTTCGTATATTTCATCTAAGGTTTCAGGCTGCTTATCTGTCAAAAAAAATCAAATTAAATCAAAATTAATTCATGAAAGAAAGACTGACCATCTGGGGTTTCAGCTGAGAACATTTCCTCCATTTTATCCAGAATGTTCTTGAGTTCCTGCTCGTCATTTGAGTCGGCGCTTTGGGAGTCACACACGGAGGGCACTGAGAACTGGGTCACGGCCAGGATGCCCTCGCTCTCCGCAAACGTGGTGGTCACTTCCTCCTCCTCCTCCTTCTCCTCCTCGTGAGCCAGGGAAGGCGTCTCGTAGGGAGTGACGTCAGCCGAGATGATGGAGATGGGCGAATGGAAAGATAGGCGAGCGGTGGCGGGGGTGCTCTGGAAACGCCTGGACGCCTTCATGCCAAGTTTGGGCGTTCCCTGTAGGAAGAAAAAAAAAAAAAAATTGTTACACTTCCAATATCTCCAAGCGTGCATGCAAATGTGTGTTCTATAAATGGAGACGCATGCTAACCGTGGAGATTCCCTTGTGCAACATGCGTTTTAACTGCTGCAGTTCCTCTTCCAGTCTCTGGTTGTGCTCTTTCAGTTTTTCCTGTTCGGCTTCAAGCGACCGATTTCTCTGCAACAGAATCTCTTCCTGAGAACTTGAGCTTGACGTCGAAGAAGAAGTTTTATGCGGGGGAATGTGGCAGGAGTGGATCGTCTGGATCAGGTCCCTGGGAGGTCAAAGGCTAAAGGTCAAAGTGTACAAAAAATAGACGCACTCACTTGTATTCGCCATCCAACTGCTGAATGGCTGACCTCCAGTTGTGCAGTTCTTCCACGTTCTGAGTGAACTTAGGCGGAACGCTGGATCCACTCTCTGGGGCATCCTCCTCAAACGACTGACCGGCAGAACCAACTGGACTGAAAAAGAGCAAAACGAAGGTTGAATGCATACGCTGTGATTATAGAGAGCAGCTCACATGTTGTGGACACTCGGAGGGTGAGCAGGAACTGGCAAGTAGCTCAGACCCTGTTTTCGACCTTTGCTCAGTTTGTTCTTGAGAGTTTTAAGGAAAGCGCGCGTGTCTTCCCTGGCTCCCGTCTGCAAGCAACAAAGGCGTAAAAGTGAATCAGGCAGAAAACAGCGGAACCAACCGGCTTGCAGTACTCTTGCATTGGGTGAGAGGCCTGGTGCTTCTTATAACAGCGACCAGTGAGAAAACACTGCTGGCAAACGTCACAGTTGAAGCACTTCAGACAGCGATACCTGAAGGCAAAACGTGCTAATGAGGTTGTGGGTCAAAGGTCATGAAAGATCACCTTATGCCGACGATGGGGAATTGCTTGCATAAGTTGCATTTCGCTTCGTGAGAGGCTGCGATAAAAAATAGAACACACTCAAGATGCAATTTCATCGCTTTGTTAAATACCTTTCTCAGCTGCAACCATGCGATGGAAGGTGGGAAGCCAAACTAGAGTTTGTGGTTCTCTGTTCAACCACGCTAAGAACTCATCCTCAGTGACCCCTGTTGAACTCCACGCCTGAGTAAACAAAAAGATAATTTGGTGCATTCTACATAAGCCAAATGGCACACCCCAGAGAAACAGCTGTCAACGGCCGGCTGAGCATTGAGACCCCCAAACGAAGAGTTTTCTCCAAATTGAGCAGCAACCTAAAAAAAATTAGACTTGATTTGATGAAAGAGATGGAAATGGAACAAATACCTGGAGCATTGTTTTGATGAATTTGAGCAGATTAGCTTTTGGAACGCATCGTGAGAGATCACAGATTTGGTTGAAGAAGACTGCAAAGCAAGGGAAACAAGAACCGTGAAGAGTGGCATCAGAATTATTCATGTCACTTACATTTGTATTTGGAGGACAACGAGGCATTACATAGTGTTCCCATAGCAACCTTAAACGTCAACAAATCAATATTTCCGCTCCTTTTCCTGTAAAATGAGACGTTTTGAAATTCAGGCTTTTTTTCTTCCAATTGAACGCACTTATCACAGATGTTGAGGAGCCAGTTGACCAATAGGTGAACAGTGGTCGAGGAGAGGTCATTGGTCACAGCAGATGACCCCAGCAGCTGGATCTTGGCTCCGATGCAGGTTTCATTGACAATCTTAACAAGGTTCTCACACGGCAGTCGTTTCACTGAGGTGTGCTGGTAATCGTAACGATCCAACACGGTCGAAAAGGCCTTCAGGTCAACTAGGTCAACTGAGAAATGGACGTAATTATGAAATCAGCTGATGAATAACTGAACTCACATTGGAGCTTCTTCTGCAAGTATCTTAGCTTCAGGGCTGTTCTGTATGCTGCATACTTGATGGCGCCAAACTCAGCTAAGAAGATAAAAATAATAAATAAACTAAATTCTCAGTCAGAATTTCTTACCAAAATCTTCAAAAAGGCGTGCGTACATCGGGTGATCCCACTGAGAAACTTCTCGTTTTGTGCTGAAACATATTGGCTTTTTGAAACATATCTACAGATCTGGTGACCGCACTCACTGCACGTAGTACGGCATCCCACTGGAAGTCAGACGTCTGCTCCACATGTTCCAAACGCTGTCTGCACAAAGAATCAGAGAAGGAAATAAAACAATGATGCCAAATAAATAATTATTACATGTACATGTGACCCTCAGCAGTAAAAGCCCTAACTTGGGAAAGATAAATTATAGATATTTAGGACAATTAACTTATTAAGGAGCAATGGTGAATGGATGATTCCCAATCTGCACTTGAGGCTGAACGAAGACAATTAAGGGGCCAACAGGTTGTAGGAATTTGGGAATTACCTACCAAGAGGTGTTGTGTGTGTGTGCCTTTTCAGTACTGCACTAGCTGATTAAATCACTATCAGGTACTACTATATATATTAAGATACTAGTTAGTCACAGAGTCTGGAAGTCACTCACTGACAGTTAACCTGTTGGGCTGTTCAAAGCATTAACCTAACCGACATACCACAGCGAGATAATGGGAGGTATAAGTACACCTCGTTCGATTTATCTGCGCTGACATTAACTTTAACAAAATCTCATCTTAACAAGGGTCAATACAACCCAAGGCTTACTCAGTCATAGACCTCGAAAAGTCAAGTCAAGTCCGTTAACACGGTGACAGTGATGCTGATAGGTTAGCCTTACTTAGTTACTACCTTAGGCCTAATCTAGCTGACATACTTATGATACTACAGCAGACCTCGCCCGATTTATCTGTGCTAGGCTTAAACGGTTTCAGTCAGTTGTGAGTGGACAGTCACAGACTCAGAGATTCCCCTCTGGGGAAACGTCTCTGCGTCTAACTCAGAGACTGACAGAGGTTAAATAAGTTTGATAACTTTCAAATGATTTAGAGCGGCCAAATAAGCGGCACAAATGCAATCATGACAAAAGAGAACATCAATTGCAATTACCGGCATCAATTTCTTCGTCGCCCATAATTCAGGTTATCAGTTTATCAGTAGAAGAAAATTGAAATATTCAAATTGGAAGACAAAATGTTTGGAGTCAGGACGAACCATTTGATTGTTTTGAGTTCTCACCAGAACGAATGGCGAACACCCGATTCGTCAAACTGTTCAAACATAATTCATGGCGATCCACATTCCAATATTTTCTGTATTGGAATTAATTATTCGTGCCGTTGATGATTCAAATTAAGTGTTCCCAGAATTCCAACATCGTACTCCCACAAGAGCGGGAAAGTGGAGTGTTTTTCTTCTTCGTATTTCAAGTGGTTGCTTTGTTAGGGATCATTCATTTTTTACTCTGTATTGAAAAACACATTATCACGAAAATCAGCAATATTATGAGATATTCTCTTGATAAAAATAGTCATACAACATGAAGATATTCTAGTGTATATATTTCTATACACACTGATGCTTCGACGCGGCGTAAAAGTTTATAAAATATATTGCTCCCTCATCCTGAAAGACTTCCGTTTTTTGCTACAGACGACAACAGCAGTAAATCAACTTCGAAGTAACATTTTACTTCGCCACTTCGTCTAAACTGTTTCATTGTGGCTCGTGACGATTCCTGCTGATCACAAAATGTGTATTCTTTATATTAGGCATGTATCTGTTACTCTCATTATCTCGCGTGTTGTTGAAATTGGCTCAATGTCACAGCTGACTGCTGTCCCCGTTTTAGAATCCTCCGACTCTGAGGTTTTGATCAGCATGACGAAGCAAACATTGGATGCCTCTTATCATTATTCCTTGGCGGCATTCATTCAGCCAACGATTACTGTGATAGTAAGGATTGTCATAAGATTTATAATTGTGCTTGTCATGCTGACGATTACTGTGATAAGCTCAAAGTGTTCATTCGAACTGGAGCTCTATTCTCTTCAGACTTCAGTCTTCAACATAAAGATAAACAATAACATACTGCATACTATCATAACTATGATTTAATGATACTATTACTAGCTTACTGCTTAGTATGGTGGGTGTTATTATAATTATTCGAGATTATGCTGTTCCGTTTAACCATGTCAACTGCCAGTTGTGCCAGATCTCCTACCCAGTGACGTCCCTTGTCAGCTGGTATGGGCTACTAGTTGTAGAGCCATAATAGTCGTGTACAACTGGTTTTTGTTTAAACACTCTTGGTTAAAATAGGTGTTGACGTATATTTATCAGCTGATATATTTTTAGATTCACTGTTCTCACTTTAAGAACTTTTATTTTTTCTTTCAGATCTCAAGATGGATATTCTTTGTTAGTGAATTAAGTGATCTTTGATTTGAACTGTCACAGACCTTCTATTCGACCTGTGATCCCCTTCATCTTCATCATGGCTTGCAGCCGCAGTAGTCCACCAAGCTGCTTCCGTCCGAAGCCACTGACACCAGACCGGCCACTAGATGGGAGCATGCATTTCTCAATCATGAAGCATCCGAAGGAGTCCTTTGAGGTCATGAACACGCTGCGTGTGCAGGGCAAGTTATGTGACATAACTCTCCGTGCAGGGTCATCGTCCTTCTGCGCACATCGCATTGTGTTGGCTTCAACTTCGCCTTACTTCAAAGCCATGTTCTGCACGAGCGGCATGCGTGAGTGCGGAATGGCGGACATTCCGCTGCAGGGAATTCGCCCTGAGGTGCTCTCAGCCATCATTGAATACGCATACACGTCAGAGATTCAGGTGAATGAAGTGAACGTTTGCTCTCTGCTGCCAGCTGCCACCATGTTTCAAATCCTGCATATAATCGAGGCGTGTTGCACGTTCCTAGAGCATCAACTGGACCCTTCCAACTGCATAGGAATTGCAGATTTCTCGCAGGCGCACGGCTGCACAGACTTGTACAACAAAGCTAAGCTGTACATCTACGAGAACTTTGCGGATGTGAGTCAGAGTGAGGAGTTCATGATGCTGTCGCCCAGTCAGCTAGTGCAAGTCTTGAAGCGCGATGAGTTGAACGTACGGTGTGAGTCTGAGGTCTACAATGCGGTGGTTCGCTGGGTTGGTTTTGAACAGGACAAGCGGTGTCAGAAGATGGAGAGTTTGCTGAACGCCGTGCGCTGCCACTTCCTCACCCCCTGCTTCCTGCAACAGCAGCTGAAAAAATGCCCGATTCTGGGTAAGAATATGAAATGCAAGGATTACTTGAAGAGCATCTGTGATGACATCATGCGGCACAAGCGTTGTCAGGAGAAGCGAAGGACCCCCAACGCCCCCCATGTGGTCTACACCATCGGCGGCTACTTGAGACACTCCCTGGGAAACGTAGAGTGCTACAACCCATCCACGGCTCAGTGGCTTAAGTTGGCTAATCTGCCGGTGCCGCGTAGTGGGGTGGCCGTGTGTGTGGCACATGGGCTGATCTATGCCCTGGGAGGCCGCAACAATTCTCCTGAGGGAAATGTGGATATTGCTGCTGTGGACTGCTTCGACCCTTTCACTAACGCCTGGCACAAGTGCCACGACATGACGGTGGCACGCAACCGCGTGGGGTGTGGGGTAATTGACGGCCAGGTTTATGCGGTGGGAGGCTCCAGTGGTGGCATGCACCATCAGTCTGTGGAAAAGTGAGATTTTCTTTCTTTTTCTTTTCCAATGTTTTTCAACATCGTTCCTTCTCAGATTTGACCCAAGTCAGGATACATGGACTGAAGTTGCTCCGATGGAGACCAAGCGTATTGGCGTGGGGGTCACGGTCGTCAATCGCTTGATGTATGCGATCGGTGGGTACGACGGAACGGACCGACTGAGCAGTGTAGAGTGCTTCCATCCTGAAAACAACGAATGGAGATTCCTCGCTCCTATGAACTGCACGCGCAGTGGCGCTGGTGGGTTCCCTCGCTCTGTCACGCGTCATGTGACCAAGTCTCATTTATTGCAGGAGTCTGTGGTTTTGAGCAGCACATCTATGCAATAGGAGGCTATGACAGCACCAACCAGCTGTCCTCGGTTGAGCGCTATGACATTGAAACCAACCAATGGGAGGTCATTCGCAGCATGAACCGGCCCAGAAGTGCCCTCAGCGTTGTTCTGCTCAACAACAAGATTTTCGCTCTAGGTTCAAATTCACAAACGTTTTTTTCATCCAAGTAAATAAAATCATTTTTTTTAGGAGGTTACGACGGAAGTGACTTCCTGTCGAGCGTCGAGTGCTATGACATAGAGAACGACGACTGGAAGGAAGTCACGACAATGTCGTGCGGTCGCAGTGGTCATGGAGCAGCGTCAGCAATTGAACCCTGCTTAAAAGGATAACGGCTCACTTTGTTTTTAGTCATAAGTGTGTGTGACATCTGACGTCTCTGTTTATTTTATGTGAAATGTTGTGTGTGTGTATGAGAGGATTATCTGTGTCTTTGTCATTTATTATTTTTACTCAGTGAAAATTAACCTGCTGAGACTGAACGAAGGTCGTTGACCTTCTTCTCTGGTTTTGTTCCATGAAATACGTTTAAAATCAGCTTCTACACAACTCATAATATCTCTCATATTCTGCATTTTCTTTTTCTATTTTTGTGTGTGTCTGTTTTAAACTATGATATCGTAATAAATTATTGTTGATATTACATAATATGTCTTCTAATCACGATTCTACGCCACCCCCGACCTCATTAATCCGGCCCCCTCGTATCGGCGGATTACGGAATCTGTGTGTCCTAATCTTGTAGAAAATACCAGAAGGGATTCGTTATCTGGCATGAAGGCGGCTGCAATCTCCTTTGTTATCTGTGACACTTATAGCGTCAACATGACTCGGTGCTTTTAGCAGCACTTGCTGACTCCCTCAAATTGCTGGTATGCAGGTAGACGCTCTGCTCTTTCGCGGGCCAACGGTGTGTTTCCCACGAGGTCACCGTGACCTCATATTTGTTTCGAAGGCCTTTGTATCAGTTAATGGCTCCGCTTGAAATATCGATTGAAGAACCGGTAATTGAACGCACGCTTCAGGTTGAAGTGTGCGATCGATCTACATGATCATAAGTCCATGTATAATATGAGTACACACATCACTTCAAGGCCTGTTGGCTTCTGTGTTACATCATTCTCTGTGTACGCCTTGTCGGGTGCTCGAGATGTCTTTCGGGGTTTCGGTGATAGAAATAAACTTGCTGACTCACGCGCCATTTGTCTTATCTGCATTTGTTTACAACGCAAAATTTAGTGTCATCGTGACAAGTGATTTTCACCGTATAATTATCAGGTTATATAAGGGCTCACGACGGATTTGGTGTGGGCATGAATGACACCTGTAAATGAAACAATGCCGTACCCTTCCCTCCCCCGCAGGTACAACCGTACAATGCGTTCATTCATTCGTGAAATCACCAGCATGTTAGTTAAATGAATACATGCACGCACTAAGCATTTCAGTTGAGAGTTATAGACTGCAAAAATAGACTGATAAGGGCCTTGAAACTACATGGGTACATAACACTATATATACCATAATACCAGGGTTCGAAAAGTTCTCGGCCTTACATAGATCGCGCGGTAGTAGAGACTTGAAATTTGGAGGTTAGATAATTAAAGAGCAACTAGTCACAAGATCAGAGTAGCTTTTTTATTTTCCTGGCATGACTATTTTTTGATTGCGCGCACTTTTACCGAGAGATGCATAAGAAAATACTCGCACATAATTGATAATTCAAGAAGAAAGCCAATCAGCCATGTAAAATGATTATTTCGCAACATATGCTAATTGTTTATATATTGTGGGAAAATACGTATACAAGGAAATACAAAAAAAAAAACTGCTGTGATCTAATTTAGTTTATAATAGAAATGCACGGAATTCCGGGTTCCGGATCATATGCTTCCTGGAATCCGGTTCCGGGAAAAATTGTCTAAGGTGCCGGATTTGTGGTTTAAAAAAAAAAAATCCTGTGTGTTAAAGACCTTACGCAACACGGTTAACGGCTGATGCGGGCGCTGAGGCTGACTCTCGATTGCAATCAGCCAATCAGGGTGGGGTAAGTCCAGTAAGCGGGCGGATCGGAGGCCAGGGTGTTCTCAACTATGTGACACACAAGGCCAAGGGAGCGCTTCGAGCTAGTGGATCTCAGACTCACGGCCCGTGATCTCGAGCAGGGTTAACCATACCGCAGGGGAATATAAGGCTCGGTTTGGACGTTACCCTCCATCAGTTCTTCGGTTTTTTTGAGTCCCACAGCATGACGCAACCCACCCCCAGAGGTTCGAAGCCCCGCTACCTACTAAGCGTTCCCGCTAGGAGGCCAAAACCAGCCTGTGGGAGGCATTTGATTCCTTCGATGAATGTACAACTGATGAAGGCTCTATCTGCTCCATTGCCACAAAGCTGAGGGCATTTCCCCAGGAGCCCCGCTCAGACAGGAGCATCGACCCTCTTCTGTGGTGGGATGTCTCTCACTCTCTGATAATTTGTATGACAATTTGAGTGACAAAATATTGGTTGTATTCATATATTTATGCATAGATATGGATAATTATAGCGCTCCATTTTAATTTGATTTTAATGTTTTGATAATATTCATATTCCTGACATAATACTACAAAATCGCATTAAGTGGTGCTCGTTCGTGAAAATAGAATATTGAACCCGAATCGTCTTGTTACGTAAAATTTAGCCGAAACATAAAATACCACAAAAGGATTGCGGGACACGGTTTTACGAGAACATTAGACATATTTTGGATTCAATAAATACTTAGCATGAAAATGTGTCTGCTAATTAATTGATGTTTTCCATTTTTTAATGTTTAAATTAATACTGTAATGAAGGAATATAAATTTAGGCCAGTACTCGTGTTCTCTTCTGGTCATTATTTGACCATTTTATAGTGGTAATAAAATGCGATAAACACATTTATTTTTCTTTGCGTCAATGAGGAAAATATCGGAAATATTCGTAAATGATTGAAAGTCTTAAATCGATTTTGAATAAACGCGTGAGTCAGGAGTGACGAAATGCCAACCCCTGCTTCACTCAAATTGGCGCCAGAGGGGATCACGTGACTTTCTGGGGAATTCACTGCTTGCGTTTTTCATCTGAAAAGCTGAATTTCAAATTTCTGTGATAACGCCTGCTATGTTAGGCCGAGAACTTTTCAAACAATCCTCGTAACTCGTTACATGGTATGGTTATGTACAAGGCCTACTATCGATTAATTATTCCGTGTGTCGCTAAATGGCGCCATTGCATGAAGTCGTGTTCACATCATCCTCGATGCATGCATAACTATAGCATAGGGCCACGCTTGCACGTTCTCTGTGTCAGGCTGCATGTGGGTGATTTTGATTTCATTCTCTATAAACCCACAAATTTCTGGACTCTGCTAATTTCATATAATGTAAAAAATGATACTCTATTCCACATGGTATAGTGTATCTATGATAATTATGTAGTCTGAGGTCTGCCTGCGATTGGATGGTCAAAATCATAACGCATATTATTTTATGCATGATATATTATATCATGCATAAATGTGCGTTATGATTTTGACCGTTATATTATGATATCACTATATCATGTGATAGATAATCCAGACAAATTTGCTCTAAAGATGAGTAAACCCTGCTGTACTTGGGAGTGAAGGCCTTCTGTCCAAGGTAGTAGTGGAGATCATTGCTTCTGTCTTCATACAGGACCAATAAGTACGTTATGATATCTGTTTTATCCGTTATGAAGTGATCGAAGAAAGACGTGCAGTACGGATTCCATATAATTATCTGAGTCAAATGACAGTTATTAGACCGTTAGAATTAAAATCAAAGGTGGTCACTAATAGCTCACTGAATACAGGATGTTATGAGAGTAACGATATTATGATAATTAGCATGACAGGAAGATTCGCTATTGGCTTATATTATATCTATAGCAAATTATGCGTTTATAAATAAGAAACTGCTTATAGTTTCCATGTGATCTGAGACCTGATCTTTCTTACGTGCGATGTTATTAATCGGGAGACATTAATTCTATTCTGCATAACTTAAGTTTATGAATAACCCGGCGTTTGGGTTTCTATTCATACATATAATATTATAGTGTTTACGAATTCCAGAAAATTGATCTACAATAACATAATAAATTATATGCAATACATGCACAATACATGATTCATTTTTGATAATACTTTAGTTTAGTTGAACTAACTTGTGAACAATTGTACATGTGAAATTGTACATTTAATAGCTATAACTTTAATGTTATAATATCATGCATTTTATTATACATGTAATTCCCTGCCTGTCTACGCGAAACAAAAGAGTGAGCGAAGCTATCATATATATACATACATGTACATATTACACGTATCTTGCATAACGTGTGTGGATATGTATATAATGTAATATATTATGTATATGTATATAGGCCTACGTACATGTTGACATTCGCGACCTCGGATCAATAATTCAATATAAAGTAATTGAATACCGATCGATTAATTCTTGTCTTTATTTGTTTGATTACTTGTATATTGTGCTTTAAACTTGGCAGAGACCTAAAGCATTTAGTGCCAGCGAGCACATACTTTATACACCTGTAAGCGTATAATTATGAGCGTATATGCTGGTAATCATACGCTCAGAAGCCGTATAATTGAGCTCATGAGAGCCGCGTATGCGCTCTTTATTTTGATATTGCATCAGATTTGAACAGTGAAGCATGAATGTTGAGGAGCCGCCCATATTTAGCATGTTCTGTGCTTTTATTTGGCGATCGTGCGTCGCTTGTGCAGCGAAGCAGCGAGAGGCGTGACGTCAGAGTTCGAAAGTAAAAGGGAGTTGCCCTCAAAAGCTAACAACGACTCTCCCGTGAATGATCGAAACAAAAAAGGCTGGGTGCAGGTGACCTCAATCACAAGAAAGAGAACGCTGCGATTGAAGAGAGAGGAGAGAGATCTTTGTGAGTTTATTAGGCCACAAATGAGGCCAGCGAGCGAAGGCGGCGAAACGAACGAAACAGCTGCCGACGGTCGCAATCTGGACGTCAGACCAGCGGACGTCGTGTTGAAGGGAGCCGACTGCCAAGTGCCGATGACACATGCTCGCGCATGTCGCGACCCTCACAAGAACACTCGTCGCTGCTTCCTGCAGGAGCAGATGATCACATCGCCATGGGTAAAGACATAATCGACAAAGATAAAATGGACAAAGGAAAACCCAACACCGACGACTTCGACGACGACGATGGGTTCGCGGAGGACGAGTGTACGCTCGACTTTGATGATGACGACGAGGTCATGGGGCCGGACGGAGCGCCGTCGATGCTCGTGTATCGGGAATACGACGGGGAAGATTTCGCCAAATATTTAGAGGAGGACGACCTTTTCTCCGAGGACACTGGGATGTCCTCGCTTCCTCGGTCGCATTACTCGAGGCCTAAACGCAAAATGCACGGCAAGGCTAAGAAGTGGAATGACTCCGGGTCGTCGGAGGACTCCGGCAACCGGGTAAGAAGTCGACTGAGTCAAGTCCTCACTCTGGGAAGGTCACGAGGTCAGAAGGAGACCGCCCCCCGCCCCCAGAGCATCCACCAGTTCAGCTACACTCACACAAAGATCGGAGTGGATGGCCCCAGCACGGCGTCCTCCGAGGACGGACAATCTTCTGGACGCTTCCAGAAACACAAAAGCTCTCATTCGGACTACGGCACGACTTCCGCTTCCTGGTGGAATAAACACAAACACGTGACGCACGCGGACACGAGAGAAACGCGCTCCGAGATCGCAGCTCCCCCTTCCAGAGCAGCGGACACTGACCACAAAAACAACTCCCTCTGGAGGAGGTTCTCTCGGACGCTGAGGCGCAAACAGAACGTGGAGTACGTGGTGGATGATGATCTCGTGCCCAACGGCGTCAAGGTCAACGCGGACTTTGAAAACAGTCGTTTGTGATGGCGTTATACAGACCGCGAATGGATACGTATAGTATGAACCCCTTCTGCCTGGTGGCAGTCGCCCTAGGAGATTTGTGCACTGCACACAACGGCGCGATTGAAAGCTTTGTAACCAGTGATAACATCCGCATGATGGACAACTGAGTCGCCGTTCAATGTCGCTTTGGGGGCTGAGCTAACGTATGAAATGCACTGTTATTGGACTCAAATCCCGTTGTTTCAACTGTGCTGTTGTTGACATTTAAGCGGCGCTGAGAGTGAAACCGCGTTCTTACAATTTATATATTTTTGTATAATTATTATGCTCTTCCGCTAAGCTGAAGGTTTTATCGCGCGTTGTTAATAATAAATATTGTTGATTGTGTAAAATCGTCTTATGTGAACCCGAGAGGAGTGCACCGTAGTAGACAATTATTTGCTTGGAGATAATGAAATGATATAATTGCCAGCGAAGCCAAAGGTTCCTTGAGTGCATTTAAAGGTGTGCAACTAGCCAAACACGCATCTATGGATTCACCGTAAGACACAATGAGCCTCCACAGTGATATATAGGCCTATTATTAGTGATAAAAACACACGCAAGGCAGCGATCCGAGCAGCCGCAGTCATCACTTATAATATCAGTGGTCGGTTTTCGAGTGGGGCCATTCATACCCCGTATACTTATATACATTAATTATGTATGTTATGAAGACGCATAAATTAAATCACCTTAATTCCGGATTGATTTCTTTGGAAACCACCAATCTATAAATAAAAAGAGATGATTCATTGCGGACGATTACGCAACGTCAACGAAATTCAATAATAATAATAATATAATCAATTACTACCTTCCATAGATATCGGTTATATATACGTGTAGTAGACCTAAGTTACACAATGAATGCATTCGCAGATCATCGTGGTGTTATTTCAGTGAAGTCGATTGTTTAGATATGCATATGCCGCGTAAGCGCCGTTCTTGCATCGTGTCGGACAACATTGCCTGGACAATGGCCAGTTCGAGAAGCATAAACAAATGTTGCGGTGAATCATAAGCCAATGGCGACCATTGTCATAACTGAGTTTTGTTTTTCATATAGGCCACGACATGTTCTTTGTGTCGTCGGGGAGGCCGCGCTGTACGCACACGCAGGCATAACTATATATTCAGTATTTACGTATAATATTCATTGCCATTCTGCAGGCAAATACTTCAACCGCTCATCCGGTCTGAAATCTGAATGTTGAGATACGAGTATTTAATCACGTGATCCTTGGGTCACGAGTTGGGTATTCGGGAAAGTCTTTCGTGGTTGATACTCCTCGAGTCCCACACTCGTGCATAATATACACGAGTCGAGAGGAAAAGGCTCGAGTCTGGAATGGGAAACTGAGTTTGAAAAATGCATGAGAAGAACACGATAAAAACCCCGATGAGCCGACCCAAGGAAATTAATCGACACTCTTTTTTTTTTTTTTTTTTTTTTTTTTTTTAATTCGGACAAGATTGACGCATATCTCGCGTGCATTCAACGTATGCCTTGCTATTCATAATTATGATCCTCATCCTGATATTCGAAGCAACCCTCCTGAAATACCCCAGAATGATTGACGGCCGCTTCGACCCGAGGAGTGATCTCATGATCTGCAGCACCAATTGTCTCAGGACTGATCCGAAGGGCCATTGGTGAAATGCAAATACGATTAACATGACAAATAGTTAAATATACACGTACTATTGTTCATCTATGTGTGTATATATGTGATGCACACACATGGACACCACTATCAGGACCTGTGTACTTATGCGCGGTACCCCTAAAGTTTCAAACTTCACTTGCACTCCGCGCTGTATACATCTTCCATGCACCCAAAATGCACGCACACAGAGCGAGCAGCAAGGCGCAGCACAGTTCACATCCACCATTAGCCGGTTTAATATTAGGTTAAAACACCTGCAGGCAATGTTGTTCATATAAACTACATCACAATGATCACGTACTCTGCAAATCTGCATCGGAAATCGCAGCGATGAGAATCTGGCTTCACACCAATTAGCCCATCTCCCCAATCGCCCCTCCTCCCCCCTCCCTCACCGACAGAAAAGAAGCAAATCAAAATCGAAAGCCAGAGCTTCCCTCTTATTAGTCTGATGGACAAAACATCGAGTTGCGTACAATGAACACAATGGCGCCACTGGAGAAAAAGTGAACATCTTAGAAGTAATGTTTGAGGCAGAACGCCCTTGGTGAGTTATTGTGGTAGCCATAGAGCACTGTGACAAATGTATCAGTTTGGGCGGCGGAGGAGGAGCAGAGTTCTGGCAGCTACCAGTTGCTGCCTGAGGCGGATCGGCTGGAGGACACAGAGGCGTTTGTACGAAGAGCATCTCACTTTGTTCATCGCTTTGTTTGGATTCACACCACTCATCCGAAACGAGGCAGGATTTTGATTCACCTGGCTTACAGGTGAGCTCTTGATTCATAATTAATTCACCAAGATTATTGGCGTCATTAAATGTGCAAATGGGCCGTTTAATTGAATATCTGGTTGTTGTGATGGTAGAACTGAACACTGTGGACAGTGCATTGCTCAAAGCAACTGACCATGTAATTTGGGTCCCTTACAAGTAATTAAGCTCCTTAATTAGCTTTTACAACTGGCTTCACACGTGAACAGATGTTGTGCTAATTAGTGCAATGATTCTATTACAGGTGACAAGCGTTGATTATTTATAGTTCTCAGGTCGTCGGGTCGTGCAATTACAAGTTTTCTCTCTGCGTGTACACAATGCTCTGATTGACACGCAATTAAAACAACATTTAAATATTTTTCATTGTACTCAGTTGTTGTTTTCAGGTGAAACATGGATATTCAGATATCCAGGTACGGACAATCGAGTGGACAAACGCACTACTCCGAATACGAAGAGGGAGGCCCAAAGTGGCGGACCAATGAGCAACAGAGCGTCCAGAGACGCCCAAGTGAAAGCTCATCGGCATATTCCGACACGACTCACAAGAAGAACAAAGTGTTCAGGAAGAAGAAAGGAACAGCGAAGAAGAGTCGCGAGAACCTCACAGAGAAGTGGCATCACATTGTGGATGAGTACGGGACCAAGATCCCAGAGAGCAAAGCGCCAAGACCTGAAGACAACCACAAGCAGGTCACTTCTGCGTTTGGTCTGAAGGGCTACCACATTCCGGTTGGAGCGGTCAGCTCAATTGAGACGAGACCAGATGACGCCTTCTCTGAATCGACTTCAGTGGAAAGCTGGAAGTTGAAAATGGAGAAATCGAAAAACAGAAAGACTCGCCACGACATGGCGAGGAATAGCGAGCGAGAAAGCATTCGCAAACGATCCAAGACGACAAACTTTAGACCTCAACAGCAGACTGTGAACAAGAGAAGTCGATCTGAAGCGTCGCACAGACAGCCAATGAAGGAGGTTGTGCAGCATTCACCAGAGTACAACTACGATGCCCTGCAGGGTACGAGAGGACTGGCCTCTAACAAATCCAGCATGGGTCAAACCAAGATGATGGAAAGCAGAAGGTTTATCTCGAACAGCGCTGACCGTCCACCGAGATCAGCGACACCGAACGGCAACAAGAAGACGGTGGTCAGCAAAAGAGGCAAAAGCGTCGACCGGAGAGCGACCAACATAGTCGATGACGTCATTGACTATGCTCTGGATTTTCTGTATTTGTCTCCAAGAACAAAGAGGAAAAAGAACAAGACGACGACCCAACACACTCACCAGAAGAACCACGTGAAGAACATCCACACTTCAAAGAACATTAACAACACTGCCCTGTACAGGAGTCACGTGACCAGTGAGATGGCCAACAGACAGATGCACGCAAAGAGGCTGGCATACGAGAAGAATCAACAGAGGGACTTCGACAGAACATACCAGAAAGCACTGTATGCATCCAAAAGATCCGCCACTCCGGTCGACAACTATGACACGGACGTTGAACAGTACCGCGTGCGCACTCCGACAAAGCTGAAGCACCAGACAGGCACGAGGAGAGCCTTCCACACTCAGAGCGATTTCTCAGAGTTCTCTCATGACCCTCGAGTCTCCAGTCCACACGCATTCAGCGAGAGCCACATTCCTCTCAATCAAAACCACTCAACCACCCTAGAGATAAAGAACAGAAAACATAACTTCTCTGGTGGAAACACACTTCCCACGAAGGGTTCTGTGAGAATGAAGAGGCCACAGCCGCCAACGCTCACCAAGGGAACAGTCACCCGCTTCATTCATCAAACCGACGATAATCTACGGCCAATTCACTCTCCGGTTTCAGAACCCGTAGATGGTTACATGGCTGACGAAAGGGGCATACACCATCTGAACCTCCAAGGCACATACTCTCCACCATGGCACACATCTACACATCAGGATCAAACCGAAGACTGGGCCTCCTTCACTCTTCCCGCTTCATACAAGTTCAAGAAGTCCACAACACAACAGATCGATGATCAGCACAACGTCATCAAATTACCACAGACTTCCCCCTCCCAAGAGGTGAACCTGTTCATCAATACAGACGGGATGCTCAACTCAAACACTGAGAGCAAAAGGGTGATGCAGACCAGCCACTATTCACTGCCAAGAGCCACCATGAGCCCCACCAATTCAGAAGAAAACCGCTACAGGGCTTACAGCAACGAACCCATGGTAGTCGCTGATCTCTTGGACAAGGGTCAGCAGCAAGGGTCAGCTAAAGGTAATTCTGCTTCAGCCAGCCAGTCTCAGAATGGAGTTTATGGCACACAGCCCGACGTCAACATGCAGTCCAACCATACCATGAACTTCTTTGTCTTCAATCATCACAAATCTGAAGATCAACCCATTTTAGAAGAACGACAAGATCGGTTCATGCTCTCATCCCCACCAAGAGAGTCAAAGAACAAAGCTCTGGATTTCGATGCTGTAGATTTCTCTCAAGAGTTTGACACAGAGTATAGCGAGTACCTGATCCACCACAAGGGCACACAAACCCTGGTGCCAAGACAGCCGCCTCGTGAGAGACAAAAGGAGACATATGTGCAAGAACAAGTTCTACCTCAGAGAAAACAGTTGGTGCAGGAATCTTGGAAAAGTTCACAACAAACGAATAATCAGAATGATCAGACGAAACAGCAGCATAACATGAGCGTGCAGACAGACCTAGTCGATCAAGTGCCAGAGGTCGAGAGAGAATTCTATTCTGAAGAAATCATCCGCCAGCCGTATGAGATCACCAACCAAGTGAACCAACTACGGAGTGAGAGAAACATTCCGATCCAAGTTCAACGAAATAACTACACAACATCCGAAGTTGTTCATGATGAGGTAGTTCCATTGAGAAAGGAGGTAGTAGAAAAGGTGAAGGAGGAGGAAGAGGAGGAATCAGAGGAAGAAATCATTGAAACCTACGAGATCGAGGAGCGCGAGCAGAGGATAGCTATGGCCATTTTTGAGGAGCTTGAATTCCAAACGCAAAGGACGCAGGGCGGGAAGACGGTCTCGCAGAACGGATCCTCATCGTCAGAAATCCCAGCCTTCTGGATACCGGACACATACGAATCCGTGGTCGACCGTCGGAGACAGAAGATGGTGCAGGTCAGAGACACCAACAAAACCGGCGGCGACGCCATTTGGAGCGACAAGAAACCGCCCCCAGGCCTGACTGACAATTCTGGCGAGATGGAAGCTCGCATGCAGGCTCTGATGCCTGGGGTGAAACTCACGCCAAGGGTGTTGAAGGACACTTCTCTGGTTTCCTCAAACACGGTCACGGTTCACGGCGATGGTCAGTCACACAATGACTCATCCAATGGATCTAGAAACGACAATCACTCCTCCAGCAGGGACAGGAGAAGATCGAGCGGAGGAGGAAGAGGTCTGCAATTTGAGGAAACCAAAGATGGTGAAAACTCTTTCTCTGGAACCAAATACGGAATACTAAAGAAGTCGAATATCGCCCTCCCCGCTGTGACGCCAACCAACCACTACAGTGACGAAGCGGATGCTCTGCCAGAAAATCTGGAAAACTTTGAGCAAATGGTGTCTTCAATGGAGAAAGAAGTCATGCAACCGAACGATCACATCACCAAAGTCACCCGGACATCCAGTTCAACCAATCGGCGTCCTTCGCAGTTTCTCCCGGACAATGTGAGTTTTGGTCGCAAAACTGGAGCTGCCCTCATGGCAGAGGCAGAACAACTTTCGAAAGACAACAGTAGTCACAAAACCACCACGAAAACTACATCTTCCGATATATCATCAGAACCGCTGATTGAGACAAAAGTCTTCAAGGACAACAGCGGCCATTTTGTCAAGGTCACGGAAATGAATCCGTCTCTGGAGAGCGAGATAAAGCAAGACTCTCACGTGGATGACACTCCACTCGAGGACGAAAAACTGGGAGGCTCCAGCTACATCGACATGAACTTGTTTGAGGCTCTTCCGGATGAAAGCAAATCGACTGTGACGAAAACGAAGGAAATTCACTGGGAAGAGGGCCTACCTTCCCATGATGACGTCACTGAAGTGACAGAGGAGACAGCAGTCGGACTGAAACCAATCGTCAGTGAGGCTCAGCAGGGGTCGATGTCCGTCGCCGATGACGACGAAGTTAAATTGGGAGACACTCTGACTTACGAACTGAACACGAAGATCATCGGAGGTCACTCGGGTCAGGAGGCGCTCAACAAGTACGGAACCATGGCGACTGAGCTGTAACGACAGCGCGATGAGGTCACCTTGAGCAAGTAGTATTGAAATATGGAGATGCCTGGAGCATATCTCGACGTGCCTTTTGTAAATCATTTCATGTTATTGATCTTAAATTTTGCACTGCGACTCATAACCAAAGAAATATTGTCAACCACATAGCTTCAATTAGCTCTTGAGACTGATGCATGTTAACACAAGCGATATTTGTGAAAACATTTGAGAACATCATGCAATGTAAAATGACATGCATCGATCATAACGCTCCAATATATCACAACGCTCTTTTTAATCTGACGCCATTACTTTCTCATTGGCGCGAAACAAGATGTCTTGGGTTGGCACTTTTACGATTCTCTCGTTCTGCTTAATTCAAAGATACGTTCAAATGGATCAATGCTAGTGATACTTCTTATTACATCTAATCCCAAATGAAACAAAAAAAAAAAATGAAAAATACTATGAGTTTTATCTTCTATGGATCACCCAAAATTCCACTCGAACGTAGGCTGCATGCATTGTGAAGGACAATTATGAATGCCCTCAATATTGAGCTTTATTAATGAGTAAATCGATATGCAATTGACTTGTGCTTAGGTGTAAGGTGTGCATATTAAATGCATATAAACACAAGTATCAATAAACCATTATACAGGTAAAAACATACAAGAAGAGAGCCTAGATTTACAGAATTGTAAATAATGCTAACACTGTGGAAAATCATCGCTTCAACCATAATTATCATATAATATAAGTCTTTATTTGTAGCAGGTTTTTGTACAAATACAATATAGAAAATAAATACTGTGTTGTGATTGGTCAATGCAATCCCATCTCATCCTTCACCTGGCGCAAAGCTTCCTCAAACGAAATCACTGGTTTCTTGTGCTTCTTAACGTACTGTGAACAGAAGAGTTCAAAGGTCATTCAGTAAGTCACCAAACAGATCACATTAGTTGTGTCAGTAGGAACGAGCCGCGGAGCTGCTCCATGGAACCCTTATGATTTCGTAGAATGGCAAAGAAGATATTATAGAATGTTCATTGTATATGGTGAAATCATAACGGCAAAGTGCGTTATGATACGAGATAGAATATAAGAGCGGTTTCCCCTGACCTGCTTGTACTCTGCCATGGTGGTGTACTTCTCCGAAACCATGCTGCCTTCCGCTCCGAACAAAGACTGAACGAGAGAGCCGTAGAGACGCTTCTGTGAATCCAGGAATTGATTGGTCATGTTCAGTTGCTGCTTCATCATATCGTTCAGTAACAGCACATTTGGACTGTAGGCTGTCATCGCTGAGAAGGATATCCACATGCAACAGACGCCTGCGCTGAACGCTACTCACTTTCAAGAGCCTCAGAAGAAACTACGTGAGCTGCAATGGGAGTTGGATCAACGTGAGACATGCGGTAATTGCAATCCAGAGCTGCAGGAACTGAATCTGTAGTCCAGTGGTAATGCAAACCAACATCGAGACCCGTTTGAACTTCCCGGGATTTCATTTTGGTCGATCGCACAGGCTTCAACTCAGGAGATGACGTCCTGCAAATGAAGCGCACTGAGGTGAAGCGTTGGAAGCAAAGGTTAAATACCTGCTGATGTCTGAGGCTTGCTCCGTTGTGAATGAAGCAAAATCATCGCTGTAGTGATCAGTGTCGGTTGTGCTGAGGTTTCTGCTGTACCTGCGAATGGAGCGCGATGTTCCTTGCGAGTAGTTTGTGAAATCTTCAGAGTATTCGGATTCATTCTTCCATTTGGTGGACGGTTGCCGTTCAGGACTGCTGCGACCGGAAGTGATGGTGTAGTCGCTGTAATAGTCATCTTCACTGCTCTCCTCCGTGTTGATGGTGTCTGCGACGTCAGACTCACTCAGGTTCTCTTGTGAGTAGGACCTGCGTGCCGTGGATATCATCTCGGGACTGGAGGAGCGTGGTCTGTAGGAAACTTCCTCAACGTTATCTAGAGACAGCCTCACGCGTGACCCGCTCAGACGAGGGGTCGGACGAGGGCTGGGCGACAGGATTGACCGCAAAGGGGTCGTTGACCTCACAGATCGCGCAGTGTGATCTCGTGTTTCACTCGAGTGATGTCCGGCAGTGAGAACCTCTGAAAGGTCGTCTCCATCACTCTCCATCTTGCGTCCGAGTAAGTCATCAACGGTCGCTAAATTCAGCTCATTGAAGAAATCGTCCTCAACTTCATCTGCATCATGGCTCTCAATTCGCTCACTCTTCCATTCTTCTTGTTTTGCTTTCAGAGAAGCGACCGTGTTTGCACCTGGAGAAAGATGAGAATGAAACAGAGATAATAAAGAAGAGCAAACGTCTCACTGGATTGAGGTTTAATCTGAGCCAGGACGTCTTCATCTAAACTGATGCTCATGTCACTGTCACTCAGCACCACCCGCGACGTCTTCTGCTGCTTCAAATGCATCGTTGAGTACGCAGATTGAAGCGCCTTTGGAACTTTATTATTGTCTGTGGATGAAAGAAATAGACATGGTCACAAAGAGAGCAGATTCACAACCCACCATTGGTGCCTTTCTTCAAAGCGATTGATTTTGGCTTTGGTGATTCCTCAATTTTGGGAGGCGCTTTCTTCTTGAGAAACCTGCTTCCACTGGCACCTACATCAGGAACAGGAGTCGCATCGCTTCCCAGAGAAACATCGCTCTCATCAAACGCATCCCACTTCACAGCACTCGCTTGCTTCGTCTTCAGAGTCTTGAAGTACGCCTGCACGGGATATGCAATTCCTCCATATTTCTGAATATAATGAACTTACGTCTAAATTGTCCTCTTCGTCATCACTGAGAAATTCCTGCGATTTCTGCATTGTTCTTTCTCCCTTCAATTGAGAGGACGCCCTTTGCAATAGGGCGTTCACCCCACCACCTCCTCCCCCTCCTCTTCCAGCACCTCGCCCTGGAGCGTACATCTTCTGACTATAGCAGTCGTTTCATGCCTCCTTCTGTAATGATATCAGGAAGAATAAATTTGGTAAATTGAATAAACGACAAGCATGTTCATGCATACCTATGTGCACTGTAATATTTATATTTGGCATATAATATTGACAATTGCTGAATCGTTAGCTCTAAGAGACCCATGTTACATAAAAGATGGTTTGATGTATTTAGAATTTGAAATTACCAATGAAGACGAACTGTATGCATTCAGTTAATTTATTATTTAATTAAGCTACCTTTATGTTTTAGTTTTTAATATATTTTCAAATTTTGATATGTGACATTTTTCCTTTTTCGTTTCATCTCTATAATCTTGTACATTTATCTGTGATAATAAATTATTATTATTATTAATATTGCACATGTAATATTATATAAAATGAAACAATTTAAACAAGAATAAAAGCTGTTCACTTGCAAAACCGCATGTTTACTACTGCACATGCATAAAAAAAGGTTTCAATGTGCGCTTACATAATCACATTGTATTGAAGTATTGCATATTGATCATAAATCGATTGCTAGGTGTTGAACACGTGAAAAAGGTCTGAAAACCTATGTCGGGATCCTCCCCCTGATAATCCCCCAACACCACACAGCAGAGGACGCCTTAATGTATAACCCTCATTGTCCATGCAGGGCCAACAGCTAACATTATGGTTTTATATTACTGCGCAACATTATGGTTTTATATAAATACATACATGTTAAAGAGGAGATAAAAAGCGGAGGGGGGAGGGGGAAGGTTTATAAAAAATCTTCATTACAGTGGGATCCTAAAATGATGATGCTGATTGTGTGGTCCACGTGCAAAAGAACAAAGCCTAATTCATAAGTTCAGTTTATAACACATGTGAACGATGCATAGAGAGTACACATGGTGAGTTTTGGGTTGATCACACACAATGACCTGATCCGTGTGATAACCCCTGATATCACATGATAGAAGCAGTGTGGCCAAGAAAATTGATTCATGCAATTAATTTGTGAGTAATGAAGAGCAACATATTGAAGTAGTAATTAAAAGGAATGATATGCAGGTGACAGCTATAAGATTACTTCTCAATTTTCCTTCTCTTTTACAGCCATAGCTCATTTAATGGTATAGCTACAACCCTGCATGTTATATCAGATGAGAAGCATTCTACTCAAAGCATGCATTTTTCAGGATTAAAGAAGTGTGATATATGTGGCCTCATTTTTTTTTTTTTTTTTAATTCACGCCTACATACAATATACATGTATGTATTGTAGCAGACGTCTTTCCTTATATAGCCAAACATCAAGCTAAATAGCACATAAAACAGATGCTAATGATATATATGCATTATGACCTATGTATTATGCATGGGTTTGCATGGTGTTTCCTACTCATTTGCATATGAACCATGAAATATTGATTCCTACTAATCATCTCAATGAATGACATCACAGAATCTGGCAGCTCCTCATTGGTGCAATTCGAGCAGCTCTCAGCCAATCAGATGCTTGCAACACACAGCAAGGCTGCTGCTCAAAATAGGGATCAAAATACGAAAGATAAAATCTGAATCAATACGTAAAAAACTAAAAATCAATGAATTTGCTGTTCTACTTCATCTTTCAAATCCATGCATATTTTTAAACATATTTTCAAAAACGACACAATTTGAAAAATCTTATAAAATCTTGTAAGTGCATGTGTGTATACACACATACAAATTTTCCAAAATTGCATCTCTTGCAAGCTAGTGCAATATGCACACGAGAAAAAACATAAGTGAGCAGAAATTTGATTCAAACTTAATGTTAATTGTCAAAGAGAATACACATATTAAACTGGAAATATGGGGGTTTTTTTTCATTCCTTGAATCTAATTCAATTAATTGAAGTATGAATTGGAATTTCATTTTTACATTTCATAATATTATTTGAGACAGTGTGGACAGTGTGAAAGTCATTGTTAGATGATAGTTGTGCAGCGTAAAGAAATGATTAACAGGTCACATCAATCTGTGACTGTGAAAATCTAGGATACAATCAACAAAAACATAATCGTGAAAGTGAAAAGAGAAAAGGGCAGACATATTTCCACTCACGGGAATCCATTTATATCCTGCAGTTTCTGCACCTTATAAAGCATTCCTAGACTCTAGATTAAAGGCAGGGCATTGCGTTTGGTTGACAGGGTTATGGCTAAAAATCCCCTGGTAACGTTGATTCAATCAAATCAGGTGTACACGCCTTAAATGTCTCCGGCTGCAACTAGTCTTGTGAATCATGACCCATTTTCAGACTTCCACTGAGTTCCGCTGTATGATTTATTCCCTCCCCAATTAGGCCACCCGTAAATTCAAACAATTATATAAAGGATCTGTCAACAGGATTTAGACCCAAAAGTGGACTGAGCTGAAGCTTTTCGACTGGCTTGTATTATATGTAATCAACTGACTTGGCGACTTAGTTGAGATTTCAAAATCGATTTGGCTTCTCTAAAACGAAATTAAATTTATAGAGCCAATATACAACAAACAACTAAAGCCTAAGAAGTAAGGGCTTAATTACAAGAATAATATGTTTCACTCACTTAGTTCTACAGGCTACACGCTCAATAACAAATTGCATTTGTCATTAAATATTGATATATATACAACAAACAACATGGCATACAACAAAGGATTTGATAATACAAATTTGTATTATGAAGAACAGAATAACATAATTTGTTCTAGATATTCGTAGCAATGGAAAGAGTGTTTTACTAACACAACAGGATTCGACTCCAGGGTCTAACAGGACTGTGTCCTACAAAGACAATAGAGGACTTATCAAGATTTGGCTAGAAATACATCTTACAAACTTCGAAGAATTGAAAGTCAAACGAAATGGATAATATATACAATTATATACTGTAGAACAGGAAATTTTTCAGCCGCATGAAATTTTTGCTTTATTCGCGGTCACCATGGACTGTAAAAATTAGATGCCCGTGTAATATTTCCGAGTGATCTTATACTATGCAACATTACGCTTGACCGTAAATAATAATTATTATGGCAGTGCATAAAGGCCTCAGCCATAAAACCGCAAAATTGCAGTCCACGGAAATCTCCTGTTCTACATTAATAATAAATTGTAAATTAAATATTCAATATATATTGATTATCTTTATTTTCCATTATATTTGTGGATATGATAATCATTCTACCCTTTGATCACAACATGATGAACATCTCTTACACTGACTTAGCTGCATTCTGTAGCCATAATGATATCTGTGGGGATGATTATATATATCCTTATAGCAATAGAAGTTTTATAACAAGATTAACACTGACTCAGTGACTATCACTAGTATTAGTAAGTCACAGATACACGGTTTGTGACGGTAACAATTACAGTAACACTGATTGACTGAATCATCATCATTATGATGATGATTCAGTCAATCAGTGTTACTGCAATTGTTATCATAATCATGAATGACTGATATTATGTAGCTCCCCAAGGGTAGCGGAGCAGTTCCCACACAACACTACCGTGACTACGGCTTGGGGAGCTAGAAATTATGTAAATAACTTAATTGTATAATTAACTTAACTTAAGTGTATAATTATTCATATCAGTGGATCCCAACGTCTCAATGCCTTAAGTTGACCAAGCCTGCTGCGTTTAAAGTGTGCATACAGTCGTGTTTAAGCTTTGAACTTCAGTGATTGATCGTTATCGAATTAACCAACAAAAATCTGACAGGGTGAGTGAGCGACAATATGGGAATTCCAAGATTTCCGAGATTGTTTACCATCGCGATGGATTCGGCTCACTCGGGTGACCTCGTTTCTATATGACCTAGTTTACTCTCCGAAGCGCTTCGGATGACCTCATTTTACAAGATGACCTAGTTAAGTCTCCGAACTCTTGCCGAAGTGATTCGGGTGACCTCGTTTCGTGCTCGGTCTTTGCGTTGGTGGCCTGTGATTGGTCGGAGCGTGGACCAATGAGTGCGTTCCATCTGGCCGTCAGCAGTCACGTGGGGCGTCCACATTCGTCACTTTGAGAAGCAAAAGAAGCGAAAAGCCGCACTCGACGGGAATCCTTCGCCACTCAACATGCTCGCAATCGCTGTCCTCTGCTGCTTGGCAGTCAGCGCCATCGCTGATCCTGCTGTCTACTTCCAAGAAGACTTCTCAGGTACTGTACTTTTTGCTAAAATATATTTTAAAGTTTGACAGCTTCGCCGGTGATCATGTATTTTAACTCATAGCATTGCATTCAGTACTCGGCTGTTATGGGATTCTGTGGTTGATCAATAACAGTCATCTGCCATAGGCATCAGGGGGTGGGGCATATTCTCTGGAAATTTCGATACATGTATTATAGTATCGATGTTTAGAATACAAAGCTGAGCGATCATTCTTTTTGAGGCGGAGACTCCCTCAAGTCTCTGCATGCCACTTCAGACAACTCTCAATCAGTCACTAAGTCAGTGACTGACTCTGGTTGTGCACTCGGAGCCAGAACTGTTACTGTACAATAAATTCTTTCAGATTTGAATGTTTGGTTTTTCCAGTTATTTTGAGTGCATTAAACCATTTTTATTGAGTCATGTACTGATTGTGCATTTCACTAATTTTATGCATTTCAGTAATTTCAAGTCCAGAGCGCTTTAATTAATTTGAATTTGCATTAATTAGTAAGTGCTGGTGTGATAGTCACTGACTTAGGTGATTACACATGTATGACAATTATCATTATGTTAACATGACACGACACGTTTTAAAAATTTTAATCAGAAAAAGAGTAAAGTCCTGAGCCGGCTACATCAGTTATGTAATTATAAATTCATCCCCCACTGCTGCAATTAGTCGCAGGCACCATGTGTGACAATTGCTTGGAAAAAGGTCCATTGCGCATGCAAATCATGTACGTTATGTAAATGAGGCAGGGATGGCATCTGCATGGCGGGGAGGGGGGAGGGATTAGAATACAGACTTTACTTTCAAAGGCTAAGCGAAAGGTCATTGGATGTGTTTGAATAGCACGTCTGAGCCAAGCCCTTTTTGATGTGTGCGCATGTTCACCATGAGTTATGATGGATGGTTTTATTTACAGATGGTTGGGAAGATCGCTGGGTGCAGTCAGAGCACAAGGCTGACTTGGGAAAATTTGTCCTCTCCCACGGAAAGTTCTACGGTGATGCTGAGAAGGACAATGGTGAGAGGTTGTGTGATGTCCTCGGACCATCATAACTTATTTTATTTTATCGCAGGAATCCAGACGTCTCAAGATGCTCGATTCTATGCTTTGTCTGCCAAGTTTGACAAACCTTTCTCCAACGAGGGCAAGACCTTCGTTGTTCAGTTCACCGTGAAGCACGAGCAGAGCATTGATTGCGGTGGTGGTTACGTCAAGATCTTCCCTTCTGACGTCGATCAGAAGGATATGCACGGAGAGTCCCCCTACAACATCATGTTTGGACCTGACATCTGCGGACCCGGCACCAAGAAAGTGCACGTGATCTTCACGTACAAAGGAAAGAACCTGCTGATCAAGAAAGACATCCGATGCAAGGTGAGCGAGGGTTTCTTTCCAGAGATGTTTTAATCACTGTGTTTGCTTCAGGATGATGTCTTCACCCACTTGTACACTCTGATCGTGCGTCCTGATAACACCTACGAGGTGAAGATCGACAACAAGAAGGTTGAGAGCGGCTCCCTGGAGGAGGACTGGGACTTCCTGCAGCCCAAGACCATCAAGGACCCCAACGCCAAGAAACCCGAGGATTACGATGAGCGCGAGACGATCGATGACCCAGAGGACGTGAAGCCAGAGGAGTGGGACCAGCCAGAGCACATCGCTGACCCTGACGCCAAGAAGCCTGATGATTGGGATGATGAGATGGACGGCGAATGGGAGCCCCCCATGGTGGACAACCCTGAGTACAAGGGAGAATGGAAGCCCAAGCAGATCCCCAACCCCTCCTACCAGGGCAAGTGGGTGCACCCCGAGATCGACAACCCCGATTACGAGGCTGACGACAGTCTGTACAAGTACGCTGACTTTGGAGTCATTGGATTTGACCTTTGGCAGGTCAAGGCCGGCACCATCTTCGATAACGTTCTGCTTACTGATGATGAGGCTCTGGCTGAGAAGGTCGGAGAGGAGACATGGGGTGCATCCAAGGACGCTGAGAAAGCAATGAAGGACGCTCAGGACGAAGAAGAGAAAGCGGCCAGGGAGGAGGAGGAGAAGAGGAGGAAGGAGGAAGAGGGAGATGATGAGGATGAACTCCCCATGGAGGACATGGAGGACCTTGAAGATGATGAGGACATGGAGGAAGAACAGGAGCACGATGAATTATAGGAGCTCTTGCCGTTCATTTCGTCATCCATTCATTGATATTACATTTATGCTTGGGGGGGTGTGTTCTGTTAGCCATTCATCATTTTCACTCTTCTTCATTACCATTTTTTCATTTCTTATCATGAACCGGGAATGGGTCTCATCTGATTATTTTGATTAAAAGCTGGACGTGTTTTACAACGAACGAAAGATAGTCATTAAATTATACTTCATCCGGTTTAATACATATTTTTTGTTGCTAATTTTTTTTTCTCAATAAAACTCATTCCCTTTTTTCAACTCTGCTTCGATTATATTTTCTTCAGCAAATTCAACTCATCCAGAACACTTGATATGGTCTCATTCTGCTGTACACTTTTGGCTTCTTAAATCGCTAATTATTTATGCAAAGTACAGTTGGATAGTGTAATTTGAGCCCGCAATATTATCGTGGTTGAGAACCTTAAATGGATTTGCTGTAGTACAATACTGTATATGAAAACGTGACTTGCGTACGGAGTCATTGTGCACTCTAGTCATAACGCATTCTTATACGGTAACCATAACGCAGTTTTTACCCGCGAAAATTAATGCTTGCTTGAAATGATTTGCACATAAACATTAGTGAATCATTGCATCAGCACGATTTGCCTTTGATAAATCACAACCACGTAAAAAAAAAAAAAAAGGCTCAGTTCCCTGTGACTGTAATGACAATGCAATGCCCCCATTCGCAGTAGCTTGGGATTTAAGGGGACTATTCTAGGCTATTTATAGCATAAAGCACCAGCATGTCGACTTTTCATTGAGTATGGTGAGGTCCCCTTAAATCTGGCTTCAATTCTGACCGATCACGTGACCCCTATATAAGCATTCTAGTTAGGCCCACTCCTTTATATTTTTATGCCAAATCCGAAAACCCACAGCGTGCCACGTGGACTAAGCGACGATCGCTATTGGTCAAATGCCAACTTTTGAAAGTGGCGAGGCTCTTATTCACCGACACGTACTGTTCCGTGTGCCAAATACGATTTTCGGCCATTGATTCCAATGAGCTCAGACAATCTAACCTCTTGCTGTTTGTTATCTAACCTCTTTGATTGATTCACACCGAAGCAGTGAGCGCACGATGCGATCGTAATAAGCAGAGATAAGGACGTGAGTTGGAATTGGAGTAATTTTGTCAGCGAACTACATGCACAAGTAATGAATTTTAGCATGTCCTATGTACACTCGATATATTAAATACCATAGCAGTACCCATGATATTTTGCACGCGGACATACAAAGTGATGAAATGCATGTCAACGATGTGAGCTCTCGGTTTCCACGGATGCCAGCTCACTGAATATGCAGCACAATTAGCTCATAATATAGTTTCACAAAATTACCACATACCTTAGTGGTAATTTTGCATGCACTGCACAGGTATAATCGGCATGCATATAGACTCACAGCATATATAGTTATATTCATTTCTGATTGTGATAATAAACTTGCATAAGATCCATCTCAATGTTGGATAGAATAAAACCTCATTTACTAACAGCGGATCAAGAAAGTTCTTAAAAGATTTACTAAAAAGGAATTAAATCAAACTATCTTCATCCAACTTGTCCGTGCGAAGCTGTGAAAGTTTCGAACTTGGCCAATTCTTGGAGGTTCACTGTTTTCGGATGATTCTTGAGAGAAGCGAGAAAGTCGTCCATGCTGACGTCATTCGGATGCACCTGAAACGTCAATTGCAATGCATCGCCATGTGTCAGAGGAGGGGCATGAGGCACCTTATCGTGAGGCAGGTCCTCCATGGAGGCCAGCACACCTCCAGACTGCGCACTCGAACACGGCTTCATCCGGCCATCTGATGAGAACAACTCACACCATATCACATCAACATTTCTCTCCTTTAACTATTATACGCGTGATGTTGCAGGAGCATTCACTCTCATCTGAGGCCCTCACCCACGTAACCCACACCCCACGTGACCCACCTGCCGTGTGGATCCAGTGAGACGCTAGTTGCATGTGGCGAATCGGTTCAAAGAGCGCTCCCAGCACTAGGTTGGCGATGTCACTGCCAGAGTAGCCCTCGGTCAGCTGAACCAGCTCTGCCCACTGGTCAGTGGTCAAGCCACACGAGGTTTCAGCGCAGTGCATCTTTAGTTGAGCCAAACGGGCCTCCCTGTTGAGAGTGGATTCAGCTATTAAGTAATCAGATATGGATGACGCACTCATCGGGAAGCGGGATGTAGATCCTCTTCTGGAAGCGGCGCAGGAAGGCCGAGTCCAGATCCCAGGGGCAGTTGGTGGCGCAGAGCAGGAAGAGGGAAGGATCGGAAGAGGCTGCTCCTTCCATCTGGGTGAGCAGCTCCGTCTTGATGCGTCGAGTTCCTTCCTCTTCGCGACTGCTTCGCTGGCGACAAATGCTGTCGACTTCATCAATGAACACGACCTGCATGCACAGCAATGCACCCATTGATTGCAGTCGTATTGAGAGCGCAACGCACTCACCGAGGTTCCTGGTCGGTTGGTGGCATGGCGGAAGAGCTCCTTGATTAACCTGCAAACCTCGTTCATTAATTTACAGCTGCACCAGAGTATAAACGCCTCACTTCTCACTCTCGCCAAACCACGACGACAGCAGGTCGGAGCTTGAGACGCAATAGAACGTCGACTGGATCTCCTTCGACACGGCTTTTGCCAGATGCGATTTGCCCGTGCCGGGAGGTCCATAGAGCAGGATTCGCTTCCAGGGCTGCCGACCACCTGCTCACCCATCACAATAGGAGTTACCCGGTATATGAGCAACTGAGGCGGATTTACCTGTGAATAAATGAGGGTGCAGGGCGGGCAGGATGATGGCCTCCCTTAGACTCTGCTTCGCTTCGTGGAGGCCAATGACCTGGCTGAGCAGACAGGCGCTTCCCTTTGGCACAATGGTCGCCGCGATCGCCGCCTGCAGGCGATGCTGTTCGTCGTTGTCCACTTCATCACTGCAAGCTGATGGCTGATATGGAACGGTGACGTCATGATCGTCACCTCTGTTCAGTTGGTTGATCTTTGCAGTGAGGATGTTCTGGTGGTCATACAAAGAGGCACACAGTTCCTCAAGACCGGTCTGTGCTTCGAGAAACGAATCATTTACGTATATAAATTGATTTGCGGTCATTGACCTGTCTCTCTGGGTTCGCATCCAGCAGTTTGAGGCTTCTGATGACCTGGGCGCATTTTGTGCAGTTCTGCAGCATGAGGGCGATGTCGACGTTGGTCGTCTTCTGGCATTCATCGCTCGCTGCATTCAGGCTGAGATGGAATATCCTGCATTTGCCATTTCTGATCACCCTTGGCACTCACCAAGATAACGCCTCTGTGGGGGCAGCGACGAAGTGCGATCGGACATAATCGAATGCAATTTAACAAACAATTCAAGCAAAAGGAAGAAAAACGGAGAGAAGAGGACAGAAGATATACAAAACAAAGAAATAATTAATTTTGTATATATTTTGCGCATAATCCGTCCTGCAGCGTTAAAGTGATTCTCTCTTTTTCAGCGGTTGACCAGTGTTAAATGGGATACAATTGACCAAGTTACGAGTTCTCCTTGGTGTGGGATGTTCCACTTTTAACACATGCGTTTGTCGGTGTCCTTTCTTTACCCTCATGAGTCGTTTTTGTGAGTTTGGTCATGATTTAGGCACCCTTTGTTCTTTCATCAACTGCTTCTTTAGTATAATTATAATATATAGCAATAATTTAGTGGGGTATCCACTGCCAGCTTTTCTTTTCAAATAAAAGTGATCATTTTGGCTTTGTGTGTTTTGGTTTGATTGATTCTACCAGCAGTTCCTAACTATACTGTACCGTCAACGTTATAACAGTAGCCCGATAAAAACAATGTCTTTGTTTTGTTTCAATTAAGTATCTGACGCCATGAAAATTTTACGGCAACCTAATGGCAACTTTTTTTGCAGCTATATTACCGTAAAATTTCACATTTCGGGAAAGCAGTGCAATGTATCCATAATCCCTTATTGGGTGACCAACTAGAAATTTAATTATAACGGTCTGATTTAGTGACCCTGGATAAGTGGACCATCACTGTCCATGCAAATATTAGGCCTTCGTACAGTGGCAAATTATAATCGAGTGGTTCATAATATGACGATAAGAAGGATTCAATAATTGCCTAAAAGAAGAGAGAAAAGGAATGAGCCTCATTCATTTTCTCTATATTACAGTATTACAGTACTCCAATTACAGTAGTACAGTATAGTCAATGAGGTATGGATGACATAACCGTGGGCTTGCTGTTACGCAAACAATATAAATGATTGCAATTTCACTTACGTCTGAAAATTCCAATATTCAGAGTTTATGATGCGTTATGATCATGGTAGAATAAGAACTCTATCATCATAACGCACTTAAGTTGAAATCTCACCAGACGATCGGCTGAGCGATGGAGTTTATTATTGAGATAAATTTTACTTAAATTGTTACTTTCACAGCACATATATTATCTGATATCACACAGATGACGCCCGAAACAATACAAAATGAATGCATTCGTGACATAATTTGAAATATTAATAGGTTTTCCATTCCGAATACTGTTGTGATCATCAATTCTATAATAATAAATTGATAATAGATGTATAGCGATCATAAAATTCAATGAATTCACTGACATCATGGAAACAGGATTAAGGCGTCTAAACACGAAGGATAGTTTGGTTGGATCTTGGATTTAATAAAGTGTAGATTACAAGTTTACCTTGATATAAACTCAATTCAGCGTTGTACGAATTCATGCCTCAACGAAGCTTCAACGGTTGACGCGGTGGACGGGGAAAATGGCGCGAAAAGAAAGCCAAAACGTGTCATGAATAACATCACAAATGGCGAAAATGCGCTCAGCGATTTCACCCAATGATTCATGTCTATGGTGCGTTGTGCTTTTACAGAGTGGGCCAAAAGGTGTTTATCTACACTATGTTTAAAAACAAAAACGACTAAATTAGCCAAACTTGACCAATTATTCAGAAAAAAAAAAAAATAAAAAAAAAACATTAACTAACTTATTCCATTTATGCAAAGATATCGGATACAAATCAGATGAGCTCCTGAACGAGTATCATGAAAAGTCATTTGTTGCAGATGGCGCTTCAATACAAATTGTTCGCTTTGTTTTGATTTAAAGAAAAAAAACATAAACAATATCAACACAACAGCACTCTCAAGCAAAACAATTGTACGGAGTGAAGTCATTTATGCGTCCAATGAAGTCTTGTTTGCCGCCAAAAATGAAAATATTCCCAAACGCTGAGTGCATTCTATTGATTGATATAAATCGCATCAATTTCGGTGAAATTGAAACAGAAATAATAGGAATAGCAGCATGACCTGTTAGACTAACCACACCAGGCTTTTTTTTTCTCTTATCTTTGCGTGGTTTATACACTGCGACCTAGCTGGTTTAGAATACTATCTCGAAAAAGCGCAGTGCCTTTGAGAAGCATTGAAATCGTTAGCATGGAGCAGACAGACTACTTTTTGGCCCACGCTGTAAATGTTCACGAAAGAGGGCCTAGGAATGTTATTCACCGGCTGGCATGCCTTCTTTTGGGCGACAGACCAGAAATATTGAGAATATGAATCGCCGAGGATTGAATTTGTTGAATTAAAATTATTAAATGGTTACAATATGTTGACTAATGACCGAATAATCGCAGATAAGACGGATATAATTATGTGGTAGAAGCTGATGAATGATTTTAAAATTATATACATAACATGCAATTATAATTGGATTTTGGTCAGATGCTGTATGCCAATCATGAATGCATTTTTTCCGAATACAAATATATACACATAATCATTATACGGGATTCACGAAGATAAATCGATGAATTGTTTGCGTTCAATTATGCAGTGCAAACATGCCAACTTTGACACAAAATTCTGAATTTCATGACCATGTTGCGCTGTATATAACATTCTATATATTAGGGACATTAACATGAACCATCATTAACTACAGAACGCTTATGTTTTATAATTACGTTTATTGATCCGGTGAGTATATCATAATTTAAACGATCGATAATGAGCCACGCTCAAAAAACCAGGTCGTATTGTACACAATAATAATCTATTCAGTGGAACACAATTCATCTGAGCATTTCACCGCAATGTATTCTCTCCCACACACATGAATAATAAAACAGATGAGGTAATAAAATAAATGCACTTCACCCAATAAAGCAATAAGGCAAGAGGTAAAATTAACTTGAATAATTTATTTGATCTACGATCAGTTATAGCAAAAAAATGTTTATTATAACAAATCATTTTATAATCACACGGTTTGATGATTCTCCGTGTGAACAGAAGGGAGCAGCCGCTAACCCATTTGACACAAAGAGAACAATTGTGGAATAATATACGACGCATGCAAATATCAAGCAAGAGATTGTAAACGGAAAGTTCTCCCGGGAAACACCGTCCTTATATGGACGAGGGAATTCCGCGGAGAGTTCCGTACAAAATCTCGCGTTTGGATGCGTCATTCGTGCAAGTTTTGTCCCATTGAGGCGTCAGGATCGTGCGCCAGAATATCATCACCAGAACTAAGTACAAAGCAACGGGGTCATCATTGTGGTCATCAGATAATTCAATGATCTGAATCAGAATTATTCACTAGCTTAGAAATCTGAGCAAGGAACGATGAAACTGAAAGAAGTTGAACTGGGTTGAATTCTGAGGAAATTTTTTGAAAGCAAAATTTGAACAATAATGAAACGAAACAACCCGCGTTACCAGACAGGAATACACAAGATCTTAATATCGTCGACTATTTACAATTCACACAAATGGTTGCTTGTAAAAAATAACGATAGCATGGTATCAGCACAAATATTACAAACAGCACAAACACATTGAGGAATTTTTTTTTATGAAATGAAGTGTAATATTAATTTGTGAATATGACAAATTTCAATTCAATGTTGATTATTTTTTTGGCAACAAAAAGAAATCACACACTCCTGAGGGAAGAATATAATCATTTTCTGAACCCCCTTTAAGGAATTTACAAACCACAAAAAAAAATAAAAATAAATCAAGATAACAAAATCAACTGTGAATATAAAAATAATAGAATTTGAATTAAGCCTTTAAAGAGGTTACAGCGTTGACTAGCATGTTATGCCTGCCACTCTCTTCCTGTCAACGAATTGATCGGAGAAAAAAGTAATAATTTCAGCACTGATTTCCTCTGCAAGGACAACAATATGCAGGCAGCCATAATGATCCACTCACATCAGCATACAGTGATACAACGGACCACTCAACAAATCATATTATGAACGTGAGTCTCGTCACAAATGACAATGATTTACTTTAAAAAGATGAGATTGCTAAGATGCTTGTGCAAGGACTATTTCTCTTCCTCCAGTCCTGTTATTAATAATGGCTCTTTCTCTATTCGCAACTCTGAAAATTAAATTAATAAATAATAAAATACTTTGGAATAAAACGAGAGTTACCTGGGTTACGATCAAAGAGCTCGAGTTGAACAGTCGGACTTCTGCGTGTGGGTGACCTTTGCAGGGGGTCAGATAGCCGCCTGACGGGATTCTCAGGAATGAAGATGGCGACCAGCAGCGCCAGGATGACCAGAATCGCCCCAAAGGCGAAAGGAGGGCCCGGCATAACCGTCTGGAAAGACTTGAATGACATATGCCCTCATAAGACAACTTAACAACAATCGAAAGGCAAAACAAAGCGATTCACAAGCGTAATTGAGATTAAGCAAAGCGAGGCACCAACCTCATGCATGCGGTGTAGCATGTCAGGGGGCGGAGAGGCAACTGTGGCGTTGGAAGGCAGCTTCGGAGGATCATCGTCATCGCCTCCTGGCTCATTCAGGTCCACATGGAACAGGTAGAAGATGAAGCCATAGAGAGCAGGCCCCAGACCATTGCACAGGCCCCGGATGCCTGTGATCATGCCCTGCGCTACTCCTGCTCAACAAACGCGTGAATCAGACGACAGGGTTCAGGTTTGAAACAAACCTTGCTGATCTGGCTCCGTGACCGATGAGACAAAGGAGCTGATTGCTGGGTACGTGATGCTGCCCATGGCTGCCAGTGAGCCAGCCATCCACATGATCCAGGACGTTGAACCGAAGCCAATGAGGAGGAGTTGCAGCATCTCAAACACCAGGCCAAAGATGATGGAGTGCTTAGCCCCCAGGTACTTCATGAGTACCGCTAGTATAGCCGTCTGAAAACGGAGAATATTAGTACAGACGTTGACTCATCTAACACCATACCTGAGCAAGTACTGAAAGGACTCCTATGAAGGCGACAAATGAAGCAACTTGTTCAGGCGAGAAGCCAACAACCTGAAAAGGAGAGTTAATAAGGGAATTCCCCATGTGATCACCACTCACCAGTCGCAGATAGACAAAAAAGCTTGAGTACTCGCCTGCCTCAGGCAGATACGAGAGGAAAACAGTGACACAAAGCATGAGGATCAAGTAGTCGTGGCCTAATCTTCTCAAAGCCTGAAAAATTGACAATTAGGACGAGAGGAATCGCAGGAACGGTATCAACATACACCAAAGGGATCGGCCTTTTCCCAGGAAAGCTGAGAGCTGTAGGAAACGGGGCGTAGTTTTTCCGACAGAGACTCTGGGACGGCAACAAGTATGAAGAGCACATCCAGCAGTGCTATGGCCGTTGCCAAGGCAACCACAACATTCTCACTGTAGACCTTGCCCAGATATGCACCAATCGCCGGACTGGTGACTAAGCTGGCGGCAAAAGTGGCCGATACAAGACCATAGGCGGCGCTGCGGTCCTCTTCCGTGGTTACGTCAGCCACGTACGCAAACACGATGCTGAATGTGACGGAGAAGACTCCGGAGATGGAGATCATGGCAAAGTACCACCTGGAAGAGCAGAGGTCAGGGGTCAGGGGTCAACTGAAGTATGAAGGTCAGACCAGGGACTGAATTTCATCAGAGGAATTGGCATGCAGGTGAAGGTCACTGTGATGAGGAGAAAGGGTTTACGACCCCAAACGTCAGAGAGCGCTCCTATCATGGGAGCGCTGAGGAAGGAGAGAAGACCCTGCAACGGCATAGCATGAGACGTCATTAGACAAAGGCGTTGACCACTCACCTTCACACCCTGAATGAGACCGTTCATGAGGAATGCATGGTCTTGGAACGTATCATTTAATACCTGAGAGACATGGTCAAGATATGAAGTGATGTGATGATGCGTACTCACAGTGATAACAGGGGACATGAGCAGACCCCAACTGAAGAATTCTAAAAAGATCACAATCAGCGCATGATACACACTCGGCTGGAAGATTCCCGTCTTCTGTTGAAATTAATCAGAATTTTAGAGAATATGTCATTTTGTAAAAGAGAGAGCGCATGCAGAAGATTGATTATATTACGAGCCATTACGAGAATTTCAATATTAGCATCTTCGAACAAGAAAGATTAAATTTTTTCTTTAAATGACATTTAACAAGAACCAAAAATCTATAAATTATTTTTCTTTCGATTCATAGGTATCAAAATTATGTACAAGCAAAAGCAATACACAAACATTCTAACAGCTCCAAGATATCTCAATCACTTGGAGAGGGAAAAAAATCAAGAACACATATGGCCTGGATAGCGTAGTTGATTCTTTCTATCTGTGTTTTGCAATGCAATCTGGAAGCAATTGAGCAGCTGAATTCACTTCAACTGACCCTGCTCTAGGCCAATCAATATGACAGTTACAAAGTTCAAATGGTTTTATGTACACAATAACATGTATGTACATCGTACATACAAAATTAATTACAAATCATCAAAGAACAAAAACAATAAAACTGTGAAGGAGGAGGGGGGTGGGGGTTAGAACGAGAAGAGAATAAAATCAGAATTGTTGAGCAATCTGTACATGGATCAGACGTTCCCACAACAAGTTCTCTCAGGTGACTGAGACCCACGACCAGTGAAGATATATGCGAAGATCCGTACGGATGTCACTTACCGGGAGGTCGAGAATATCATCATGACCCTCCTTGAAAACCATCCAAATGAATTTTATACTCAATCAGTTATTTTTCTTCAATCAATATATCAAAAATTTAACAAATCAAATATAAATTATTCTCAGTAGTACTAAAGCTAAAAAAGTTATATATTTATTATTCACAGGTAACAAAGTAAGAAGGTGTGGATTTTTCAATGAATTAATGCTATTATGCAAGGTATTAATAAATAACATGAATGAAATGCATTCAAAGTGCTCTACCACTGACTCCTACACCCAACATAAATATGGCCTCAGGATATCACTTTAACCCCTTAACAATTAGCCATAAAGGCCCATAGTTCCCCTTTCATGCTGGGTGCTACATGACAGATAAAGCATGGTGTTTTTGTTTATGCTGTTATGCAGTTGTTCAAGTACTGAGAAATTGAGGTCAAAATAGTAATAGTAAGATTTGTAAACGCTGGTTCTGAGTTATGATCTGCTTCCTACTGGAGACTTATCCAATCATGCAAACCACGAAAGGTTACTAGATTACAGCGGGATGCTCGACTCCCTTTCCCGCCGGGAAAAGTCAGAATGCCAATAACATGACTTTCCTGAGTTCATCTCAGAAAGCGAGAAGCCTGGTTTAAAATAAATGCTTCCAATTATTTCATTGATACATCATACTTTCATTTATACTAACATCCAATTAGTTTCCATTAATTCTACTATGATCTTCATCAGTTGTGACAGTTAGGCTGTAGACTGAGGCTGTAACTGGACTTTGGTTATTCTAGTAAACGTTGAGTACCTATAATAAATGGTCAAAGGTTATCATCATCATCATCATCATCATCATCATCATCATCATCATCTTGTGTTTTAAAATACTTAAATAGTGAGTTAGTGAGCGACACCCCCAATGATACAACATAAGGAAACAGACAAATCAATAGTTATCATAATATTTGATTTAAATCTAATCTGATTTGAAATCATCATCAATAAATTTGTCAAGATCAACGTTATGTGGATCACATTAATCATTTCGTGATAATCGTAACACAATGATTCTAAGTTAAAGATATCATTTATCATCGATAATTCGTCCTTTAATTCACAAAGGATCCGCCGATCCCATTCATCCCCGCATGGAAAAATATTCCAGATTATTTCCTTAAAACATCTAAGACTAAATTTAGAGCATAAATATAGTAATTTTATCCCTAAATGTGACAAAACGACAGCCTGACACCTGATGAGACGGCGGTTTGCTAGTCGTCTTAGAGGAAGAGGCTTCCGCCTTCGCCGCATAACTCACCGGATCGTCGTCTTTGCGGCGGGACTTCCTGCCCCATGATATACTTCCAACAATTCGCTTTCTTTTGTTGGCTAACATGTTGAAATATTCCTTTTAATCGTCAAAATGTCAACATCATTGAACTTCATCCTCTTCAGCCATTTTGCACTGATCTGACGTCAGATGCGTACTCTAGAGGCAGCGAACTGGCTTGCTCAATGCGGACTCGCCGAAAGAGTACCTCTAGATTGTGTAAGTGCACGTGTCCTTAGGCAGTCATCCGTTATGAACTTAGGGATTTATAATGCGTGGACTCGATATCTGAAGTCTCAGCATAACTATATCTCGTTCTATTCATTTACCTTTGAGTATCAATTCATTAATTACAACGGCAGGTCAGCAACCTTATTTTGATTTCAGCGCTTAAATTTTGTTCAACTGGTGCATGGGATTAAAAAAATAAAAAAATAAAAAAAATAAAAAAATAAACGGTACGCGTACAGAGTGGGCCAGAAGTAGTCTACTCCATGTTGAAATCAAAACTCTAAAATGTGCTTAAAATGTATCAATAATACAATTGTTCAAAAAAGGACTAACTGGCATGGAGTAATTATGTTATTGATTCTGCGCCCGTTTATGCAAAGAAATCAAGTAAAAAGGTAAATTTTGTATGAGGGAGGGACATTTAAAAGCGGGTGGCGAAGAGAGCAAAATCAGATGAGCCTCTGAATAAGCAATAAGGAATGTCCTCTCTTGGCGCTTCAAAACAAACTCACTGCTTTGTTTTTATTTTAGGAGATATTAGCTAGCGTTGCTGTCATAATAATAACACTCTCAAACAAAACAATTATAGTTCGAGAGCATTGCCTAATGAAGCTTATCCATGGTCGGGGCCCTGTTTGCCGCCAAAAGTGGAAATATCGTGGAATGATGAATGCAATCTATTAATTGAGAAAAAATCGGCATAGGCCTATATGTTGATGAAATTGGAATAGAAAAATAAAACTAGCAGAATAAAATGTTAGACTGATCATACCAAGTACATGTATTTATTTCTCTTAACTTTGTGTGATTTTTACACTGCAATCCCTTATTCCGTAAATGTCAAAATCAAGATCGAGGTTCTCTGGACTGATCATAAATGTGCAAATTCAGAAAACAAACGTGTTACATTATTTCGCACATATTTGTTACTGAATTTGCACATAAATAATATATAATGGTGAATCGCGAAGGGATATTTTGAAATTTACGCGCGTAACTTTGGTGCTTGATTCACAGGAACCAATAAAATGAATTTATATTTTCTAATATCATCAATGTGTATAATTTTCATTATTTCGCTCTTATATGATATAAAAGTATAAGCGTGAATTTATTAATTTAATCACCACATGCACTTCATGATTCATGCATATCCTCGACTGGGAACCTTGTCACTTGGGCGTCTTTATCTGGTAATTATAAATTGGTTTAAACATCACACATAAATGAAAGTAATAATTGATTACGATTTTGCTCTTGACACAAATACCAGAGTGGAGAGTAATCAGATAATACGCAGATAACTAGTCATTGGTTGAATGAATAATGAATGAGTATCATTCGAGAACAAAACTTCACGGGAGATTACGTCTTATGACTTGTGATATATGTCTCCTACACGCACAGGTTATCGCTCATGTAGTAAGAAGAATTACATGTACTCGAACATAATTTTATTAATATTATACGAACTTTGAAGTGCCAAATGTCTAGACTTCCCACTAATTAAGTAGAGAGGAATTATTGAGTTATCAACTGTCACTACGGTGCGTGTATGAAAAACTATGAACTCAACTGGCATATCATGGCCAAGGAAACACAAACTATACCACCTGAGAGAGAGAAATCATTTATTTAGCAATAACATACTTCAATGTGAATTAAACGTGTGCAGACTGATGGTAGTAATGGTGATGATAATGGTATGATGATGACCGGAGACCAGGCTAAGGCACAACAAGTGGCTGTTTTCGAGCTGGCCACCCCGGAGGATGATGAAATGATAACGATATTAATGATGATACTGATATGAGACGCGCATGAGAGGGAGAGAGAACTATTGATAGGATAGTAATTTTGGTTATTGCAGACATAGCAGTTTTTTATAAAACCTTGATATGAATATTGATTGATGAAATGAGATTTGATTCTTTTTGAAAATGAGGCTATTGAATGAGTTACCTGAGTTAAGTGACGGATGACAAAAAAAAAAAAAAAAAAAAAAAAAAAAGATCTGAGTTACCTACTGCACAGCCAAATAACACGAATAGGCCCTTGCCACCTTGCAGCGGAAGGGAGTCGTTGTAAGATAGTGGACCCATGCAAGCATACATTGCAACGTGATACAACCACCAAATTAATAATAAATACCAATTGAGGGTCATTATGGTACAGCATGAACTTTTGTTTATAGAGAAGCAGAAACATGATGAACACACAAACACTGTGTACATTAAAACAGTTACGTTATGTGAGAATGCTGCCCAACTTGCCCAAGCGTCTTGGATCATGTTTTACTATATAATAAGGCCAAAATGTGCAAGACATCTGGAAAATTTATGCAGAACTAATGAGAACAAAAAAGCAAAAAGCAAAAACCAAGATCACCAAACTTAACATGAATGGTAAAATCCTGACTGATAACCCAGAAATATCAAACGAAATGAACTCCTATTTTGCTATCATTGAAGAAAAACTAGCTAACGCCATCTTCATGTAACAACAACCGTAATTATGCAAGATATCTTAAAGGGATGGGGAACTAAATTTTAAGTGATGTTCTATTGACTCATAGCACCAATTGATAGCATTCCGTGCCAAGAACACCCTGCCTGGATGCAAGCGTAAGGAAATAATGTATTCCGAATATCGGGGTTAGCATTGCGCCTATGGGAGAATGGCTTCCATTGCGAAGTATAGAAGGCAAACGTCAGCTGATGGCTTGGTTTTGCTGATGGCTGATTGGTCCCGTTCCCCCCGTGAAGCTATCGATTTCAGCCAATCAGAGCAGAGCATCTTCGCCATAAAAGGACATCTTTGTTGTTTACGAAACGAAAGCGCATGCGTGGTGCACTCTGGCTGACCTTTTTACTGTTTCAGCATGAGAAACGTGGTAGGTGTCCTAGAAAATCGCTTGTTAAAATAAGAAAAATAGCGAAAAATATTTTTTGTTTGCGCCTGACTGGTGGCAAAATGATAATTCTATCTATTTCCGAAAAGAAAATAAAAAAATATCCAGGGGTTTAGTCGCAGGACACGCTGATATGACGAGGCCCATTACAAAAGATGGGGAACTCGGTGTTTCATCACAGCTGCTGACGTCACGCCTAGTTAGCAATATATCTCCCGCGAAATCGTTAGGGATGATATTCCTTGTGTGGGCCAGGCATAAGAATCATCTTTGGTGCATCAAATAACGACTCAAAGTCCATTTTCAACCAGTTCTCCATCCCTTTAAGGGTCAGTATCCCAATACCACATACCTCTCTCCAACAACAGAAGAAGAAGTCCTCAAATTTAACTCATCAAAGGCCGACATTTGACCGACATATTTCAAGAAATCATGGACAAGTTTTTCGATATCATGCCAGTATGATGTCACCATCATAATTCCCTACATTGTATTGTTAGCAATGGGAGCTACGAGTGAGAAGCTCTTTCAGTAGTTCTGAGAACAAGGAACTATTCTTGCTGAAGTGAGAAAGTGGAAACATGCCAAGTACGTGCATTGGAAGAGGAGAAGAGGAAGCCTTGTGCGGCGGCCATAGTAGGAGAGCCACCAGGCAAGAAGAAAAGAGGAAGACGTCGAATCAACCAGACAACATCCGGGATTGGAAAGGCGGACGGATGGCTGCAGCAGCATCCACAGCAAGAGAAAGAAGGGGGCGCCAATGGCTCAGTGAGAGTGTAGCTGACGAGTGGTTCTGTCCGTGCTGACAAATCACATGTAATGCAATAACTTCAAAGGATTCGCCGATGTGGGGTCGTGGGTATATAGGTTCCGTATAAGTGTAACCATGGTAGAAGTAGCTGTAGGCAGCGGCAAGGGGAGGACCTAGCAAGAGCTCAAAAGTTTAAATTATTAATTGCAGAAGTGAGCAAGTGGCAGGGCACATGTGTTAGGTTGTTCACCAGGGTTATTACTGTAATAACACAATTCAGCCATTTTGATTGCAATAATACTTTTCTTTTCCCTGAAAATGTGGACCTCCAATTTCAGAGGGAGGGAGGGGGTTGGGGTTGTCCGACCCCTCCGACTCCCCCTCCCCTTGGCTACGGGCCTGACGAACTATAAGAGGACATAGTTTCATTGTAGCTAAAACAGATAAAAAGAACACTGCAAGAACCAATTCATTTTCCCAATCAATAGCCTATTTAATTTTTTTAGTTAGTAGCCCATACTAACACTGTAGTACATGCATCTATAAATAAACACCCAACCCTCTATAGTCTATAATTACGAAGCCAACCCGTCCGTAACCACAAATTACCGGCACCAGCCAGAACCAGCGAATAGGAGTAGGAAGTGCTCACAGGGTCATCCATCATTCCATCTTAAGGTCAATTGAGAGCAGGGCTGGTGAAGCAACTCGAGTATGAGATGATTGTGATTGTGTGAGTGAAGATCATAACGCATCTCTTTGTCTTATCCTGTTCTGTAATCATGCAATGTTTTGCATTCATCATTTTCATAGCAAACAGCTCTGCGATGTCCATGACCTGGGTTCGAATATCAATTTTCTTCTGCATGGTACTCAGCTGTTGTTATCATGAAATCAGCTAGAGTAATTAATTGGCCTCATAACACGCACTCAACATGGAAGCAGCTATGATAAAGTAAATGCTTATTTTGGACACTTAATTATTATGAGTTGCAGGTTAAAGGTCATGGGTCAACTCCTGAATGCCTCATCATGTGATTTTTTTTACTTATTCACTGATATGGATGCCTGCATGTGACCCTCGGTGTTACATAACATTGTATCGCTTCAATCAACTGATACAACATTTGCTTTAGTCTGAAACCCAAATACTGATATTGAGATATTTTGAACGTAGATAAAAAAAGTGACATAATACATTATGGTTTTATTATTATGCAACATGGACAATTGACAAAACCTTCATGGTACCAAGTTCCAGAATTGAATTAAAACACACGGTGAGCAAATACAATTCATAAAAACAGATTCTTATAAGTACAGATATATCATAGCAGGAATTGAGTGGAGTTTTTACTCAAATTCCAAATTCACAACAATGAAGAAATTGCGCACATAAAATCATGCAGTACTCGTGGGAGGGGGGTGGGGCACGTAAGATGATGTAACTGGTAGATGTTGCTGCTGAGAGTGGATGCTCTTTTGAGGCTCAGTTGATGCTGTTTCCGCCAGAAAGCAAAGGATCTGTCTCGGTTGGTTCTCTCTCTTCTACATTCTGACGCAACTCCTCTTTCGCTAACTTTTCTTTCTTGCTCTGGTTGAGAACTCCATCCTAGGGAAGGAAGTTAAGAGAGGACGATTTATTTGCATTGAGAACTCACTCTGCGTTTGTCAATGATATTCAGAATGGTTGAAACTGCAACACACGCCAACGTGTTTGCGAGGAGGAAGATCATCACAAAGCGCCACCTACCAACAGACTCCTCAGCAGGCAGACTGTGAAAGAGAGCGTGAAAGATTGGTGACAGTGAAAGAGACACTCACTCTTTGCCACCGAGAATCTGTCCAACGATCAAGTTAGAGATGCCAATTCCTATCATCTGAAGGGACGTGCAGAGACCAAACGCTGTTCCCACAACATTAGCACTGACCACCAAAGGAATAGTGGGCCACATGCTGGACTGGAGAAAATGTGAACACATAACATCTGCAGTGCATGAAGTTCAGACTCACAGCAGCGAAGGAGTAGGTCACTCCCAGCCACAGAGTGCTGACGAGAGGGTGGACGTTGGAGAAAGCAAGCAGACCAAAGACCGGAATGGTCAGCAGGGCACAGCCAGACGCCAGATAGCCACGCATGCCAATTCGATCCTGCGTGAAAGGCGATTTTAATCACTGAATGGCGCAAAAGAACCTACTCACGATGATGAAACCTAGGAATGGAGAAAGGACCATAGAAATGTCGTAAACTGCGCCCGCCATGTACGCCGATGTCTTTGAGTCATAGTGGTATTTGTCCTGAATGAATTTGCTGCAAAGGGAGTGAGTGCAAAAAGGTGATTATTAAACACAGAACGTCACCTTGCATCAGCCACAAAAGGGAAGACGCCGTTGTAGAAGAACATGATGGTGAGGATGAGCAACCAGTAAAGCAGAGATAAGTGCTTCACATCCGATACTTTCTGCAAAACGAACTAACAACTGACAGAATGAGGCAAGACGACAACAAACCAGTTGCCTCGATTCAGACTCCATGGCTCCATCCATTCCTAGTTGCTTTAAACCGAACTTGTCAAGGAGACCAACCACGATGGCTGAGATGAATCCCAAACCACAGAGGATAGCACCTACAGCAAAGACGAATGCAATGACAATGTTAATATTTAATTAGCTCACAAACCTCCCCAGAGAGTCCACAGTAAGCCATATGAGGTTGCAAAGTTTGGTGTCACGAGAAAGTTGAGCACGCTTCCCAGTCGAGAGAAAGCAAGGGTGATGCCAAACGCCATCGCTAGCTCCTTGTCTTTGAACCAGAATGCTGTGATTCTGTTTTGGACGACTGTCAAAGGTTTAAAATTAATTGTGTGAATGTGTGAAAGAAATTCTCACTGGTCAGAGATCCATTTCCAGAGCCAAACAGCAAGCGTCCAATTAGCATCAGAGGAAGCATCCCTTTGCTTCCCTTGAAAAATGCGCCAGCGGCAAATGTAGATGAACCAAGGACGCAGAGGAAGGAAAAGATGAGGACGCCAACTGCAAAAGGACATTGATAAAGGGTCAAAGGTCAAAGGAGTCACTTACTTCTGTTGCCCAATTTGTCAATAAAGAAACCGGCACCAATGACAATAACCGCATTCCTAGAAGGAGAGATATATTGTCAGAAATTCTGATTTACACAAATTTTTTACACTTACGTCCAGGCGTAAATGGCATAGAGAAGGTTGTAGTCATCTGGCGACATGCCAAGGCAGTCATCGCAGCAGGACTGATTGTGCTGACTTTGATTGGAGGTGGAGTTGTGAGGGTCGCATGTGGCATTCTGAGGAAGATCGCATCAGTGGGGAAGAGGAGCAGTTGGAGGCACTCACTTGGAACTGGCCTTGCAGCACGCTTGGCATGTCAAAGCAGAAGTACGACCCAAATGTCAACATGCAGTTGAAGAACAGAACCAGAAACCGGAAACCGGCTGAAAAAGGAAACACATCCGATTATAAGTGAGACTCCTAAAAATAATAGTATATATTTGTAATATCAGTCTGAATACAATATAAAGTTTAACATTTTAAATGATGAAATTGAGTTAATTTCATGAAATAGATTACTGGAATAATGACAGATGACTAGCCGTCTATAGAATTCTGAAGAACGAGTGTCCCTTGTAGAAATGTATGGTCGAGTCATTATATTTTTATGGAGGTCAATTATCACAGTAGAACTGTTAGAAACAGAACACAGTACAAGCTGTTACATTACTAGGCTATATTTCCACGGTCAGGCATGGTGAACATTAGCCATAAGAATATGCAGTATCTCCTGAGGATACTCCTAGACCTATCGATCGATGAGAAAATTGTAAGGTAATCTAAAATGTTAATTAATGTGGACTCATTTTGGGCCTGATACGGGAGAGCGGATCTATGGGCGATTGGAATCAGCCATAGTATAGAGCTAGCACTGAACATGTTAAAATAATTATGCACAGCATAGCAATCAACTATTAGCTCACACATGATGATACGTGTACACCACTTGACCTATTATTAGGGTCCCAAATATTATACTGGGTTACACTGTTTACTCTGCATGACCACGATCATTCACAGACAAATGCATCTGTCACTTTCATGAGCTCATAGATGAGGGTTACCATCCCAACTTCTCAAGACTCAAGCGTCTTATACTCTTGGTAAATATGCAGGCTAGAACACTCTGTAACAGTATCTAGTCTGTAACTGTCCAGCGACTCTAATAATAATTTATTTGTAATAATTCTCTCGTGTCGGGTGTTTTCTCTACATGCGTATAATATCCGCCCACCTGAGTCTGCTTGCATCAACGCCATCTCAGCCGAGGAAAAGGGAGATAAATTTGATTATCAGCTGATTTTAAAACCCAAACAACAAACTTCGATCACATGATCATCTGCGAAGTCACGTGCAAACGTTATGATCCGCATGCCACCAGTAATCATAACGGTGCGGCGAGCATTTGCCAATGCATATTTGTTTTGTTTTTTTAAGATTATCGCTATGTTTATTTTATATTTGTAATCTAATGATTTACATATCATAATTTTCGTTATCTCACTCCATTTATTGATTATTTAATCTCTGCTCCGAGGACAATCCCGTTATTTTCCTGATACAAAAGGACTTGAATCTTTTGACCTGACCCTGACCTGCCAATCAGCAAAGCTAAGATCATGTACTAGTACATAGACTAACATTGTACAGGCATTAGTAGAAGTGCACCGTGGTTAACTGGTTGTGTAATTCGACCGTTCCGTGTTTGTGGCCATTCCCATTAAACATTTTTTAGATGACATATGACCTTGAATATGCACAGAAAATGTATGAAATATAATCAAGGTGAAATATACATGCATTTATTTCGTTCACTTTACAACATGTCGCATGGTGAGTGGGGCGTATCCTGCCCAAAGGCAGTTGATCCTCATCCGGGACAATGTACAAGGCAAATCACAGAGAAACAATAAAACAAGGGAATTTATTAAACAAGACATATCTAACTTCAACCCGGGAGCATTTTCACCGCTTCTGAGCCATTTTTTCTCTTCTCTTCTTCTCGTGTTTTGGCGTTTTCGTTTTCCTTCTTTCTCTGTTTTGTGTTTTTATTGCTTTTTTCCGCTCCTTTGAACAAGAAATGGACAAAATCACAATAAAAACAAAATTCTTCAAATGAGAGGAACACACCTTTCTCTCCTCTGCAGTTTCCCCTTTCATTCTGGTGGTGGTGCTGCTTTCCTCCTCCCCTGAACTCTCCTCTTCCTCCTCCTTCTCCTCCTCCTCTGCTTCACTGTCTCTGTTTTCACCTTCTGTTCCCACCTAAGTAAAATTGGAGGTAATAAAAATTGCGATATGAGAGAATGGATAGCGAACCAGTTGGTAACCAGAGAGATCCTCCTTCATGCCAGTCACAGCCTGATACGTGACCTGATTGAAGAGAGAAATGAATCACAGGAGAATATTACGCAAGAATTACGCACAAATTCTGTGTCAATTCCCTTCTGCATTCTCCGCACGTCGCGTTCAAAATCCACGACGTCATCAAGAGTGCGAGGAATGAAAACTCGCTTGAACACCTGGAAGAAGGAGATGCATAAGAGCGCATTAAGGAAGGGGGGGGGGGAGGGTTGAGGGGGAGGAAGGAGACGTACCTCTCTCTCCACTTGCGCTTCATTCGTGTTTAGTTCGTCTTGCCTGTCAGCAGCGTTGGCGATCGCGTTTTCCAGGTAAGCGTCCACCTGATCAGCTGCAATGTTCGGGTCAGTGACAAACTCAAAGAGAGGCTTCAGGTGCAGAACAGACGCGCCCTTCTTGGCAAAATAATCTGCACAAAGAAAGGGATGTTATTCAGAGGGAAAGACATCTAGATATCAGCTGACCTGTGACATTGGTGCAATCTTTCCTGAGGAACTCCAGAGCGTGTGGGTGGTCATGCTCAACAGACTGCGACACATCGATTATGTACAGCGAGTTCTCATGATATCTACAATCAAAATAATTTTTAATTGACAAAAATGGGGAAAATAAAAACTTACAGAATGTTGAATTCGCTGAGATCAGCATGCACGAGATGACACTCATGGTACATCCTGCGTATCATCTTGATGCACTGGAGGTACAGGCGGTCTGCCTCTACTTCATCAAATTCCACGTCTTTCAGCTTTGGAGCAGGCCTGCAAACAAGGCACACGATAAGACACGACTGGACCTTACATTGCCCACCAACCAGCCATCATTGCCCAGGAATGCCATCACAAGGACGTGACTTCGGAGGAAAATGGGCTCCGGACAATTCATGCCAGATTGATAAATCCTGATAGGAGAAATAATCGTTACAGGAGACAGCAAAGAGACAAGAGAGGTCGTGACCTTGTGAGATTCCGCATCTCCTTCTCAGCCCACGTGCGCACCATCTTGCGAGGGTTATGTTTGCAGTATCCATGGCGAAACCTTCATGGAATAATATAAAATAACCGTTTCTCTGAGAAAGCAATCAACCAACCTGAACTCTCCGCTCACGTATTTGTCACGATCTTTGAAAACAAGAATAGAAGTTTTATAGACCTGAGGAGAGAGACGTGACAGAGTGTCATAGCACAGGGTTGAACGCGCTCACTTTGATGGCACGGTGCTGGTTGTTCTGAGTAGTCGCGTGGTACACGTTGGCTTCCTTGCCTGTGCTGATGCATCCGTTCACTTCAGATATAATCTGCCGGCTCAGCATTTTGAAGAGAATCATTCGCGTTCGGGGATCCATGACTTGTTCTGCGGTCGCGCGATCAGCTTTGTCTTTCGACTTCAATCTGCGAAAGCGACCGGTTCAGCAGAGAACACGCATGAGGGAGCCACCTCCTACCTAACATTTTCAGCTTTACGTGTAGTCTCAGCTAATCTGTTTCCAGCTGAATTTGGCAGCTGAGGACCTTCATACTTTTCTGAAAAAGAGAACCATTTGATTGGGAAATTCTTCATGCAGCCAGAGTTAGTAGTACAATATGAGTAAGATCCTCATAATGAATTAATTACATGTCGCAAAGGGATCTAATTGTGCATATAGAAATAAAAGGGTCATAAACACATGATAAAAAAAGAGTTCTGTCTTACCCATGCTAATTTTGTTTGTGAATTTTCCAAATGATTTTTCACTATACATTTTGCTGTCACTTTTCTTCTGAGGATTTGCCTGAGAGGAAACGTGAGATGCAAAAGATGACGACTGATGCAAAACATTCACACCTGGTAATTGCTCTTGTATTTCTTGGTGAAATCTGGAAAAGTTTATTTGGATAAATTGAAACAGCAGAAATGTGATAAATTGAGGAGGAACAGGAACATGTGTTATGTAACCAACAATACAGCCAACAGTTGTAAATTAAATCAGTAACTTAAGAATTTAGTAAAACCTAACCAATTAAATATAATATAAAATTTTGTAGGATAAATGAGAATCTGGTAAATATGTTTTGAGGCACTAATTAACACTTTTAGACCTCATTAATCCTAGATTACAGATCATACTTTTGGCACAGTAAACAGGTTTTCTGGCCTTTCTGTTTGTGTTACTCAAACAAACTGGTGTGTTTGGATTAATGAGGTGTGACTGTTATGATTGGCTGATGGAGTAATTACCTCCTTGCTCCTCACTCCAGTCATCATTTTCATCCCAGGAATCTTCTTCTTCCTCCTCCTCCTCCTCCTCCTCCTTGGTTTCCAAGCTGCCAACTAGATTATGAATGGAGCAGATGAACAGTGAGGTTGGGTTTTCGGAGAACATACCTGATTCTGTGATGGCAACGACCTCTGACCTTCCCGCAGTGTCACACACTGCTTCACTTCCACATGAACTGCCAAGAAATGATAAACATTCAATATGGAGCATTTAGCAGATGGTATTAGCATGATCAAGAATTACAGTTTGACAGTTCGTAACTTTGTAAGTTTGTTTGACGCTGTCAGCTGTTCAGTTTGAGAAATTGAGTGTCACTTTAATTCATGCAAATTCGATAACATAACAAAATCGTTCGTTTGCGAGTATTCTTCATTAGACCAGCACTGATTGAGCCTAAACTGAAGAGCTAACCCCTGCTAATAACCCAGCGAGGGAATAACCATTCAATGCGAGAAATAAGTGAGCGGTAATACAGGACCTTCTCCATTAAGACTCAATGCAAGAAAAAGCTCAAATGACACTCATTTCGGTTGCCTCAACAGCCGTGTTTTCAAAACAATGTTCACTGTCATATCAACTTACGTGTCCTCTTCCGCGTCCTCAAACTGAGCAGGATCCATTTTTGTGCAGATCAAATCGCGAAGTAATGCTGGACGAGAGATTTCTCCGAATATTTATAACACACGTGTTTCGTCATAAACAAACTTCTTGTGAAATATTCCTGAAAGCGATTGCGGAATACTCTGCGTCGATCGCCTGTCAATGGACGAGTGTTGCTTATGAGTGAGATGGCAGCTCAGTTTTAGGCGGATTTGGCCCGCTTGACTGCGTAAGTTGATGCTCACGGATCATGAAAATACAGATTGATGTTTCATTTTCAGATTGCGTATTCCATTAATCGTATAAGTTTGATTTAAAGAATGCAAGCATGCTTCAAAATGGCGAAGGGATTCTGTAGAAATCGTTTACCCGTTATGATTTACTTTCATAACGTACTTCACTTAGTGACTATTATTGAATGAATGCTGTAAAATGAGGAATACATGTACTTACGGTTGGCTTAGTTTCCAACGTTCGAAAACAGTATTCATGTTATCACTGGTTATAGCAGCCTGCGGAAATGTTACATAATTCTATTCATGGCTAAGACATATGCTTAAAGGTAATCTCGTTCCAAGCCTCTTTATTGATCATCATCCCCACAGATTATGATAATCATTAGCTGACATACTACAGCGAGCCCAATGGGTCTCCCGAGAATCTGTGCTAGATAATCATTTACTCATTATGGCTACAGAATGCAGCTAGCTTAAACGTCATAACGGTTAAGTGATAACGAAGCCCCTCGATAGGAAATTTTTTATTTTCTGTAAGTCACAGAGTTTATTTAGTTCTGTCCTGGAATTATACCATTAAATTGTATTGAATTACTTCTGCAGCTTTCATACATCATCAGCCTCCTGCACTTGTGGGATTTTTTTTGCAGATTTCTGGCATGACGGCACAATTGCTCTTATTTTTGCTGTTGGTCAATGTGAGTCATGCTTACTACATGGCGGACAAACCTGACATTGGAACTCTGACGGGAGACGTGCAGAACTGGGCCATGCTCATTCAGAACTACATTCTGCAGGTTTGTTAGCAACTGATGCTCAATGTGATACAAAATGTTTTGCAACAGTTGGCCAGCGAAGGAATCAAGCGGGATTTCACTCAGACATTATTTGACGCAGCTAATTACACATTAGAAGTGAAAGATGGAATCGAGTTAGTGACGCGCATGAAGGAGGATTTGACAGATTTCTTCACCAGTAAAAAGAGAGCAGCTCAGGTAGAAGATTCTCTGTAGGAAACATTATCATATTCATTCATCACTTAATTTAGAAAATTGCTAAGCAAGTTGTGAAAATCTACGACACTAATTTGAAAGAAGGCTGGAATTCTGGATACACTGCTCTTCCCAAGATCTCGCGAGATGTGTACCGTGACTCTGACATTCCTTCTCTGCTGCCGGATGACTTGACTTTCAGCCCGTGAGCAGCGATTGGGTGATTCAAAGGAAATTCACCGTTTTGTGATTTTTTTCAGTTACTTCAAACAGAATGTGAGCAGCAAATGGTCGACTGTGAAGATCTCAGATGAAGTTCCCAGGAACAGTTCAGCTGTCATTGACACGGTGGTTTTCACAAGCAAATTGGAAGATGTGTTGAAGCAGAATTCCAAAGAAGATCATTACTTAAGGTCAGCTGAGGTCTCTTTTATCACTTGCACTAATGTTTGTTCTTGCAGATGGCAGTATTTTGGCTCAACTGTTGGCCTGGCTCGGTTATACCCAGGGCGAGAGTGGAACACAAATTTCGCTGGTTTCTACAACGATTATGACCCTAGAACACGTCCATGGTATATCGCTGCCACCAGCGGACCCAAGGACGTTGTCATCATCTTAGACTGCAGGTTCGTGTTAATTGACCCTGAGAGTGAAATTTGAAATCATGGTTTTTATTTTTCAGCATGTCCATGAAAGGGGAGAAGTTCTCCATTTCACAAGCGGTCGCCAAAACTGTCATTGACACCTTGACCAAACAAGATTACGTGAACGTGATTTGCGCCAGGGCAAGTCATTGGAACGAAGTCGGAAAGTGAGTCTACATGTCTCACGTGGCTTGTGTTTCTAGCTTCTCTCAACAGGTGGCACTTCTTCACCACTCGCGTTCTCAGTTGTCAGGAAGAACAACTGGTGCAAGCAACCATCTCACATCGCAAAGATATGATTGAAAAGATTTATAAGTTGGAACCAGGAGGAACAAGTGAACTAGAGTAAGTGGAGCTCCTTTCTTGCTTTCCTTTTAATCATCTTTGTGCAGAAAAGGCTTTGAGTTGGCGTTCCAACTTCTTGAGAGTAAAACCCGAACAGGATGTCAGTCGATCATTGTTTTTGTCACGGATGGCAAGGACACTGATGGCGAGAATGTGCGCTGTGGCCCAGGTGAGTGCTATATGGTGATCTCTCCGCTCACTCTGCCCTCTATCATAGGGTACTACACACGCAGTGGTTACGTTCCCGGTCCAATCTGCAAGTACAACTGGACCAAAGTGTGGGACGTGGCTGATCAGCAGAACAGACGCATGACGCCACAGGCACGCATCTTCAGCTATCTGACGGTGGATGAGGGAGAGCAGTTCCCTGGCCATCTGTCCTGCCACCATCGGGGAAGTCTGAAGAAGCTGAATCACGGAGAAAACCTCATCTCTCAGATGGGAAACTACTTTGACTTCCTGTCAAGGAACGCGCGGAACAGCAAGGGTTTGTGGACGGCTCCCTACCTGGACGACTGGGGACTGGGTCTGATGGTTACCTACGCTATGCCCTGCATCAGTCACGTTGACAACAGGTGACCCCCCCTTCCCCCTTGGCTCTCTTTTATACTGTACTTTTTCAGTACAATTGGAGTAGTTGGAATTGACGCAACTTTGGAGGATCTTGAGAATCTGCTGAGTAGTCAGCAGTGGGGAACAGTGTACTCGTTCCTGATCAACAAACACGGACAAACCATCTTCCATCCGCGCCTGAAGCCCAGCACAGCCGTCAGTCTATTCACGCGCGTTCACTCTCTAATCAGCTCTGTGCTTTTTCTAGTTGGTTGAGGATCCGATTTTCATTCCCATTGAGCAGTTGGAGCAAAAGGGCGGAATTCCCAAGGAGTTCACGGAGGTTGTGGCAGCCATGAAGGCTGGGCTGACCGGCCATAAGGTCATAGAGAGAGCGCAGAGGGGCAAGGGAAAGGCAAGCGTCTGCTTCGCTTCAACTTCACCTCACTTGTAAAGTCTTATTTCTTCCAACAAACAGGATGTGTTTATCTCAAGGACCTATTACTACGCTGGTCTCACAGGCTCAGAATATTCCTTTGCTTTCAGTCTCTCTGAAGCTGACAAAGTACGAATGCTCTGTTTGCTTAAACCTCTTTTTACATGTGTTCATTTCTCATTTCAAGGTTTTCCGCAGAGCTCAGCAGCCTCAGGATTTATCCAGCTACGGAAAGAGTTACTTCAATCTGCTGGTTGAATATGACTCAGAGGTCGCGAGGAGGGAACTCCCCGGAGTGTTTGAATACCTCAAAGTGTTTTACAACGAGAAGAAATATCCGAGTCTTCGTGTGTCCTATTTGCACTCCAGCATCTTCCTGGCCCCCAAATGTCACTGTGATCCTAACGCGTATTTCTATGATGACGATTTGGCCCAGAAAACCGTCGACGCTCACAAGTACATAAACGGCGCTGATGCTGACGATGGCTGCGACAAAGGAGCCAAGTACAACACTGGCATCAGGTGAGCACTGTGACCTTCCTGCACTCACCGACCCCTTCATTTGCAGAGCGTACGCCCTGATTACGCAACCGGTTGAGCTGCTGTGGCGAGTGCGAGAATTTGACGGAGTGGACGATGTGAAGTGGACGTATGTGGGGATGCGCAGTGGGGTCTTCCGCACGTATCCTGCTCATAGGTCACGTCGCACTTACGACCCATCCAAGTGAGACGCTCCTTCTCTGCTTCCATTTGTCTTATTCCGCTGCAGGCGTTCGTGGTTCCTGACGTCTGCGTCGTCACCCTTGAAGACGACCATTTCCACTGCTTACATGGATGCTGCTGGCGTTGGCAAAATCATCACCATCTCACAAGCGCTCTTTGAAGGCATGATTCCCCGTAAACCGAATCAATGCGCCCATCTAACTCCGCCCTTCCCCAGTGGGTGTCCTTGCCGTGGCAGTTCTGATTGCATCAGTGGTGAGTGACCCTACCCTCCTCCCTGGACGCTCCTATGTGATAACGTCCCTTTCCCAGGATATTGCTACGTCAGCGTGGCCCCTGGAGCGAATAAAGAGAAAACGAGATGTGCGACCGAGCGCATTGAGGCCGTGACCAGCCTGGACATCCTGTACGACCGTTTCCACATGATCACCATGCGCACCATGGAGGCGTCTGACCTCCAGAAGTCATGTGGCAGCAAGTACAATTGTCCTGATGGTGAATACGGATGCCAGACCAGGTTAGAGTTCAGAGGTGGTCCATATCTGGAGGTACTAATCTTATGTCACTAGATGCTACTTGTTTGACGGCAGCGCCAACCTGATCACGGATCCTGACTTCATCACGGCGAACCCTCTGGATGACCGCAAGTACAAAGGGGTCACCATGGGCAAGAAGGAGGGCGAGGTCATGAAGGACCTCATCTACAAGCACCGCTTCTTCCGCAGGACGGAATCGGTGGATTTCCAGGGCTCCTGCGGCCTCTCTCCCTACAGGCCAAAAGTGAGCAAGGCACGTCTCATAACATTCACTCACTCTGTGTTCTTCAGGTGACGCTTGAAGGTATTCCGAAGAATCCGGAAGAACAGGATGATTATTACAAGAATAAGGGTCCTATTCCTAAGTTTTCAAATGAATACGGCTGCATCACTGATGTCGTCAAATATGTTGTGAATGAAAGTGCGCTTGGTGGGTGGAAAGAGAGTTTTTTCCCTCGCAGCCGTCTTGTATCTTCTGAACCTTCTTTCCCACTTACAGGCATCAGTGGGATGATTATGGGAAACGTCTCCGGACCGTGTATGTCCGGCTTTTATTACGTGACAGCTCTGCCAAAGACGAATCTGTTTCTTCTTGTCATTGAGAACTGGCGCCATTATAAGATGTCTACGTTCTATAACTTCAACTGCAAAATTGCTCAGAGGTGTGGGGAAATTCTTCTGATTTTGATGGTGTTGATGCGTTGGTTTTTCAGCATTGTGAATTCAGGTGCATACAGAATCATCAACGGAACGTGCGATCACACTGATTCAACGACGGAAACTTTGGATGAACAAGGAAAATGCCCGCTGCTCCTGGATATTGATATTCCGTGCATGTTCCAAACAGGATGTCAGCATCACACTCCGTGGCTCTTATTCATCTGCTTGCTTCTATTCTCGCATATCTTGCTGGTAGACAGCTAGCTCTCACCATCACATATCAATGGTCACATAAACCACATTCTATGTTGTACCTCTAGAAGAGTGGGTTTCACGCAGGTTGGGTAAATCTACGTATGAAAGCAATCTGGAAACAAATTTATACCAAAGATGATCGGAATCCTCTTTTGAGGGAGTTACTCATCGTTCGTTATAGTAATCAAAAACGCGTTCATTTCACTCAGATATCCATCATTTTCACTCTTCAAATGGTTTGCTTGTCTTGAACTCTTCAAATGATTTCCTTGTCTTGATCTCATATCATGTTACTTCTGATTGTATTCATACATGTATCCAACTGGAATTTATCATGAGTTATTTATAAAATGCTTGTTTTTCTAAATAGGTTGCATCTTCAGAGAAACAGTGTTGTTTAGTTAAGCAGGGTATGAGTCTTGCTTCTTTTGAAGTTTTTATTTTATCTTCTTTTGGAGGTTGTCTTTGTATTTTCCTAGTCATTTCCCCCCTAGTCATCGGAGCTTCAATCCTTTCTCTATTTCTTACCAATAATATTCCTAATTTTTCCTTAGGGATATCATAGCAGGTCTACTACATATGCCATTATATGTACATGTATAAGCATACATTGGATTCACAGAGGTGACTCTTATTTACAACATGTTCTTTTATCACTGCCAACTGAACAATTTTGTTGTCAACTACAAAACATTTTTCCAGCTCCTCACTTCGTAATTCTTGAGCAAAATGCAGCTAATCAAAACTTTTCCCTCTCAAGTCTTTTGGTCCCCATGCATTTATTCCGTATTTATATTCAACAGACTGTTATGTTGCCATACATGTAGGTTTATTGCTTTTTCTTATTTAATACGCTTATTATTTTTTAGTTATAAAATTGAAAATTCAATTAAACTTTCACAAATACATGTGCACATGGATTTGTTGGGTCTCATTAAATTCCTGATCTTACTGTTCTCTTCGTTAAGAAGAGACTACTCGTATTTATTGTCTAAAGAAATAGCCCTGTTTATATTTGTCAATAAACTAGAATTGATCCTTTAAATACTGTTCTAAACAGGAGTAGTCAATGAGAGTTCATTAACACAAAGGTTGAAAGTGACAATTTGTGCCCGCAATGATCAAGCGTGCATTGCGATGTGCTTTAATTGAGCTGTCTCACAAAGGCAGAGAAGTTGCTGATTAGAGCAATCATGCACGACCGCGAAAATTAGATCCGCGTAAAACTTTCCTTCACACCCCACCAAAACCATATTCTGCGAATATAGGATGGCCCCTCTAACCAGGACGATACAGTGCAGCGGAAAAAAAAAAACTGTTCTTCAACACTTTATAATTAAGAGGCAACATGACATGAGTAATTCAAAATTTATTCTGGAAAACGATTAGCGGCCCTCAGCAACCTTGATGACCTCCTCGAAACATTCAACCGCAATTTGTGCCTCTGCCTTGGCTTGCTCAGTGGAAGCAGATGCAGCCTCCTGCTGGGCCAGAGATAGACCCTCTCGTGCAGCCTATTGGGAGCAATTGATCCAACGCATTCAACGCCATCGAAGCTCCACACTGACCTGAGAATCAAGGTGTTCCACAGGAACAGCTTCCTCAGCCAGGATCTGCACAGATGAGTCGTCGTTGATGGTGATCGATCCACTGCTCACGAAGAACTTCTTGGATGCTCCATCTCCCTCAAAGACCGTCACAACTCCTGGTTTGAGCACAGCCAGAGCAGGCACGTGCTGAGGCAGGATGCCAAAGCTTCCAGTCATGGAAGGCACGTCCACTTGAGCCACGTTGGCTGAGTTGTAGAAGATCTGCAAATCACAAAGTAGGTATTCAAGGCACCGTGCAATTTGTGTCCTACAATCGTTATAAAACTCTCTTTAATGTATGCACTTTAGAATGGAGAGCGAGCATTTTCAGTGGGCATCCATTTGACACGACCACAGGTGTGATAATAAACACTGTATATCTCAGCACTACCTCACTTGAACACAAAAGTCCAATCAACATTCGACTGCAGAATAATCTCGGAACAGTGGTTGGACTCATGGATTGAACAATTACTGACAGAATCAGAAATGACATTGAATCAATGGTTGACCTCAGAAATATTAAGAAGGTAACCAACTCGTTCAATCAGTGGGTCTTCATCTTGGAATTTTATCACAGAATAGATAGTATTGAACAGGAAACCACAACATTAGAACTGCTCAATTGGACAAACCTAAATTATTTTTGCAAACTTTGAAAACTGCTCTTGAAGGTTTTACCTCTCAAGTGCTCTCTCAGCCTATGGGGAGTCTGGCAGCACTACTCCACTAGGCTATGGTCACATGATTATGGTAATGGTGACCAGTCAGGTTCAGGTTCAGGTTGATTGGATTGCCTTTGTTTCGGCACAGTTACAATCTGACGTTCGAGTCACTAGGACTAGGATAGCTCCCCGCCTAGCGTAGTGCACACACACCGCTACTGCATGAACAGGTCTTTGTAACGGCGACTATATTTTAGAGCAATATCATTTATATCACGCCGAGTCCTCCTACAATGTAAGAATGTTTTTAGCAGCTAAATGTATTTAGAAATCGAAAAATAACCACCACTTGAGCTGTTACACGAGAAAATGAAGAGTAATTAATATAAATACGAAGATTGTGAAGTTTGAACATATAACTTCTCCACCATTGTTGTTCTTGCGTGGAAATATCGCGAGATCACGCGTGATCTTCAAGCCTCGCGAGATATGTTTTGACAGCTGTCATCGATTCCATTTATGAGTGCCATCTCGAACTTTATTCTTTTTTGCTCGCACCTCAACACGTGGAAGGTAATGGAGCAGCAAACATTTCCCTCAATATACGATCATTCAATTGTACAGACTGACTCCAGATAAGAGCTGTCACATTTTGTAAACAAAAAGCGCACATGCTTATGTTGACATTCCGGTCTCGTGCGCCGGATGTATTCTGGGTCATTTTCGTTCACAACATGGCGCGATGTTGCTGATTCTCAAATATTATTGTTAAAAAGCTGTGAAACATTGTTCAACAGGTAGCAACGTGTACAAAAGTTGACTTTTTTCGCGAGTGAAGGATTCAAAGAATTTCACCAGCTAGTAAAAATAGTGATTTTTGGATCACAAAGCTTCACAAAAGTTCACAACTCACTGTCGCTATGGGAGTCAATGGCGATACGCGGTAGCGGTGTGTGGGAACTACTCCGCTACCCTTGGGGAGCTAGGACTAGGAGTATCATCAGTATGTGAAAGGAACTCCACAAAATGGTAGAACAAAATTCAGAACGAATAGAGCCGCCTTTCTAGAGCTAATTTAATTGCTAAAATAAATTGAATGAAATGCGCCAATGTTTCTGATAAAAGATGATGATCAGTGCTCAACTAACACTGCACTGAGACTGTCAAACATAGCTAATGGGCTATGGCATCATATTATCGCCCACCCGTTGCATTCGCGGTAAGAAGGATCGAGAAAGAAGCTTACTTCAGCCGGACTGGCGAAAGTGAATGACATGTCAGCATAGTTCCTTGACTGCTGCTGCTGAACAGCAGCTAATCTGGCCACATTACGGGCAATTCTGGGCAGAAGGAGGGTTGTCCTAAGCAATGACATTCTGCGGCGGTCGAAGATGGAGCTGCTGTAGGGTCAGTCCCAGAATGCACTATGTCACCGCTGACTTCCTGTGAATGTTTTGATCGGGTTAGAGGTATATTTGTACCCGATGAAGACACAATAACCTATTTACGACATTCACTTGCTCAACATAATTATATAATTCGCAAATCAATTTTGCTTTATCATTTTCCTGGAATGAGAATGAAAAATAATATTCATTCAAGTTAAGCTCCCTTTCCTCTCTGATTGTGTTATCGTTATCGTAGTGTTTCTCTTTATCTGGATGATTCTCTTGTATTCAATATGAGAAATGATTTTCCCCATAGTTTTTCCAAAACTTGGTATGCAGGCATACTCTAGCATTACTGAACACGTGCTGCAAAACTACGGTGGTTATGAAGCAAACAATTTACATAACATCTACAGTCTAGACAATGAAATTGATGAAGAGCATGAGCCAAATCTTGACATACGATCTGAGTATTATAACATTTGCGATCTAAATAATGTAACATCTATTAAAAAGTGTTTTTCTATTTTTGGACTGAATGTACAGAGTATTCATGCCTAGATCGAGGAGATCAGAGTTTTTCTTTTCAAAGCCTCTAAATTAAATGTATATTTCGATGCACTCTGCTCTCAAAAATCCTGGCTAGATGCCAATCTAGATCTTACTCAAATCCAACTCAAAGGTTATCACCTTATTGTGCAGGAAAAATCATGTTCTGGACACGGTGGTTTGCTCCTCTACTTGAAACAAATTTACAAATATGAAGTGATCTACTCAGAGAAAAACAGTCGCCTTTGGGAGGGATTTATAAAGGTGAAAATTGGTCTTGAAGTGCAAGCAAAAAATTTGATCATAGGCAATATTTACAGACCCCCGAACAACAATTCAACGTCATATAACACCTTTTTCAATGAATTTAATGATTGTTTTAAGTACAGTTGGGAACTGGGACTTGGGGTCACAGCACACCAACACAGGGTAGTGTTATATGGTGCCAACTAGGTTTGAATGATAAAGATTTGTTGAGGAAGGTAATAGTAAAAGGCTAACATCATAAGAGTAAAGTGAAAATAGTTACTTAAAATCAAGGCTGACACATCTCAGAAGGAGTAACGAACTCTAAGATGTAGCTTGGCAAGCGTAAATCTGATTTCATAATCACTGGAGTTATAAAAAAAAAGAACAATTCAATTTCTTTCAGAAAGGATAAAATTTTAGATGGGTGTATTTGGTTAAATAATTGATGCATAGATGTCACGTTGAAGTATTTGCACCTGATGTGCAAGAAGTCAGCGCATTCAGTGAGAATGTGTTGCACTGTTAGAGGGCACACACAGGCAACACATTCTGGTTGGTCATCACCCCGAGGGATATAACCGTGCGTATAGTGGGTGTGCCCTATACGATTCTCACAAGCACGATTTCCTCTCTCCTCTTCTCTCTCTGGCATGGAGGCCAGGGTCCAATTGTTGGGTGGATGGAATGGAGTTTATTATTATGCTGCTCCTCCCATTCATGCTGCCATTGACTGCGAATGTACTTCTTGATGAGACCTCTCAGGTCTGAAGCCGGCACAGGCAGTTCTGCCAAATTGGTTGAAGAAAGGGCCTTTTCGGCTAAAGTATGAGCCATTTCATTGCCAGGGATACCAACATGAGATGGACACCACATAAAGACTACTATCTTCTCTTGCTGAGAGATAGATTTAATAGCATATAAAACTTGGAGCACATAAGGGTGATGGACATCCATACCATGAATGGCCATAATTGCGGACAGTGAGTCAGAGCAAATGACAAACTGATGTTGTTCATTGTCCGCCTCTAAACACTTCAAAGCTGATAGGATAGCAATAATCTCTGAGGTGAATACAGACATCTGCACTGGTAGTTTCATTTTCAACTTCAACCTGCTTGAGAAGAAGGAGCGAGCAACCGAGTCTTCAGATTTGGAGCCGTCAGTGTAAAACACAGTGCTAACAGGGTAGCTGTCAAGAGCATCCTCAAATTCACTTCTGATGGTAAGAGCAGACATAGAGTCTTTCTTAGAGAATGTCAGAGAAAGATCAACTTCTGGTTGGACAAGATGCCAAGGAGGGGTTTCAGGAATGACATGGTGGGTGACCGGAGAGCTACCAACAGTGTCCATATGGTCCTCAATTCTATACGGAAAGGGCTGGATGAAGGATGGTTTGTTCATGTATAAGTTCCGGCATTCAGGTCTGAAAGCAGCAGTAAAGGTGGGATTTGCTGGGTGTCCTAAAAGCTTGGTTGCATATTGAAAGCTCAGTTGCTCTACTCTGAATTTGAAAGGCGTCTCATTGGCCTCTACTTGAATACTTGGGATTGGAGAGGTGCGATAAGCTCCAAGGCACAGGCAAAGGCCAGCATTATGTATTGTCTCCAGTTGTCTCAAGTAGGAGGGTCGAGCAGCACCATATATGATACACCCGTAGTCAATTTTGGATCGAATCAGTGATCAAAATAATTGTAGGAGGATCTTTCAATCTGCTCCCCAGTTGGAATGAGATAAAACTTTCAAAAAGTTCATTGAATTAGCGCAGTTTTTACGAGTGTTTTCAATGTGCTCTTTAAAATTAAGCTTTCTATCAAATGTGAGTCCAAGAAATTTGGCGCTATCAACTACAGGGATTACGGACCCTTTCAAAGTCAGGATAGGGTCATCATGGGGTTTCCTCTGTTGACAGAAATGCACACATACGGTTTTGGCCTGGGAGAATTTGAACCCATTACGGTCAGCCCAGCCTTGGATTTTTGTTAGGGTCCTTTGCATTTGACGTTGTACGTTGGTGTTGATTGGCCAGAGCAACTAATTGTGAAGTCATCAACAAATAGAGAACGATTAATCAAGGTAGGTAGTACATCAACGATGGAGTTGATTTTGATGATGAAAAGCATGACAGACAAAATGCTACCGGGAGGAACAAGGATTCCATGTTTCCAGGTTGTGTCATAGGCCTTTTCAAGGTCAAAGAAGACCATGAAGACATGATCTCCTCTAACAAAGCTGTCCCGAATAAAAGTTTCAAGAGAAACAAGATGGTCAAGAGTGGATCGGTCCTGCCAAAATCCGCTCTGACTGACCGTGATTAAAAGTTCACTTTCTAGGAACCACACAAGGCGATTATTTATCATACGCTCCACAGTTTTACAAAGGCAACTGGTGAGCGCTATGGGGCGATAGTTGTTAGGCATAGCTGGATATTTTCCTGGCTTGGCTACTGGAATTATAGTGGCTTGTCTCCAGCAAGGTGGAAAGGATTCTTGAAGCCAAATTGAATTGAATATATCCAGAAGGATAAACAGAACCGGTATTGGGAGGTGTTGGAGAAAAGCGTAATGAATCTCGTCAGGGCCCACTGCAGTGTGGTGACACTGACAAAGCGCTTTTTGGATTTCAAGTATGGAGAATGGTTCATTATATGATTCTTAGTTATTTGTGAGGAAAGACAGATGTTGGGATTCTATTTTCTCCTTATGTTTCTGGAATGAGGTTGTGTAGTGTGCTGTGGAGGAGTTGTGGGAAATGCAACTGGCCAGGCAGTTAGCGATGCTTTTCTCATCACTGGCATATTCACCATCTGCAACCTGCAGATGTTGTACAGCGTGCGTGACATTCTTGCCTCTAATTTTGCTCACCATTTTTCCATATGTGGTGAAAAAGTGTGTGATTATTCAATTTAGAGACATATCCTTGCAATGATTTCTTTTTCTTGGCCTTAATTGTTTTACGGGCTCAGCTCTTGCCTTTGTATATAGATGTCTAAATTGCGGGCAAGGGTGATGTTCGTACCGTTGTAGAGCTGCATTTCTGAGCCTAAAAACTTTCTTGCATTCCGCATCAAATCAGGGTCGTCTGATTCTTTGGGGACTGCCAGAGGATTTGGGTATTGTTTGACTTGCTGCCTCAATTATAAGATGTGATATGGTGTGGACTGGGTCATCTGAGGTACTGATGTAGTCTTCGGTAATGGCTGTTGCACAAAATGACTCGTAGCTGTCCCAGTCAGCTCTGGAGAGAACCCAGCGAGGTTGGTTTGGGGGTTGACTAGGTATTATGAGTGTTGTGACTATTGGCCAGTGATCACTTCCATGTTGATCTCTTAGCAAGGACCACTGAAGGTCTTGCACTATTGAGGGGGAGCAGAATGTTAGATCAATGGATGTCAGAGCACCATTATCTGGGTGCAAATAGGTAGGTGAGCCGTCGTTGAGGAGACAAATATCTGAGGAGTTGAGAATATTTTCAATTATAGTTCCTGCTTTATCATGTTGCTGGTTACTCCATAAGTCACTATGTGCATTGAAGTCTCCAAAGAGAATAAATGGTCGAGGTAGTTGTGATATAATATATTCCAGAACATTCTGTTCAAATGGAGTTCTAGGTGGAAAATAGATTAGAACATAAAGTTATGGTTTGTGCTAGGGATATTCGCACAGCTACTGCCTGCAGTTCTGTTTGCAGAGAGATCTTTTGATGTGAGATGTTATTTTCTATTAAGATAGAGGATCCTCCAATCGGTATGTCCTCTACAGACATAGATGACACATGATAGGAGGTATATCCCTTGATGTTGCTCTTGGCTGTTTTGGCTAATTTGATTTCTTGTAGGCAGATGACAGATGATTTAATGTCATGACAGATATGTTTGAGTTCTTCAAAGTTTGCCCAAAATCCTCGACAGTTCCATTGAAGAATGGTTTGTTTTTTATTATTTCCTATGGTTGTTGTTGTTGTTTTTTTTCGTTTTGTCTTTTGGTTTTTTCCTGGATCTTTTGTTTTGGCTGTTTGTTTGGGTCTTTTGTTTTTGCTCTTGGGAGTTGAGAGTTTCTATTAATATTGGGTTTGGTTGAGGTATGGTCAGCCGGAGTCTGGACAGCCCCAGATGACACTGTTGCTGGATCCGGAGTTATTGGTCGGTGAGAGGAAGGTGTGTGGAGATCTGCAGTCTGAGATGAAGTCAATTGAGTAGACGCCTTCCAAGCCTGGACTGTACAGGAAATTGATGTTTAACGGCACACCAACACTAGTGAGTGTTATACGGTGCCAGCCTGGACTGTACAATGGCAGCCAGTCTCGGAAGGGTTAGTCTGGGTACTGGCATTCGAGGTCACAATGACATTGCTAACAAAAATATCATGAGCTGCATCTTTGTTGCTTATGAACCAACCAAAAATTACGAAATCCTTGAAAACATTATTACAAATGCAATAACAAATCATACCCAAATTAAAGGGATGGGAAACTGATGATCTAAATGATGCCATAAAAGGACATCTTTGTTGTTTACGAAACGAAAGTGCATGCGTGGTGCACTCTGGCTGACCTTTTTACTGTTTCAGGATGAGAAACATGGTAGATGTCCTAGAAAATCGCTTGTTAAAATAAGAAAAATAGCAAAAAATATTTTTTTTTCGCGCCTGACTGGTGGCAAAATGATGATTCTATCTATTTCCGAAAATAAAATAAAAAATATCCAGGGGTTTAGTCGCAGGACACGCTGATATGACGAGGCCCATTGTAAAAGATGGGGAACTCGGTGTTTCATCACAGCTCGTGACGTCACGCCTAATTAGCAATATATCTCCCGCGAAATCGTTAGCGATGATATTCCTTGTGTGGGCCAGGCATAGGAATCATTTTTGGTGCATCAAATAACGACTCAAAGTCCATTTTTAACCAGTTCTCCCTCCCTTTAACAGTCATTAATAGTACTCTAGCCCTGAATGCAGCAGCACGGATAATTGCGAGAGTGCCGCGATGGGAGCACACAACTCCAACCCTCAGAGAACTACACTGGCTACCGGTGAAACAACGGATGGCATTCAAATTGTGTGTCATAATGTTTAAAGCGATTCATAATTAAACCCCAGCCGATATATAGGAGATAATATCACTACAATCCTCAAATAGGACGCTTTGGTCACAGGCAGCCATGCTCCTGAATGTGCCAAGAACTCAGTCCGTGTATGGTGACTGAGCCCTCTCTGTTGCCACGAGAATGGAACAATCTACCCTGCAAATTTACGACCTTGTGAGAATTATGACGATTTTAAGAAATATTTGATGAGTTATTTATTTTGATCATGGGCCTGTTTATCTTTCAACTTCAACTTGGACCGTGACGTCACGGTCCAAACCTCGTTTCGGCCCACTGGATAAGGAGGTCACAACAGAGAACCTGGAAGTTATGGAACAGTTTCAGGTTCAACTAAAGTCTCACGAGTTTTGGCTGTTAACTTGTTATGCATGCTAGATATTTAATGTAGAAATTTCTTGTCATGTGACAATTGGGCGAGACATCATCCAAAGTCTTGTGGAGCGTTTTTTATGCAACGCATGTCTGTGGCCTGTTTTTCTTTCAACTTCAACTGGGATCGTGATGTCAGAACCAGAAATTTGGTTGGTGACCTCCTTATCCAGTGGGCCGAAACGAGGTTTGGACCACGACGTAAACGGTCCAAGTTAAAGTTGAAAGAAAAACAGGCCCCTGGTTTAATAATTTTTCTGGTTCTGACGTCACGATCCTAGTTGAAGTTGAAAGAAAAACGTGCCTCAGTTTATGTTTGCTGAACTATTTTATGCAATTCATGTTTTAGTTTTGTAATGGTTTTATCTTGTTTTCACATGCATCTGAAACAATTTTTATGTGATTTATTATTATTATTATTATTATTATTATTATTATTATTATTATTATTATTATTATTATTATTATTATTATTATTATTATTATTATTATTATTATTATTATTATTATTATTATTATTATTATTATTATTATTATTATTATTATTATTTATTATTATTATTATTATTATTATCAA
>KB300643.1:179936-228251 GCA_000328365.1 Capitella teleta
GAAACGTGCCTCAGTTTATGTTTGCTGAACTATTTTATGCAATTCATGTTTTAGTTTTGTAATGGTTTTATCTTGTTTTTACATGCATCTGAAACAATTTTTATGTGATTTATAGAGTTGTTATTATTATTATTATTATTATTATTATTATTATTATTATTATTATTATTATTATTATTATTATTATTATTATTATTATTATTATTATTATTATTATTATTATTATTATTATTCAAAAATAAAAATGAGGTCACGGAGTTGAATGGGTTTCATTTAGTAATGAAGCTCCGATGGGTCTTCAAAAAAATTTCCAAAACCAATTTTGCACTTCCTGGATACAGGTCAACTCTCCGAGCTGGCAGACGATGCATTTTCACTAAACTTTTAAAATATCGGATTTGTGCCTTAGGTATTTCATTCGAATGACATTTCTCACAATCATTTACACATTTTAGTTGTCATGTACGAATTTTGAGCTGATATACAATGATTTAAATGTGAACAATCTCCAATCAGTAATGTTTACGTTTGTGAGGCATATTGTGCAGAGAGGGAGTACGTTATGATTACTAGGATTATTGGTCACCAACACTTGTCAGTGTCATTGCATACTGATTTTTTAAATGTTTTGACTGTTTGTCTGTATCATGTGCAATGATGCCTTTTGAAAGTTCTCTTGAATCTAGGCCAAACGAATTGTTCAAAGCAAATTCATGCTGAAACTGCCTTATGCACTAAAGCTTGCTTGGCTCTAACAGATGAAGGGAGAAATCGAGCTCTGTGATTGCTGCTAAGAATAGCTAGGTGCTAGTGGGGTGTCAGTGAGATAATCAATACCTGGTTTGAAATAGGTGGGGTGGGGTTGTAACCGGGACAATACGGTTCATGTATATGACATATTGTCATTTAAAATGTAGCAGATCAATGACCTCTGAACAGACTAGATTATCAAAATGGTATAGAGAGAGAGAAATATTAAGTACATGAAGGGGGAGGCCTCGCACCGGGATGCTGAGAGCAATAGACGAGTGCATTCTTGTGTAATAAGGCGACCCAAAGTTGAAATAATGTTTTACGGACCCGCCGACCTTTATTTTCCGAAAAGTGAAAAAAAAAAAAAAATGAAATCCTACAAATAAAAAATAAAAAACTTCTATTTGCGAAGTAATTTGGACAATGGGCACGACTTTGGCATGTGGGGGAAAAAAAGCCAACTCGGCCAACCATACAGTGACCCGATTCTGTGCGTTCTCATTTGTCTAAAGCGCTGTTTCCGCTGTTTCTGTGGGGATGGCGAGGTGGATATGGATGGTGATGTGGTGAAAGGCCTGCAGAAGGAGTACGCCATCGTGAGACCTATCTGCAATTCATGCCTTGAGTCTGGCAAACGCCCTTTCACGCGAAACGCGCTGGCCCAGAAAAGAAAGTTCTAAATAAATGGCATGCGCATGGAGGAACTGGTTGTTGGTCTCTTTATTTGTCCGCGCACATTCGCCGATCTCAAAAGGCCATTTTTTTTTTTTTTTTTTTTTTTTCCACCTCCCAATAGGGTTTTTGATTGAAAAAATCCGTGAAACATTATTTCAACTTTGGGTCGCCTAATTATATATTTAATTCTTCTATCAATGCCTTATTAACTCCGACTTAATGTACTCCTCATACTAGGCCTCGTACATTCAGAATGCTTTTGGCATTAAGTTCATATATGATATGTTTATATAAGATATTCACCACAGTCAAATACAAAGCCATATCCAACACTCACTCACTCGTCCCTTGACCGGCCTTGTCAAGGGGACCGCCATCTTGGTCAACCTCCTCCACTCCTCTCTATGAATATGTATAAATGGTGCATAATGATAAAATACTGAAAATAATCTAAGATTGACTTTTTTGTGGGCTTATTTAACCTCAGAATCCTGAAGCAACTAAGGCTTATGTGGTCTGAGGAGGTAAGCAGGAGTTAAGTGCCTTACCCAAGAACACAAGGTTGGTGGCTGGCTTTGAACCTCCAGTGGCCAGCGCCAATCCCTTTCGAGGCGAGCACGCTAACCATTCGGCCTCCACCTCTCCCTTTTCTGGACTTCATGTTTATCTCCTAAAATCAAAACAAAGCAGAGAGTTTGTACCGAAGCATCATACAAGACATGACATTCCTTAATGCTCGTTTCGGGGCTCATCTGATGTTGATCTCTTCGCGATCACTCATCACTCACATTTAAATGTTCCTCCCTCATTCAAAATTGATTTTTTACTCGATTTCTTAGCATAAATGGGCACAGAATAACATGCATAGACAATCCATACCAGGTAGTTTGTTTTAGGAATAATTGATACATTTTAGCAAATTTTTGAGTTTTGTTTTCAACATGAAGTAGACAGACTACTTTTGGCCCACTTTGTATAGCTGAGAAAATGAAAATTCATTTATTCATTAAATATAATTAAATAAATATTTAAGTAAATAACTAATGTGAAAATTTTTGCTTGAAATTTGTTCTGATCGAGGAAATACTTTATAAGAAATTGAAATGCTTGTAAAATGTTTGGAAATTTTGTTACTCAGTACACCACATTGACTGCCGCAGAGGAAATCTTCTGCAATAACATTTAAGAATTTCCTTCAGCGCAATATCTGCTTCTTCTTCCATGGAGTTGTGAATGATGTGAAGAGGAATTCTTCAGTTTGCTTGCTTGATCAATGTTGTTGCATTATTCATCAAAACCACTCATCCATTTTGCCAAAATTCTCTTCTCTGCTAATAACATTGCTGTGTGTGGAGTTTGTGCTTCTGAGGTGTTTTAGCCATCTTGCCTGTTGGCATGTCTCATAATGCACTTATTGAGTTCCTCAAATGACGTTATTCGGTATTTATCCCTCTGGCTTCAATGTCACTGACTCTGTTTCCATGTTCCCCGGATCAATATCATGGCAACGGTGGTTGCCATGGCAACGTTGTCGCAGGTGCAAATGTCTAATTGCCTTCCTGGCTGCGATGACTTACAGGTCGCTTCTCCTCATTCGCAGTTGATGGGGGCTCCTCAGGAGACACGCAGCAGTGAAGAATGAGTGAGGGCAGCGGTGTCAAGGTCAAGGTGAGCACTCAGAGGTCATTGCATGCTGTGTTCATTCAGAATTTATTAAAACCTAAATTAATCAGCTGTTATCAAGTGAAAGACTTCTTACTTTTAATTTTGTAATTACGTTTTTGACAATTAAGAATACCGGTGTGTAATAATAATTTTATTCATTTATAAAACACATTAATGGTGCACACGCTTTATGTGTGGTAAAATAAAACATTAAGATGAATGAGAAAATTAAAAAGTGTTTTTGTAAAGCATTTGTAAGTAATAAACCAGACATGTTCAGGAATAGAATTATTTAGATCAGAAAATTACAAAATTATTTAGATCAGAAAATTACAAAATTATTTAGATCAGAAAAAAATAAAGAAAAAATTTAGATCAGGAAAATTGCCAGCACTGCTAAGTATCTAGGCACTTAATTAATTGTCGAGGGTGCCAGTAGAGTGAACTACCGTTTAACTAATTGTTGAAATCAGATGCTCAACCTGAGTCGTAATTAGGGGCCCATTTGGGCCTAATTGGACGTAAGGAAAATCACCCCTTTGATATCAGTAGAGATTTATAGTAGTTTCTTGGCAATATGCCCAAATTGCAGTTCATATGTGAAAAAGACGGTAATCAGCTACGCTTATATATATGAATGTCGCCCAATCAGGGCGACCTTTTTGCGAGCGAGGGCTTTTTGCAATAGGGCATATATAATGGCATAGAGCAGCGGCTCAGGTCACATATTGGGCAAAGGTTCTCAAAATGTTGAAGTTAGCGTTGAGCGATTTCCTTCGTAGTTACGCCGCAGATTCATCCCAGAATTCTCATCAGGTGTGTGACCTCTGAACTCTAACTGACCTCAGTTCATCTCTCCTTCAGGTCCAGCTGCCGAAGGTTCCGCTTGGGAAGCGACCAAAAAGTGCCCAGGATGCGGCCCAGGAAGGTCAGGCCATGATTCATGCAGTTAAACAAATTATGTGGAAAGGAAGTTGTTGTCTCTCTCAATCTCACTATCTGAATTCTGAAGTATGCATGTACGTCGTGCGTGATGGGGTTTTATGGCTCCACCCAACCCGTTCGGTGGAGCATGTACGTCAATATAACTCCAATTTTATCATTTTATTTGTGGAGGTGAAATAATTGAGGCCGAGAAGAAAAGGTATAAGCGAAAAAAAGAAGAAGGAAAAACTAAATAATTATCTCTGGAATCCAAATTTTATTCGTTCAATTGTAATTACTAATTACATGTATTGCATAATAATTAAAACTATTTTGGGGGGATAGCTGAATAAATATATTATCGATGAGGGGCACATGCAAGTACTTCTAAATTACCATTTGCCAATTGTAGCCATATTTCTCTCAGTAATCAATGCATGTAAATGATGTAATACTAAAAGTCATTGACTGTAAGGTCTGTAACGTTAGGCAGCCTTAAGTGAAAGCTTAAAAGGGTCGTGTTTGTTAAAGCGTCACATTTATGTATCGTCAGAATATTGATCCATTGCTAATGAATTGCATGCTGTGAGTGTACGTAGAGAGCAAGTGAAGTCTCCTAGAATATGAATCTGTTTAGTTTCATGTTTCTTATGAAAATAAGAAGAGAACCTGTAGACAAACATTGATGCCTATACACTAGTGATGGGCGAAGCTTTGGCTTCGGACTTGAGTCTTCTACAAATATTGGCTTTTTTCCGAAGCTTCGGCTTCAAAAGAAAAGATTGCAACGAATCCGAATATGAAAAATATTTTTTCTTCGGAGTTAATTAAACTCTGTAAATTACTTTATTTACTCACCCGCGTGCGAGAGCTCGCATTACTCGCAGTCATTAAATGCTTGAATGCATAACAATGGATGAGAATCAACAAAGTATACTTTAAATCAAGTCCAAACTTCTGAAAAGAAGATCAAACTTTCACGAGTAAAGTCGGGAAGTAAATGTAAACAGTTGGATTAGCAATCATTGGAAGTGATCAGCTTTAGAGATTGAATTAGAGTTAATGATTAAGCAAACATATAATTGCAAAACTTCCTTATTCCTGATTTAGTTTGCTGAGGGGCTTAGGGCTTTATCAGGGGAACATTGCTTGGCTCACTTTTGTAAATTTGGTTAAACTTGTTGGCTTCAAAGAAGGCAGGGCATCATACCACGTGACAAAACATGACCAATCACATGTCTTGCTGCTCTTGATTGGTCAACTACCAAAGGGTGTTAATTGGTTAATCCTACTAGTCAATATAACTCTCAAAGATATTACTGCAATGGAGTGAGTACATATTCGGCTCTGTATTCGGATTTGACGAATATATATACTGCTCGAAGCTTCGATCGGCTTCGGATATTCGGCCAAATTCAATATTCGCCCATCACTACTATACACTAACAGATTGAAGTAGCCAGTGCATTAGTTGCATTTCCTTTGCAGCCTTCTGGAACCAGCAGGGAACATCTGGTGCCCTGAACGCGTATCGCCAGCTGAGCACCGTGAGTCTCTTCACTTTTTCCGATCGCATGTTCATCACTTTCCTCACAGACGCGTCACAAAGGTGGTCGCAAACAAGCTTCTCTTCCGGGTGGGAAGCTCCAGCCCCTATTTAAGAACTTTACAGCCCCCGTAGGGTGCGTTCACTCCTCACTCATTGTACTTTTTCATTTTTACCTTCATTTTTGGTTTTCGCAGATCAAAAATTGGCAATCGCAAAAATGGTGAGAGTCAAATAATGTAAAAAATAATTTTATGCAGTGTAAAATCACAAAAGGGTATAAAATTATAAACACTAAAACATTAGCTAATTGACATTAGTACTTTTAGATGTTATAACCTTGATCTGACCTTTGCAGTGCTCCCTGGGATTTCGCCACCAACAGCCCAAGGGGATGACGTGGCCTCCATCCAGCGTGTTCTGTCCGGTCGTGTCGATGACTTACCTGATGCCTCTCCCTGTACAGTCCGCGTGTACTTGGCCTCCAACAGCCAAGGTATCTCAGCCCCAGCGTTCAATCTTCCCTCAGTTGTACTTCCTTAGACATGGGGCTCGAGCGATCAGCTATCATGGAAAGAGCAGTGCCGATTATTCAGGAGTTCTGCAGTTGCTATGGGCTTTACTTCCAATTGGTCGATCTTCAGTGGGGGCGCAACTTCAATGGCTCTGACCCTCTTGGCAACGCTCGGCACCGGAGGAGGCAGGAGATCAGGGACTGCCAGCGCCTCTCTTTGGGTCCTAATTTTGTGGTGTGTCTCCCTGTGGACCAAAAGAAGAGATTCCAATTCGCTTCTTTACAGGCACTTGTGGGAGATCTATACGGAGATCAATCTCTGCTGAACGCAATTCCATCTTTGGAATTTGAAGTTTTGCTGAACATCACGAAAGAAACAAAGGAGGAAAACGCCGAACTTCTTTTGATGGCGTACAAAGAAGACCTGAACGCAAAACCGCCTGCTTTTGTTCTTCAGGTGAACTCTGACCTTTGCGTTGTTCATTAATTTCTTCTCTGATTCCAGGCAGCGGATGTTGGAGGTCACGAACAGGACCTGTTAGAGGTCATTGGAAATGCCGCCAGGGAAGCAAACGCGTGCAACAAATTGACCGATGCTCAGCTGAAGAAATACACGATATCCGGTTAGTATTTCCTCTGTTCTCTTGTTATTCATAGTCAGTTCTTTGCGTCAGATCTTGAAGAGGACATTCAGCTTGGGGCGCTGGACGTCCTGAACCCTCGCAACCACTGCCTGGCCTACCACAGAGAGTGGCGCCACCTGGCCAAACAAGTAGGGTCACCAGGGGTCTCAACCTTCATCGACATGAAGGGGATGGAACTTGACCTTCAGAAGCAGAAGCAGCAGAAACAGTTGGACATCAACCTGGCTTCATACCTTGGAGCCGGCAACCACCGTCAGTACTTCATATCGTGGGACGAGAAGAAATCAGCGGAAGAAAACGCAGAGTTCAAAGAGTACATCAATCAACTGGTCGCTGACTTTGTGGCAGACGTCAAGCATTTGGTCATTCAGGGAATTCAGAGAGAGAAGTTTGCAAATGGAGATAAGCATGACGTCTACTCTGAAGTCCTACATCACGCGACTCAGTTGAAAGAGAAAGCAGCGAGCGTTCATGGCCAGGAGGCACTGCTGCAGACGGCAGAGAAGTTTGTGAATGGCGCCAGTGGGAAGCCGTTTGTCATCCACGGGGTGTGTGGGTCCGGCAAGACAGCCGTCATGAGCAGACTGGCGCTGCAGCTGCAGGAGAGCCACGAGCGTTGCGTGGTGGCGTTCCGGGTGCTTGGCAGCAGCTCTGCCTCCAGTGGCATCCATTCCACCGTCCTCAGCATCACGGCTCAGATTTGTCTGGCGTACGGAATGAAGACGTCTACTGAAGGCAGCACTCTGTTTGACGCACTGACGAGACTGCGCTGTGTGCTGGAGGAGGTCTCCGAGGCACATGCCACGTTTTGTCCCCTCTTCATCTTCCTTGATGGTTTGGACAAACTTCAGCCGCAGGATGAATCCTTGCGTTCGCTGTGGTGCATGAAGAACCTCCCTGTGAATGTGCACATGATCGTGTCGACCGTTGCTAAGCAGGGGGAGGTGAATCTGCTGGATGCACTGCTCACGTTGGTCACAGACGAAGAGGCGTCCATGCAAATTCAGGACTTGAGCAGCACTGACCTCAACCAGATGATTGACGGCTTCTTGGAGCGCAATGGTCGGGAGCTGACTGCGCTGCAGAAGGAGGCGGTCGTTCAGTGCTACCACGTGCAGGGAAGTCCCTCCCTCGTCAACCTGCACTTGGAGAAAGCCTTGCGATGGCCGTCCTTCCAGAATGATCATCTGCCGTTTTCAGGAGACATTGTTCCTTCTTTGCTGCTGAATACGTTGCGGCTGTTAGAAGGAGAAGTCGGCAGCAACATTGTGTCGTTTTTTGTGGCTTACCTCACGATCGTTCCGCTTGGCATGCACGAACGTGAACTGCTCGACCTGATGAGCCTGAACGGTGACGTCATGCAGGAGGTCACCTCCATCCACAGCATGCAAAATGAGCTCCAACTCTTTCCTCCCTGCCTCCTCTCGCTCCTCAAGTTCAGCCTGCGTCCCTTTCTGGTTGAGAACTTCATCCAGGGGCAGCGTGTGCTTGCGTGGAGCAGTCGCCAGTGCTTGGAAGTGGTGGCTGCTCACTATCAGGTCATCTTCCCTGGGGTGGCCGAGAAGTGCATCACGGAGGATGCGACTAGTCTGACTCTGATGCTGCATGAACACGCGGCTGTGATGTACCTGGGCGAGACCAGGGACGCCTCTTCTGAGCACTCCTCCATGGTGGATCTGCCGTCATTGCTCATGCCTCAGCCGTTGCTGCCTGTGAACCGATTGAAGCTTCAACGGTTGCCTCTGCACATGAAGGTTCTGCTTCCTCTTCAGGGCTCAGGGCGCATCTGCGAGCTGCTGCTTTTCAACTTTGAGTGGCTGATGGCCAAAGTGCAGGCTGCTCCTCTGTGGGAGCTGAAGGCGGAGCTGTTGGGCATTCTGCAGCTGCAGCGGCAGATGGAGAGCCAAGGCATTGTGATGGAGGAGGGCAATGACATCATCGCTGATCTGGAGCTGCTCTTGGAGTACCTGCAGATGGCGGAACCAGTCCTGCTGAAGGATCCGCAATTCCTGGTGACAGAAGTGGCAGCGAGGCTTCCCTCTCTTGCGGAAGGAAGTGCGTACCTTACGCTGCTGCTGGATGGCGCTAGGGAGTGGGCCGAGGCATCAGGGCGGCCCTGCCTGCTGCCTCTGTGTCCCTGTATGCCTCAGCCGGGATGCCCTCTGCGCCACACCCTCCAGGGTCCGACCCATTTCGTGGCTGCGATGCACGAAGGCAGGTTGGGCGTTCTGTTTTCACAGAAGAACGGGGCAGAGATCTGGCAGATGGAAACGGGAGAATTGCAGCAAAGGTTTCCTGTGAACAACGAACAGGACGTGGAAAATGTGATCGCGGGCAAGGTGGCCGACTTTGTAATCATCGGGCATTTCTCGTACGTGCAGCAGCTGATGGACTTGTGCGTGTGGAGCTCTGAGACGGGAGTTCGCCTCCTGCAGTCTGAGTTCCCTCACAAATTCACTGCTCTTGCTCTGACGGACGATGACTCAATGCTCATGGTGGCCACCGTGGTTGACGATGAAGACGACGAATCTATGATGCGTTGTCTGCTTGGGGTGGACGTGCACTCGAAGGAAGTGAGATTCTCACTGCCAACAGCAGAGGTGCACGCTGATGCCATTTCCAGAATGTTCTTCATCAGCACTGAGCACTTGTTGACCCTTGGGACCCTGGATGCCAAGGACCTGGCGCTGTGGGATTTGGGGGAAAAGGAGGTTGTGCTCAGACTCCAGTTGCCTCACTTCCCGACTCTGCTGAGGGAGAGCGATGGGCAGTTCATCGTGGCTGCTTGTTCGGTCGAAGGGGTCATTCTGGTCATTGACCTCTCAAGCGGCACTATATCAGCCTCCATTTCTGAGTCTTCGCTAATTTACATGCGTGACATTACGATTAGTGAGAACAGCATTTTTGTTGCAACTGAACAGAGTGGAATCCTCAGGTTCTCACTCACAGATGGCGCTGCGATGACGCCAAGCATTCAGCTGCCACACAAACCCAGCGTCCTGGCGACGCTCACCGATCAGTTTCTTTTTGTCGGTTTTGAAAGTGGATTAATTGCACTGTACCTCATGGAGACCGGAGAATGCCTCACAGACCTCGAAGGTCACAGTGCATGCGTGAACACTTTGCACATCCTGCAGGACAAATGGCTGATCTCCGCCGGGAACGACGAACAGGCGATGGTGTGGAATCTGCTTCATTTGAAGAAGACGATCGAAGAGAAGAGAACGGGAGTGGAGAGAGCGTTGGGGGATTACGTCAGTTGCACGATCATCTCAAAGGACGGGTCTGAGGTGCTGACTTCCCACTGGGAGGGAGACGTCAAGGTGTGGGATGCTGAAACCGGCAAGATCAAGAGAACGCTGCCCCGGGGCGACTGGGCGGGAGTGTGTGATCTGTACTGGGCGTACAAGTGGAAGATGCTCATAGGTCATGGGGTCATCCCTGGGAGGTCAGACATCCGCAGTCTGCTGGTCAGTTGTCAAAATGTGTTGCACAAAATGTGACGAGGATTCTTGCAGGCGTGGAAGGCTGACAGCGGGGAGCAGTTGAAGTTCAGGGAAGGGGAGGTGCTCGTCTTCTGCAGCTGCGTCTTCCCGGGACCACAGGATCGCCTCCTAGTGATTTCTCCGGTTGCAGATTTGGAGCGTGGAGGTCTGTCTTGCTGCCCTTTGATCTTTGCAAATGACTTTTGTTTTTAGGGATCTCTCTGGCCGTGTACGATCTGTTTGAGATGAAATGTCTGAACAGTCTTCACTGCAGCATCCTTGGCGACATGAACGCTCAGAACTTGGTGCTCAAAGGATTCACGCGTTACGAGAAAGCAGAGTCAGCCGTTCTGTCTGCCATGGGTCAAAAAGCAACGCCACGCAGTGGCAAACAGAGGGCGATCACAGAGAGACTGAGTCGGTTGTACGCTGTGTTGGATTACTGCCCTCAAGCGGGCGTTTCGTTCTTCTTCAATTTCATCGTGGATGGAGAGCAACGAGACTGCATCAGCATGGAGCACCATGAACCCCTGCATCTGGATACCCTCAGCCCAGAATGCTCCAAACTGATGAAGGAAGGCAGTGTGATCAGCGGCTGCATGGACGGCTCCCTGCGCACGTGGGATGTGGCCACGCAAGGCATCATAGCTCAGATCAACGAGAAGGGATCCAAGGGCAGACGCAGGCCCCGTCCAGCACACAGTGGCCCTGTGACGTGTGTTGCTGTGTCTGGCAACGGAGCCGTGTTGGCATCCGGGGGAATGGACGACTACGTGCGGGTGTGGATGCTCGACACAAAGCAACTGATGCACGTTCTGTCAGGACACACACACCAGGTCAGTGGTCAGTGAACGTCCAGCAAGATGTTGATGTTTGCTTTCAGATCTCAAGTGTTGCGCTGTCTTTTGATGGTCAGTGGTTGGTGAGCGCTTCTCAAGACAAAAGCGTCATCTTGTGGTCAGCTGCTATGGGCCAGAAACTGACCAACTATTATGCTCACTACTCCGCAAGCAAGGTGCATGTTCTGAAGAATCATAAGAAGATTGTCGTCCAAGTTGACTCATCGAAGCCTCATCTTTCCATCCTGAATATCATCAACATCAAATAACGCATTCTATTTGCTTGTGATTTGATTCTCCACTAAAATCATATCATTCTTTTCTTCCTGATAAACATCGGTGAATTATTGTTGCTCCAAATGTTGCGCAATGTCCTCCATGACATTGTCCGTCCAGTTAGTGTCCTCTGCCTTAGCTTGACTTGCCTCTGAACGGGCCACGATTTCTAGGAATCTCGTTAAATTTGCTCAATTTTCTCTGTGTCACGAATATGTTTCTCTTCATTGAACCTTTGTAAATACTGGTATTACGAATTTGAGTTTACTTAGTTCTATTTTACACATCTTCATTTCTTTGCTATATCGCATTTACTTGTTTCTCTGTAGTCATGAAGGCATTAATTAATTTATACAATTATATTCACTCTCATTATTATGTATGATTTGTTCTTATTCATTCTTTTTTCTCTTTCTGGGTCAACCAAGTGAAAAATAAAATTCTACAGTGTAAGATTAACCAGCAATGGGAACTTTTTCCTTTTTTATTTAACCAATGAATACAGTGTCAATATGCGTCTGTCAATATTTTGTCATTTTGTGCCAATTATATTCAGAGAACTGTTAACTATTTTGTTCTTGAGGTTGTGTTGGTGATTTTTAGCATTTTTCCTTTACAATTTCTTTATGTGCCAATCCTTTTACTATAAAATAATAAATGTTGTGAAAGCTCTTGAATTTGGGTTTGGATACATTGTATGAATATTCTCATATACAGAGATAACTGTATATAAAACTGGAAGTTACATGAAATGATCATGAATTCAACGCTCAATTTCGAACGCTCGTGTAAAAATTGTGTAATTTGGCAATTAAGAACGCTAATACCAGCCTGAAACTTACACAAGCTAATCCTGATATATTTTGCCACCTAATTAAATAATAAAATACACAAACCATATCCTCAGTTTATAAATAAAATCACTTGAACGTTCGATTGAACAAATTATCAAATTCTATATGCAAATGAACCAGCTTTGGAAGGGTTGGGGCGGGGGAGATCTGAGATCGCCGCTGACAAATAGGCTAGAATGCATCAGGATAAAGTTTAAATGCTTTTTTTTGAAGAATTTGTTGCTCAATCCAAACGTATGAATATTGGACTCCATTCACTTCTCTTTGATCTCTGTATAAATAATTAATTAATACCGGTACACATGTTTCCATCGCTGCCAGAAATTCCTCTACAAAGTACATGTAATGTGAAAAAACTGCTATATTTCTCACCATCGTAAGTAACAAATTTCATTTTCCAATGAAAAGTGTGTGATAAGGATAAGTAAATTTAATTGCTATCTAATTGGTCAGTGAAAAGTAAAATTATTTATTTCACCATCTATATGATAATTGCAGAATGTCTAGCTACCGTGAATACCGTATTGTAACACCCAACCATAAACCCTAGGGTGCTAAAGTTTTTCTCAACGCACTCACAGTTACATTCAATGTTGAATAAATCAATGAATTTGCTTAGGTGGAGCGTGGTTGTATTTGGAATATTTTTTTCCCCAACGGCATGAGTGAAGATTATAAGCCCATAAGACGCAACATACTGAACATTGTATACTATCAGCAACCTTGCTTTAGAAATGTACAAACTAAGACTTCATGAGACTGCTTCAAACGATCTCTATAGATGAACATTAAATCAATTAGCAGCCATGGAAGAGAACGTGATCCATGCGCAGCCTCAACTCAAGAGCATGCACAGCCACACAGGGCTATGAAAACCATGTTATGAAGGTCGCTTCTTATGAGCTATGGTATTAATGGCTGGTGTCACTTGATCACTAATCAACAAAATAAATCATTAATGCAGCAAGCATGGAGTAGTCCTATCTTCAATTGAATTGACGCCTTGCAGCATAACTATGGACCACACGCTGACTCCCTTCCCGTGGTTTTACAAGGGATGTTTGTGGAGTGCGCATCTACGTAAAGTGAAACAGACATGCTCTCAGCCTCTGCGCGTGTAACCAAGACTATAGAGTATTTATGGTTCAATGCTTGGGATTCTATATACTGTGTACATCGTCAGTGGCAGCAGTGATAAGCACAATTGCTTTAGATACTGGAGAGTGATATATCCCTCTCCTGGCTTCTGTTCGTTTTGAGGTCTGATTTCATGAAATACGTTTCCATTAACCATATCCTAAAAGCATCATTCTTCCAACAAAATGATAACTAAAAGAAGTACAAACCAAAAAGCTTCCACGATCGTTTATTGGAGCAATTAATACGGAATACTAATGAGGACGAATGAGTCATGCCAGCGGCCGATGGGGGTGGGGGCGCGACTGGGTGAATGCAGAGGACTCCTGAGAGATGAGGTGACATGAGGCCGCTTCACTTCAATTTCGGGAACAATGACTTTGATGCCTGAGAAAGAAAGAATAAGGACACGGAGGGGGGAAGTGCTCACTACGTACGCAAGTGTCGACACAGTGCACAAAGTCATACAGCTCCTGCATACAGTTCTCAGAGGTGTTAGATTTGCTGTTGACGCGGTCATTGCAGGATTCCATTACCTCCTTCAGTTGCATGCACTTGTCTTCCCCTCGGCAGTTTTCGCGCAGGGTATCATGAGGGTCCTGGCAAGGAGATATTATTATAGAAATTGGCGATTGGAAAAAAAATTCAGAATGGAGATTCTAGGAAACAAAAGTGGTTCTTACGACAATATCTTCCTCCTCCTCCTCTTCTTCCTCCTGGAAATATAACACGCATAAAAATTGAACAATGAGAATCTTCAATCAAAATTCAACGATGTTTTAAGCAAATTTATCATAATGATAATTAATGTCCTTCACAAATTTATAAACATGTTGGCCAATTAAAAGTCTCAGATCTTAGCATCAGTCATTCAGTAGGCTAATGAAAGTTGTGAAATTTGAATTATACTCAGTTATATCAGTAAATTGCCAACTATCTGAGCTGGTAAATGGAATAAAAGAATTAGTTTCAGGAACATTGAGTGTTTAAATTTTTCAGCATTTCATGACTTTTCAATTAGTTTAATAGTGTAGAAATAGTGGAGAAATAGTTTAATAGTGTAGATTTCAGTGTAGAATGGCTCATAACATCAGTTTACTTCTTTAGGGTTATACTTATAGTTTATAATAGTGTCTTCGCTTCGGCACTCAAAGGACTTTGCATCAAGCTAACTTTTGACTTTTAAGGCTTGAGTTGATAATGATAAGCCTATAACTATAGTATACTAATACTTGTATAAGGTCACAGAGCGCAACATGACAACCAGCTAACTTGGGGACAAGGCGAGTAAGCAAGCTAGGTATTTAGAATAAAAAATTGAAATAATATAATGAACAGCAGTCAGGCGGAATTTGTGAGGAATGAATGGAATACGTGCCTCAGGAGGGTCACTTGCAACGATTTGCTCGTCCTTCAGACCCATCGCGAAATGTGCGATTAGGAAAATGCGCATGATTCCACTTTGGGAACGTCGATGAAATATCTCATAATTATTCTGATAAAGTCAATTTTAATCGTACATGTATATTGTACTATAACATAATTTTAGCATCAGTCATTATGGTTGGCCGATTTCAAAAATATTCAACATATTTAACAAGGCCGCGGCTCCTCGTCCGGCACCGTCCGACGAGTTGTCAGGCTCCTAGTCCGGCACCGTCCGACGAGTTGTCAGGCTCCTAGTCCGGCACCGGCAATGATCATTGTCCGGCACTGTGCAATCGCTGCGGTGTATACTCATCCGGCGAAGTGGAAGGCAACGTAGGGCCAAACTCACTAGAAATTTTACCCTGCGTAGATTCTCGTTTAGACATGTAGGCCTACATTAACTGCACATTAATTAGATGTCTTCGCAGAAAATTTTGCTGAGATTCTGTGTCTGCGTCTAGATTTAGTTGAGATAACCATCCATCGTGCGCAGGCCTCCCAATTAACTATGTTACCTCGCGGTAGTGAGATTGTCGAAGCCCTTGGTAAGTTGTGGCGCAATTACCGGAGATAAAAAGTTACGTAATTGATTAAGAAACGTAAAGATTGTGGTCGTCTGCAACTTCCTTTATATAAAGTTTATTTCTTTCAATTACGCATATGACATTGTATATATAGAGAAAAAAAAACATAGAGAAGAACCTCATGCAGTCAACATAACATGGGGGAAAAGGAGGACAACAAATATGCAAGAAGTGAGAAACCATAATCGATATGACATGGTATAAAATACATGCAGAACTTCATGCTCGTCAACATTACAAGGGGGAAAAGGAGAACAATAATTATGCAAGTTGTGAGAAAACAATAAAAGTTATTTTTTTGCACATTTAGGGCAAAACCAGAGCCCCTCTGGCACGTCAGCAGTTCGCATTCCCACACAAGGGAAATGGAACCATTGCTGGCATGCCTCACTATCACAGCATATTTCCTTCAATTGTTCATCAAACCTCTTACAAATTGGGCATCGCTCAAGCTGTTGACGCTTTAGCTCAATGGTTTGCTGAATGCTCATAAAAGCATTTACATCAAAATGAGGTTTCAGCATATCCATTGGACAATTTAGAACCTGGGCGCTGATGTCTTCTGTTACTACGCTGACCTCATGTTCTCCGATACGGCGGCCTCCAGCCATAACTCTGGCTACACAATCACGGTCAACCAGCATCTCCAAATAGTATCCCACATCTCGTGGTCGTTTTTGTCTGGGTGCATTTGTAATGTCCATGAATTTCTGCCTCTTACTGATCAATGGCAATTTTCCTGAAAGAGAGGAAAAAGTGATGAATAAGCCCTTTTCAACACTGAGTATGTTGCAATTTTTGTTGGCATTGTGTAACAAAATTCGGTCAGGTGTTGCGTTACTAAGAAATACATATCATTAGAGCCTAGTTTTCCCACCTTTCTTTGACACTCGCTTGGCTGATTTGGCAGGCATTCCAATGACCGTGGTGGCATTGCCTCTAGGGCGACCTCGTGAGGTCTTCCTCATGGGGAATTGTAACTCCTCTAAGACCACTTGAGCAGCTGTTGGAGGTGACGATGTAGAGTGTCAGGTAAAGGAGGAAGAAATGAAAAGATGACTCAACAAACCGTCAGGCTGAGTATGGCAGGTTGGAGCAATGTTAGGCAAAGCAGCTGGTGCACATTCAAGAATGACAGCAGAATTCTGGAATGCATGTACTTATAATCAAAATATCAACAATTAGTGGGATAAGCTTACTGTTGTTACTTCCTCAATAACGGCTGCATTTAGCTCAACTGGGGTGGGTGAATCAACTTCTGTTGGGGAGGCAGCATCAACAACAGACTGCTGAAAATGAAGAAGTTAAATATAGATCCATTTACTTGCACCTCTTCCTAACAATTGCGGCTGCACACATTTTTCTTATTCATAACGTTTCATTTTGAGTGCTTTATGATTATGTCAAGTCGCACTTTCGCCGTTTCGGTATAGAGAGATAAGATATACCAAGCATCAGGTATAGAGGGATAAGAATTACCAAGTACCAAGTTTAGAGAGATAAGAAATAACATCGCCGATTTTTGAAGGGTTGTTTTCTAAATCTCGACCGAAACCGAAACCGTCACCGCAACTGCTCGATTACATTAATAACCGATTGTATAATCCGTGATTGATCGGTCCGTATCATTCAGTCGCACTGTATCAGTGACAGTGACAGTGAGTGTGACAGTCTTATAGTTCTATTAATCTATATGATTAGTATATGTCTATATAATAGCACGGATTATCGGGGCCATGGGCGAGCTTCGCTGTAGTATGTCAGCTAACTTCTAAGTATATAATATGTATGGCTCCCCCGCCACTGGTGCTGTGGCCAATATCCGACGCTCTACGCGTGCAAAATATCGTGCAATTAGATACTTCAAACAAAATGACCAGCTCGCTCGTTTCGCTCGCATGGGTGAACATTTTGTAAATCAGGGGCGGGTTGATATTTGGACTGAAGTGAAAAAAATGCGTGGCAACAATAGTATTATAGTGCCACTCCAACTATTGTTGTTGATTGCCTTCCAAAGAACAAGCGCAAAGGTTTGAATGACTTGGATAACTACCCTGCTATTACCTTAAGCAGCATAATCGGTAAGATGCTAGACAGGCTTCTGATCGAGAAATGTTCTGCTCTGAGTGATACATCTGATCTCCAGTTTGGTTTCAAGGCACGTCATTCTACCAACCAATGTTCGTTTGTTGCCAGGGAGATAATTGAATATTATCACAGCCGTGATTCTGATGTCTATGTTACTTTACTCGATGCCTCTAAGGCCAGATATTATAAAGCGGGCGAGGTCTGCGTACCCCTAGGTCTCGCTGTAGTATGTCAACTATATATAATATATATACCCTGGATATTCATCAGTGTTCATATTGATAATTGATCCGTATGAGAGGTCGAGAGAAGTGTGAAGAGTGAAGTGTGAGGAGATTGAGGGACCCAGAGAAAAGAGAGGTGATGAGGATTTGACAGTGGTGTGATTCACAGTAATTTCCGCAGACCTGGAACGGTTGGTAATGACAAGTGTGTCTGTTGGTAAGATTCTGTGGGAGCGCAAGCCCCTCAAAGAGGAAATGAAATGAGTTGAAATGAGTTGAAGAGATTGATGACACAAAAACTGGGAGAGATGGCAAGGCCCTGGTTTGATGCTTGTGGAAGGAAGAAAGTGTTAATCGTTTATTTTTCTCATTGTGTATGTGCATACAATGCATAGTAGACAAATATGTCCCGAAAATCCGGATATCTATTGCCGGATATCTTTTATCCAATTATCCGGAACATGACACTATCCATGCATCACTTGTAATAAGTAAATCAGTTGATTGGTCAGTTTTTATTGTTAGTGATTGATCTGGGAACACCAGGCATGTACCTGTTATGGTTACACCATAACAGGTAGGTCAATGGGGTCATGCATGACCCACAGGACAAGTAGAAATCAGTAAAAAAGTCTCATTTTCACAGGTTGATCTTCAACGTACGCAGCCATGTTTTGGCTGAAGGTTTTGTTGCTCACGTCAGCATTTGCTTCTCCTGTTGTGTTGTGTTCCGATGAGGCATGGGGAGAAGCTGACACTGAAAATTGGGTCGACCCAGGAAACATGTTTGATTATGATGCCGGATCAAAAACCATGCGCAAATCTACGGTGAGATTCACAGTTGCACGTGAGTCGTTCTCTCAGTGATGATAATTGTTAGGATGAAGAGGTTTCAAAGGAAGCGACGACAACAGCACAGTGTCAGTGTGAACAGGTAATGTTTCATTCACTGATTCGATCACTTTTTCTCATCATGACATTACTTATATCTCTTGGGCATAACTAGGATGAAGAACTAAAAAATACCTTCACTACATTTATACATTACAGGAAGCAGGATGTGGTGAATGCAAGAAAGATCTCGCGTCTGTCAACACTGCCATAAATAAGTGTCAAAGAGAACTGAACGATTCCAAAAAATTGAACCATATTCCGACTGATTTCTGGTTCTTCAAGCAGTTCATCTCTCAGTTGGTTCAGCACTTTGGATCTCCGGTAAGGCATCAGTCTGGCGTGACAGTCGTTCAATGTGTTTTGTCTGCAGTGGGGATCAGATGATGACGTCTTCTATCAGATGAGCATCAAGGTCACACGCGATGACCTCAAACTGCTCTCTGGCTTCTCGCAGGGAGAAAAGATCCGTGTTCAGGAAGCGCACGGCATCCTCAGTCAAATGGTTCTGCAGGTTGAGCAGATGAACCTCAGCAACAACCCGTCTTTACGTCTCAGTTGGCGAGAGGAAGTTGGTCACTGGGCGCTGATAGCTCTGCAGGTGACGGGTTCTGTGTCTGCAGTGTTGCTGATTGTGTGGCTGGGGTCCACGCTGAGAGTGTCGTTGGTGCTCTTCATCAGACTCACAGTGATGGCTCTGCTGATGACCATACCTTGGACTTGGTGGCATCTGTATTTGGTAAGCATCAAACGGTTCTCTTTCATTGGAATCATATATTTATTGTATTCAGGAGGAGATAGCCAAGCGCCACTCTGATGTCATGAAGGAAGTGCCTCTTGCCTGCAGGGACGTGGAGGTTTCGTGGTTTCGTTGGCTCTCTTCGCTGTACACCATTCGCACGGACGAGTGCTATGAGTTCCAGCGCAATCTGCTTGTGGATCCCATGTGGGACGTGCCTCCCACCAAAGCAGTCGCTGTGACCTTGACTCGATTCCTGATGGAGCCTTTGGAACACATAGCCCTGGGCTTCAAGCGATTCATCGTTGCCATGGTGACAGATGTGCCTGTTATGCTTTACTTCCCTCTCCTCCTCTTCTCCATGTTTCTCCTTTTCCTTCTCCTCATCTTCCTCTCTGGGTACCGAGTGGACATCTTGTATCTGTTCAGCCTTTCACCTGGGAACGATCAACGTCAAAGGATTCGGAGCCTGGAAAGAGAGGTAATTTCCTGTTCTCAGACTAATCCTGGCCCTGGATTTGAGATCCGTCTGGAACCATGATGCAAATTACCCTTTGCCCCGTATATTTCACATGGGCTCTTTTCCCTTCCTATTCACGCAATGGCGTTGGCCATTGGAATACATATTAAAAGTAACGAGGCTTCACAAAAACAATGAATCTAGTATACATGTATAAACAATCACATTCAGACATACATTCTCTCTTTCTCTGACACACACAAGACCAGACACCACCAAGAAACCCCAGGATCTCGTTACTATTTTGAACATTTTATAAGGTAAATTAAAGTCACTGAAGTAATCAGATGTCGTCTTCATTACATGTATTCCGAATCCGTTGGGAATCCGTGCTACCAACCCCAAGAGTGAGTTTTATCAAATTAAATTTAGCGTATCATATAACAGCAACAGCTAATATGTTAAGAAGGACCCTTGAGGCACACAGATATATAGGCCTATTATGGAGCTGATTTCCTCATCATTATTAGTTGTTGACATCTTTTGTGTTTCAGAATGAATCTCTGCAACGTGAATTGGCGATGACTAGAAATTCCATGCTGCCTGTGGCTTCAGCAGGTATCCAGTCTCTCCCGGTTATGCAAGCCGAGAGTATTCCGAGCCTGACTGAGAATGTGAATCACATACCTGAAAATGTGAAATCTCAGACAGAACATGTGAAGCCCCTGATGGAAAATGTGAAAGCTGAAACAGAAGATGTGGAAAATGTGAACTCTCAGACTGAAAATGTGAAGCCCATCATGGAAAATGAGAAATCTGAAGCAGCAGATGTGGAAAATGTGAAACCTCTGACAGAAAATGTGAAACATTCAACTGAAAACTTAGAACTTGCATCATGTTTGATGAGTTTGGTGGATAATTTAGGCCCTTCATCAGAACACACTGACCCCATCGTGACTGAGCGGGGGGATGGTACCACTGAGGAAAATATTGGATTGCATCAAAGGACTACGGCCAAAACAGTGACCCAATCATTGGATGTGTGCTAATTATGCGTCCCTGTTTTGCTTGTCATATTTATCACTATGCGGTGGATTTAATCTTTTTGTCTTTCGCTTCGAAAGGAATTTTGTTTGCCTGTTTTCATTCTGTTCGGATGCTATAATATTCCTCTGTTCACTTGTTCCTCTTGTTTTTTCTTTTCATAACTTTATTTTATGTTCACCGTATAAACATTTATACCGGTATATTATATATAATATTATACTAGTTATGACGACCCCCCTGGGTGGCAAATTCAGCGAGGGAATAATTGACAATGGAGCAGATATCGCCCAGATATAAGGAAAATGTTTGAGGCAAACGCATGCATTGAGAGAGTTGCACGATAGTCAAACACGATTTGTGCAACAAAGAAGCTCGTAACATTGATCAATCATCATTCAGCAGATCATTCAGCATTTAACATCATTTCCTTTATTTCTATTGTGGGTAACACTCGTGACTCGTGTGTTTGGTGTGCGTCTCATATTTTTCCATCCCACGTGTACATATAATTTATTGATTCTGCATGTGCAAAACCATGCATCATCCACATTTTGAACAACTTAATAATAATAGTAATAATAATAATAATAGTTTATTTCAGACTGAAATCCATATACATGCATATGATAAATGAAATAAATAAGATGAAAATAAAAATAAACAATAATAAATAAGCAATGCATCACATCAATTTATAAATAAAACAGACTTCCAATGATGCCACAAAGATGAATTAAAGACCGTACACGATAAAGTTGAACAAATAAGATTATTGCTTGAGTTTAAAATTCGCTTCTGGAAGTTAAAAATAGCATGTCTAAGAATTTCATTAAGAGATTTAACATGGTTAAATGCAAACATTCCACTGGCACTACAAAACCGAGGGTAAAACATGAAGCGACGAAATGAGTTGTTAAAAGCAATCGTCAATTTCCTCATGGCCGATTTCTTAAAAATAGTGGCCAGAATAAATGTTACCACAGAAGGTTGTAAAAAGTGAACACTTAACAGCTGGAGTGCAGGCACTAAAATATCTGGATAAATAATTGCTCCGTACATAAAAAAAAACTAACTGCCTTGCGAGGTCAGTATTGTCTGAACAGTCATTTGAAATAAAAACTCCCAGGTATTTACATGACGGTGTAACACTTAAAACATTACCACCGAGGGAAACTTTGCAATGCTTCTTAAATGCGGAGGTTCGAGGTTTAAAAAGCATGCATACAGTTTTCTTAGGATTAAAAGTAATGTCATGGGATTATAACAAAGGTTTAACAGATGTTGTAGGCCTAATCACGTTATGACACAACGTAACGTTATGATTCCGCAAAACTCTGAAGTTAGAGTACTTGTGAATGTTTTGCGCTGCCACTGAAAATCGGAAATATTATTTCTGAACGCGGAGCTGAAGAATGCGCAACGGGGGAACACTTGAGATGGCATCGACAATTGACTACATGTAAAAATTAATGTTATGTAACGCTATGATTGCGGTTGAAGAGAACATGAATAGGCGGGCAAACCTTTTGACCGACAATTCTGCAACAGCAGTGACACATTAGTTACGTCATTATTAAATGGAATTGAGCCAGCATGATTGCATTGATGATGTGATATTTCCGCCGTTTATCGAATTAAGTCACAAGCACGCTCGCCCACTTCTAATATTTACATACTAAAGCGCGACCCGCCTGTTGGGTCTATTTAAACTATTATCCAGGGTTAAAGAGATTCGCAGAATTTCAATTCAACAACGGCGCAAATAATCACAAGACCAACTATTCTATGAGACAGCAAATACAAATAAAACCGATGCATTTACAGCAGCGTCAATTTCTCCGAATTGCGCTCAATAAGCTTTGTCTGTTTGATACAAATCCGCTTGACCCCGGGTCAACCAATTGAAAAGGAATCCGCACGATTTGGGTGCCAACAACCGAGTGAGACTTAAATGACGCTAAATCGCTGAACCTGTGTGAAAGTTCTCTGTCCTTGTAGTGACGTCACGATTGTTCGACGCGGGTAGAAGCACGATGGCTTCAGGAAGATGTCGGTCTACTTAATCATCACATTAAAGTGATCGAAGTACTAGTACAGTACTACTACAAATAGTATAGTGTCTTAAGCAGCCTGATGGGGCAATGATCGAGTACCGACAGCAGCGTCACTCACATATTCCATGTGACGAATGCTCCACACTGACCGCGTCGCCCAACATGAACTCGTGTTCAATAAACGTCCAATGAACGACGAGTACCGTGATTAGTGTACAACCCGTGCATGCATGACATGCATACCTTGTGGTCCAAGTACCAGTATTCAAATCATAGCAATCCAAACATGAAAGACTGACGCAATCAACAGTTCAACGCGAGGTGTTTATCCGCTGTATATAGATAGTATAGTTACATATGATAGGGTAATACTTAGCTGAAAATAATTATAATAATTATTATATAATCGCCGCGGCAGTTATTATACCCCGGCTCATGTATTACTAGCTAGATTCACGGCTCATATAATTGAAACAGCGGGATGGTATAATAAATTAATAATAATTTTGATAATTTCATTCGTTTTTAATCGCAATGGCGCGTGCGCTTCTATGCATCTTGCAATAAAAACACAAAGATGAATGATGAGAATACGGGTATTTAAATATTACAATGCAATACATGTACATGCATTAAACATGAAGGTACGATGGTGCATTATTGTACATTACAGTACATACTAGTACATATATATTACATTATATGGTCCGTGTTTCTTATAATTTTTCGTAGTTAACATTTATACATCAGTGTTATCAGTATATATCAGTATTGTAAATCAAGAATTTACGCAATAAATGGTATGTATGTATAACTCTAAATACTGTACACGGTACAGTATATCCGATCGTTTTGCGCATGCAATATTTCTGCTGACCTATATTTAAATGTATTCTAGTACTTGTATTTATTGCAACTCGACTTATCGCCGCCCTTCCTTAAAATCGTGCCTCGATTACTTTCCCGCCACTGGGTTGATCGTCTTCGTCAAATGGTTCGCTCTGCTTCGGGTGTTTTCGCGAATATTCCGAGTTTCACCGAAGTGCAGTGTTTGTAAAATACGCCATGACACTTGACAGCTGATCGCGATCCGCAGTCACTGTTTTAATTCCCACCGTTTCCCAGGAATTCCTGCGAATTTATGATATTCACTCGAGAAAAACGCTTTTAAGGTTAGTGATATATCAATTACGGTTTTAGTATTCTATGCTTGACTTCTAACCTTGTGAAACACACGTTTGCTTTTTTTGGCATGTCTCATTTTCTGCTTCACAATTCATTCAACATGATGATCATGATGTATCGATGATGATCATCATGAACATGATTAAGGAATTTAAGTCATTATCTGATTATAACCCTGTTATGGTTGGTCATGATTATTTATGTACTTTGGTGTTAAGCTGCGACGAACAAACATGCGGAATAGTCCTGTTCCTGTGTTATCTGATATTCTGATATTACGACCAAAAAGCCAGATTTGACCTAAGTGTCTTAAAAAATAATTATTAATTTAATTAGAGCTGTCAATTACTCGGTATCATTACGATTATCATCGCTGAATGGATGATTTTCATTTACTCATACTCATAGAATGATAGTTGAGTTAATTGTAAGAAGTTTTAGTTTAGCCTCAATTGACAGTGATCCGCGAGAACAGCGTAAGTTTTAATGTAAGTCTTTTGAATGATTTGATGGTGAACACGATCATACGATGTCAACAATTACATGTTTATTCATTGATTATGATTTCTAGTTGTGTTCTTTCGACTGTTAACTGTTAACTTTACACTACCTGTGAATGACTGGCAATTGCCAGAAACAACGTCGTCAAGCTAGAGCTAGTAATTGGGGCAGTCAAACAAGTTCTCACCCTGAAGAAAAATTAAAGCGTTTTAGACTTTGATTTGGTCCATGTCCCTGTTCTGGTGCCAATCTATTCCCCGAACAGGGACTAATTAAGGCCAGCATAGATCCCATCTACAATAGGCTGGGTCCCCGTTTCGATGATCTCAGCACTAAGCGAGAGATCGAGCAGGTTGAAACAAAATGAAAACAAGTTTCATTATGTTGTTGAACTTTGGCTGATTTCACGTCATCGTATTGAGAAGCCAAAATGGTAATAGTTGTAAGTATATTGTTTCTTTTTGTTTATCGCGCTGAGTAGTAGAGCTGGGCGAATTGTGCTCCTACACGGATAATAGATATCCGTGTTACTAATGTCCGACGGACACGGATACGGACACGGATATTTATGCCCAAACACGGGAGCATGCATCTGCAGCGTAATGGCCCAGCGCCTGGCACACGCTGTGAGCGCTAAAGCCACGCTCTGCCTGCAGTGGTTAAAGACAAGTGACCTTAACCTACTGCTGTCATCCTTCTTGCTTCTTGTACAATTCTTTTGTCAAAATGTTCAGAATAATTTTCAAAAGCATCACACATGCAGACAGCTCGCTTGCCTGTCGATTTCACAGAGCCTAGAGGTGAATTCCTTATAAGCGTAGGCTATTTTAAGTATTTTTCCCCAACTTCACGAGTCGTAGACTATAAGCGGAAGATGCAAGGACAGTGACGTGCACTTTGTCGTACATTGTGCACTTTCAACAAACAGGATTTGGAAATGTACAAACTTAGTAACTTCATGAGGCGCAAGTCAGTTCATTGCAATTGTTGTATAGAACGTTTGAAATAATTCAAGTCTCTAGATCGCCAAGTACATGTCTATATTAACTGTACATGTCTGATCAATTTCAAACATGGTTCAAGGTCGAGAAAGTGATGAAATTCAGTGCTGTTTGTGGTTTACATGAAAACTGCAATTGACAAAGCTGTCACGTGTTGAAAAATAAGCACTAAAGGAGATAGTCAACAACCCGTGATTACGTCACTTTTGCGTGATGACTGAAGAGATTCAAGGGCCTAAAATTGTGTTTATTTAAACAAATGAGAATTAGTGCATTGTTGACATCGTGTAATCTTTTAATTGACATCGCTCAGCATCAGTGAGCAGCGCTTGTGTGCGGAATGGCTGTGCGCTACGCTCACTGTGCGCTCGAAACGGACACTTCAATTTTACACTATCAGTGCTGAATCACGGATAACGGATAGGCTTACTACTGAACACACCCAATATCCGACGGGTCAGGGATATTCGCCCAGCCCTACTTAGTAGAATTACTGTACCCTATGTGACCGAAGTACTATTTCGGTCAGTACTGGGACCAGTGCCAATCGTGAACCCTCAGATAAGTCAGATTAGAGGTAGAAAGGCGAATCAACAGCTTCCGCCCTATGCAGAAGAGTACTTTAGTCCTGACAGCAGCTCTGAATCATGGCCTTGCCTCTATTTTCACAGCGAGTTTTGTCTTCTTACACAGTTCTTGCATGTAAATGAAAAGATTCTTTGTCGTAGTTAACAGCTTGTCAGGGTTTTGTTTCAAATAATTTAATCTAATTAACTGAAACCCAATTTATTATTCAGTTCTAGTGCATTCTGTGCATATGTACTGTATGCATCCACATTTTGCAAGCGTATTGCATGTGATTCACCGACTCGAGTCAGTTATCTGGGAATGATTTGGATCTCTAATTTTTAAGTTAGTTAGTTCGGTTTCTATTGTCTCGTTCATGTACTGATCGGTTATTTGTGGTTCAAACTAACTTAATTGAGGCGGTGGATAAAAAGCACATTATATTGCGTCTTGCTCCCCGGTTGTGAATTTGTATTTTGTGTCACGTTCCTAGGGAAGTCTGTTCCAGGGAGAGAACTAACCCAAGGTCCAGCCACCCCTCCCTTCCTCATCTGAACTCTGAACTTTTGGCCTCCGGCATTGACCTCCGTCGTGGAAAATCCCATACAACCATATCAATATTTATTAGTGGAAAATTCCATAATCAATTTCGTAATCATATAGCAGTTAAATTGATCCAGCTCCTGCTGTTCGTCTCCTTTTGAATTGGTTAATTTTAAATCCCATTCATTGCGTCTTTTGATCCATATTGCTTCTCTGGTCAGCGACTGAATTGATCAAAACTGATCCGATTCGGATTGACCTCGATCGGCCAGTGGGCGCTGTTCTCGTCGTTTGTTGATCTGCTGTTGTGATATTTCTGAGCTGTTTGCCATCAATTGCTTCATCAACCTTCTCCTTCTTGCTTATTTTTACCCATTTGAAAGGTTGCTCATGAATTGAGCGCGTGTTTTGCATACAACACTCTCATTGATCAGCAACATTCTCCTCATCAGCGCATGACTCACTGTACAATCGTCTGTGTACAACTTCACCCGTATATCAGTCTTTGATTATCTACATTATTCGATTATTCATTGTGTTGCATGATTGTTTTTCTGCCATGAAGCAAGAATTCCAAAGTTGGTTTGCTGCCAAACACATCAACACCAAGAAGATTTTTTTTTTTTTTTTTCTATAATAACAAAGTCAACACTCCCATTTTCCGGCTTCTCTGCTCTCAAGTTTGCCAAACAGTAAACCCTTCCTCTTGCGCAATGCACCCTGTGACCCCAAAGTAAGCAATCATTTCGTGAGTATGCGACACAGATGAAGGAGATGCAACTAATGAGCGACCATTTGAACGAAGTGAAGAAACCCGTTCTCCCCGTCTTCTGCCCGCGTGTGAGCAGCACCGTGACTCATGGCGGCCGGAATAGAACAGGGTTTTTGTCAAATAATCTAAATTTATCCGCGTGACTCAACATCGAAAACATCCAAGTGCAAAACCCAACACAACTGAAGGGCATCCAATCCACGCAGCCGTCTATACTTTGCTTGTATTCGACACTTTATTTGTGTTAACTACTTAACTTCGATGTTTTCATCGGGAAACTTTTAACGGAAATTCCTAAGGAGTTTTGTTTAGGGTTTGAGTTCTGGTTGACTGGATATTTTTTGTTGAGGCAATTTCGAATAATATATGTGTTATAGGGCAGACTTAAATTAATTCGACATGACTTCAGGAGTAATCAACCTTCATGCACCATGACCTCGAGATTGAGATATCTTCGATGTATGGGAGATTGACGTATACCGGTATTCATGCCAAATTTGAGGTTCGGGGACTTCGACCTTGGGAGCACTTCGAAAAATGGAAGTTCGACAAAGCGAGATTATACTGTGACGAAGAAAAACTCATTTTGTCTAATTATTATATCTGTGAATAGATTTATCTTTCATGCAAAGTTTTTTGTAAACGAACTTACTGAAGGGTAAAGTTCTAAAGATGTCGCATATTGAACTTAACATACTATAAATAGTCTAAAGGTTAAATGAACTTTGAACACCAGGAAGATGAAACTGAATATTCGCCACTGTTTCTGTTGCAATTCACCTGAAGCGAATGTGTGATTTTGTTTCAAACAGACGCACCTTTTTTTTTTTCGCACCAGCAAAAAAAAAAGAGAGGATACTTATGGTGTGTGTGTTGGTGATTAATATCGATTGTGATAAACCAATTGTCTGATTTGCCAGATTTCTTACCTCAAATTTCTTGCTATCATTTATTGTACTCGGTGCCTGGAGCGATTCCGAGCGAAGCTTATCACCACTTCTCAAGCATGTTATTGCACTGGAAAGGAAACGACGTCGTTCATAGTATGCCCTGCTTCGAGATACCGGGTGCTGTATGACGCTGTCTTACGTTAGCAGCAAGTTCTTTGGCAGCATGCAGGGTTAACAGGTTAAGACCCCTTGCATCAACACTCATGCTACTGAGGTCACGGGGTCAAACCAAGAGAGCTAGCAAGAGAGCTCGTAAAAGCGCGCATCTGGGTTATTTGGCAGCAACGGATCGAGGCACGCGCGCTTGATGTTCAGATCGGCCGCGCATTTGTTCGATGTAATCTCTGTGGTTTCGATATCGACAGTAAAAGTGTTTACAACATCTGCATTTGAGTTGCAATAAATGCCCCGATTGCAGGCTGCCAGTTGAGATATCGGGTCTCAGCCGATCCGCCCTCGTTCTCAGGGCATCTCTTCTTGATTTAAGATGTTTTCGCTGCCTCGATCGTCAGTTTGCTGGCTGCGCAATTCTGCGACTCATTTCTGATCTGATCGCGTCCTGCTTTCAAGGATGGTTCAAGTACAAGGCCTTTTTTTTTCTTTCTCTCTCTTGATCAGTCATAACCGTGCTGACGTCACGTTCAGCATGCCTCCGTCTTGGGCGCCGACCCGGATCCCAAGTCTAAAGAAACCGTTTTATTGTCGAGAGCCAAATATCACCCAAGCGACGCATTTCTCCAACTGCAATCGTGCCTGGTATCTATGTTCAATGATACAGTGATCTAGTTTAGTGATTACGACATATGCACTCGGTCGACAGTAAACAATTCCAACACGGGAGTTGCATCAGCTGTTTTTCGTTCCATCTGTCGTTCTGACTTCTGACCTGATCCGCTGACCGCTTTGACGGGCAGCGCTTGTTCAAAATGACATGGCGCTCTTCTTGTGCATCGTTGGACTGTATGCACTCGCTAGCATCGTCAACATGCTGGCGTACAGTTCCTCTTTGATGCCTCGAACCCTGGGAGAAACGAGGGCCGTCGATTTGTCCTGTGATCAGCTTTGACAGATCGATGCCAGCGATTCGATGCATGTCGACATTCGCGACATTTATACTGAAACCACAACTGCGTCACTGGGGGATTTTTTTCTTTTTCTTTCGATCAGGTGATCGTCGAGGTCTTTAAAAGGCGGCAGTCGGCTCAGCACCTCAGTACTCTCAACCGACGCGACTACAACACTAGTGTTTTCTGTGTCAATTGGAAGATTCCGCTACCAGGTAACTTATCTGGGTCGCTTATCGGATGACGTCACCCTCCTTATATAAGCGCCGTGTACAGGCTTCAAAAGGCGATCGCTTCGCCTCTTTTGGTCTCAGAGTTAATCAGCTGATTGTTGCTCGTTTAAAAAAAAAATTAATTCAGGTTTTTGTTTCTGGGTTTTGCTTCATGTTCTGTGGCTTTGGATTTATGTAGCATTGCTACTCGTGTTTGGTACCACGATCAAATTGGATGGTTTTGATATTAAGAACCCGCATCGTTTCTCGCCAATACATTCCGTGCGATGCCACTTGTTCCCGTACGGCCATTTCATGCGGTTTCTTTGCAGACAACAGGGAGTTCGATGCGCGACCTCTGCCGTAATTCTATGGAGGATCGTCATGGCGCCGTTCGCCTGGAGCCGTTCGCTCACCAGGTCGGAGGTCACGCGTGCATGCTTCGCTACGACGACACGTCCGTCTGCAAACCGCTCATCAACCGAGAGAAACACTTTTATCAGATTATGCCCCAAGAGCTGAGGGCATTCACCCCGCAGTTCAGAGGTAAGCGTGTGTATGCGATGATGAGATCTCCTAATCGACTGGTTTTCAGGTGTGGTGGAGGTGCTCATAGAGAAAGACAACGAAGGCTACACGTGCATGACGGCCTTCCCTCAAGCAGCGCCATCAAGCAGCAGCCTCAGCAACAGAAGATGCAGCGCCAGCAAGAGTCGTTCTGTGCCCAACCTGATGCCTGGCAGTTCCAGCCCCAGTTCCGGGGGCGACACTGCGCAGTCAGACTCTGACTCAGACAGTGAGGAATCCTGCTTTAAACCGTCCGCCTCGTCGTCCATTCGCAGACGTCGTGTCCCCAGTTCTCCTGAGACTGGGGGATCGTCCAACGGCCGCAGTCCGTGGTGCGTGCGTCTGCACCGCGAACTGTTGGCCAAAATGCAGAACCAGGCGCACACGTTCATTGTGCTCGAGAACCTCGCAGCCCGGTTCCAGCTGCCGTGCATTCTCGATCTCAAAATGGGAACGCGACAACACGGAGACGACGCCAGCGATGAGAAGCGCAGGAGCCAGATACGCAAATGTGAAAGCACCACAAGCAGCCAGCTGGGTACCCGGCTGTGTGGCATGAAGGTCAGAGTTCAAAGGCATAGTCAATGCAACGCTCATCTTGTTCTCTCCTTGCAGGTCTACAAAGCGGACACTGGTCGTTACGTGTGTTTGGACAAGTATTACGGGCGTGGTTTGGATAAGGAGGGTGTTGTGGAGTGCCTGAGGGCATTCCTACACAACGGGCGTCGCCTGTGCAAAGAGCTCATCCGGCCAATCCTGCGAAGTCTCCAGCAGTTGCGTCAGGTGATCCAACAGCAGAACACCTTCCGCTTCTACTCGTCCTCACTGCTCATCATGTACGAAGGGGTCGATGACCTGCAACCTCAGGAGTGTGCGCACCATGACAATGAGCAAACCAGCAGTGAAGGGTGTGCAACGTGTGCGCGCGTTGATGTGCGCATGATTGACTTTGCGCACGTGACGCATCAGGGCTTCCGGGGCGATCACACTGTACACGCAGGCCCTGACGCCGGATATCTGCTGGGCCTCAGCAACTTGGTTCTGCTATTTGAGCAGCTCCTGCAACAGTGCTCGGACTGAATCTCAGCCAGACTTCCTCGTCATTCCACGCTTCTCCTCTTCCCTCCAATTATTAGTCTTCATCTTTTGGCGTTTATTTCGTGTCTGCTTATATAGATTTTGATTTTTTTAAATCGTTTTTTTTTCTTTCTGTGCGCATGTGTTTGCTTCAAAGAAGCACCATTTCTCATTCAGTGTGGTTTGTGTGAGGGAAACAATGACTAATCTCAATGTCTGTGTTAACTGGATCTGGCAGCAGCAGAATTAACAGTGGACAGTTGTCAATCGTTCCATTCATTTTGGACCATCAATAATAAACGTATTTACCTATTTTAAACATCTTTGCTTGTTATTCTGTTTCCATATCAGATCAATGTCTTAAATTTATTTATTATTTATTGAATCACATATTTATTGAATCACATCAGTTATGTTGCTGGTTGAGAACTGCATATAGGACTTATTTTTGAAGGTGTCCCAAGTTGGGGAGTGGTCTGGAAATATATTTGATTCACCTGAATGTTCTACTTCTGGCATAAGAATAAAGCTGGCCTCAAATAAATGCAAGCCAATTCAGCATGTTCTTTCATCGGATGATTTACGATAAATTTGAGAATTCCTTTCATGGTTGTTGAGTTAGAAGAAGAAATCGTGTTTATTGAACCGACCTGTGTGATGATCACCTTGTAAACATTCGAACCCTGGATCCAAATCTCTGATCCGTGACCCTCTGTGGATTCAGCGTTTGTGGGCTATATAATATCTGTGCACTTAATTTTAGGTGGAATATATGAATTATAAGTAGGATACAGTAGTCTTCTGAAAAGGAAGTTTTTTTATCGTCACTTTTTTATTTATCACTTCCAGTGAGAGAGAGAGAGAGAGAGAGAGAGAGAAATATATAAAATAATGATATTTAAAACTATAGAATAATTGTATCAACAAGAAGTTGAGAAATATGTGAAAATAATTATATGACAGAGTGAAACCCTAAATCTATACTTTTAGTAGTCCACGGTATGCGAATCTATGATACTAATTGAGCCAACCTTTGATCAGGAATGCAATGCCAGGTGCAATCCAGGATAATGAGGATATCTATTATTTACGTGTGCCTGTATCATCGATTGGTTGAAAGGTGAACCCAGTTAATGACCTCAGATGTCCTCGATATGCATTTTGAAGCTTAGGGATTTATTTTGATTGCTATTTGATACCCCTCAGAAGAGGGGTTGAGACAAATTGAGTTCTAGACTCATTAAATTGTTCCTCCCCACGGAAATCTTTAGTAAAAGGCGAAAGATTTATTCGTGGATTGAAGAGAAACCAGAGTAACTTGCAAGGCTTTTCCAGAGAATATGTACTTAACAGCATTTCATATCTGAGCAGGTTTTATTTGAAAAAGTTTTGTCAGTTTTTAAATAAGTATAACGTGTTTATTGCAATTAATATTTTTTGTACGCTTGAAAATTTAATTCATAATAAATTTCCTGTATTTATTGACTTAATTAATGGCAATACAAACAAAGCACATCGCATTTCATATCGTCGCTTATCCAGTCATAACGTCATGCAATTCATAACGTCTTTCATACTTCCAACTAATGTTGTGAGTTAGCGAATTTCGAAGTTCAGAATTGATCATCGAAGGCTCTTATAAATTAGTAGCGAGCCGGTGAGTGCTAAGTACCATTCCCTCTTGCAACTGTACTAAAGTACTATTGACTGAGCGCACTTTGAACGCGTCAGTCAAGGTCTCAAGGATATCGCGTGCACTCTCGGGTCAGTCCAGACGGTGCTCGAGTGCGTTATGATTAAGATATCGTACTACCAGACGCAGGTGCATTTGATCTCTGTCACTCCGTGGTACACGCACCTGGGCGAATACCCTCAACTCATATAACCTATGACCCCATATGTCTGAGATATTGATATTTTGCATTTTAACTTTGAAATAAACCCCCCCCTCCCCACATAAAACGCGGTTGCAGCTGAGAAGGTAACAATTTATTAAGAGAACATAACGTTCAAGTTTGATGAGTATAAGTGCATACACTTTCTTACACTCCACTTCCGGCGTCCGGGGCTTCCTCGCCATCGTCATCCATGCGCTCAGAGAATCCGGAATCACGGTCCGGCGATTTCTCCGACCCATCGGACAACCCCTGCATGATGAGGTACTTGTCGACCACCCTTGACCACTCGACCACGTTGTCCATGGAAACCGGACCACGCGATGTGCCACCGAGTGCGCTGCTTTGCATGAATCCCGCTGAAGAAGAACAATTACATAACAAATGGTGACCAGGGGTGCACGTACTTTCAGGGGCGACCTGTGTGTTGCGTCTACGCATCCAACTTTGGTTGGTGATGTCGTTCGACCGAGCGTCCGAATTGGTGTCCAGGTCCTCCTCCTCATCGATGTACTGCTGCGCCTTCATGCTGCACACGCTACCTGCGTTTGGAAGCAATTGTTATTTATCTGAACACCTGAGCAGCATATTTAGCAGTGTTTTTTGTTTTTGTTTTTGTTTGTTTTTGTTTTTGTTTTTTTTTTTCACTACTAACGCATCAATGGTCGAGTGTCGACAGTCACTAATGCCCGACTTTTCTGAACCTAATATCAATGTTTTGCTCAAAATATCCAGAGAAAATAGACTATTGATTTTGGCACTTGGCTCATGAAGACGTCGCCGTGCACGATTTGTGATCTGCTTTGCAGTGGGAACGAGTCATTCGTGCTGTTGCGCTGTAAGAAAGCCTCAAAACAAGAGTCTTGGAGGGAAAAATTCCCAAAGTGAAGAGTTTTATTTCTATTCTGCATTGTACTGAATTTGCTCAGCATTACTTTTGTATACTGCATATAAATTATGTAATCGCTGCGTGTGTTTTGCTTACCAGTCTAGGGACCTAATCCCTGGGCCTCGACTGATCGATTTCAGCACTATCCTAAGAGTATTTTGTGACAGGAGAACAATAGCTGACCTTTGTACTTGTAGAGAACTTTGCAGTACGTGATGAGTTTCGTGATCAGGTTCAGTGGTGACGGCGTCGCAGATGTTTTGTTCATGTTGCGGAAGAGTTTAGCGCGACCAAACTTCCACTCGGTGTCCGACTGAGCCTGGATGCGTTGGTAGGTGTCGGACATCATGGCGATGAGCAGGTTAATGAGGACGATCAGGGTCACGATGAGGTACACGCCGAAGATGGCCTTGACCAGGGTGATGGTCCAGATGGGGTTGCGGTGTACTGGTGGCAGGTTCTCTGGCTCCACAAGACCAAAGAGCGCGAAGAAGAGCAGTTCGAAGGTTCCCAACGGGTCCTTGTTAGTGGCGCCACCTGCACCTACTCCGTCACCAAGCATCGCGTCCAGCGCCGATGGCTCTGTGACTGGTTGATATGCAGCCGCTAGCTGTAAGGTGAAACCGCTCATGAAGATGCAGAGGATGACAAGGAAGCGAATGAGGTCCTTCATGAGGTCTCTGATGATGATGGCCCATGGGCCAAACAGATGGTGGAATGACAAGAAGTCCATGAGCTGCACGAAGCACAGCATCAGCGCCAATCCGAAGAACTGGTTGCGGATGTAGATGCACTCCAGGCGAGTGTCTCCGGTGAAAGCGAACGCCAACAGGTGTGTGGACACTCCGATGCAGCTGACCGCAATGATGATCACCTTGATCCAACCGAGACCGGCGCGGTCTTCAGGGTTCGTCAGCTGAGAAACGACGAGGCCCGAGAGCCACGCGAGGAGAAGCCACTCGTACCAGTGCGGAAACAGGCTGTACGACTGCCAGATCTCAACCAGAGGGTACACAACGACGAGAATGTAAAGCGCGATGAGATAGATGTGCGACACTAGGTATGACATGAACTTGATCACAGGCACCTTGTTGAAGCGGTGTTTGAAAGGCAACGAGAATGTAAGCCAAATTGGAGGCACGAAAAGCAGAGCACCAAAGAGCAACATCATCTTCCAGCCGGCCCAATGGGACAAATGTCCCGTCCACACTTCACTCAAGTACTTCTGCACCGACGGATGCGACACGACATCCTTTTGTTCGCAGTCAATTAGCACATCGAGGAAGGGCATTCCCATATTGTCTACTGATTTGAGCAGGGCCCCCGCACCGTTTACACTGGCCGCAATGGCGTTGAGATCGGTCGCCATGGCTTCACAGAACTCTCCCGCGCTGACCAAGTCCTTAGCTCGCTCTTTCTCTTTGGTGGCCAGCACTCGGAAGTGTCTGGACAACTTGACAGCAGTCTCGACCGGAGCAGAGGAGGTGAGGATGAACTCTCTGATTGACTGCTGTTGGTTCATCTTGCTCACGACCATCAGGTCAAACACGAACTGAAACAAAATATCATGAAGAAACAAGCCATTTTGGACCTCGTGTGAGTACTGCTGGTACATTTACTTGTACATGATTATACATACTTATACACTTAATTTATCTTGATTTCCAAAGGCCTTTGATTGCACATGTATTTCACGCCCTCCTCTCTTATATAAATTACGCTCATTTTATGGAATCAATGGTCAGCTTTCATCCTGACTCACCGATTTCTTGTCTTCTGCCACTTTTTGCTGATGATAGCAAATGTTTTATCGAAATTCGCTCAGTCCACGATTGTTTTTCATTTCAAAATGATATAAACAAAATGGTTGACTAGAGTCATGTCTGGCGTTTGGGTAATAACCCTGATAAATGTACAATTTTAACAATTACTCGAAATAAAGATCAAACGCTTTTACCTATAACATCAAAGGAATTCCAATGGATCATGTTGGTATTTTAAGGACCTACGTGTTTTTACAGATCAAACCTCCATGTTGATCAGCTTGTCTCAAAATGCAATAAGAGTATGTGGCGAAACGGTAAGGCGAAGTGCATGTAGGATTTAAAGCTCCGGCTATTGTTAAAATCCGCCTTTATCAAGCTCTTTGTGCCAGCATTTTAAACTACTGTTCTTCTGTCTGGTCCCCTCAATCCAAATCCAAAAAAAAAAAAAAAAAAAATGTGTTAAAGGATCAGATCAGATGTGCGCTTTCAATAATTTTTGTCCGTAGTTATCCATGTTAAATGGTTCATGATTGCATCTGTCTATGTTGATCAGACAGGTCAATTAAAGGTCATTTATTCTAGCGTTCGTTTGCTGTATTGGCGAATTTCAATCAATTTTGGTGGAAATTGACATTGTTCGGTTATTTGGCTCCAGAATCCCTTGAACTTGTTTATCTGACGATAACCATCTCCTTCCCGTGCCTTAACCTTTCAATATATGCGTGGGTTTTTTAATGTTGATTTCAATGAATTTCGTGTCCGTGAACCCGCTGCTATTTTTAGATCTTCTCACGGTGTTTTACTCTCTCTTAATTGAGTCAGAAATGAAAATGTTATTATTTTTTTAAACCGTGTAGAAACGAACATTAATGATTTTATGAATCTGTTGTCTGATTTTTACATAAAGAAGCTTGTCACTTTTCTTGTGTACTTTGAGTTCATCATGTCGACGCCAGGGTTTTTCTAATTTTTAGCTATATTTCTTCTCATTCTCTTATTTTTCATTTGATTCATTTTACCATTGCTCCCGCGGGTATTTTTATAGGCCTTGCTTGTTATGCCCTAAGGTTTCGTGTTACGTGCGATTTCATTTTATTTCAAACTCTTGTGCAATCACTTTTCATCATTTATCATTTCATGTTTTACACGATTGAAGCTTTATAAATAAAAACGAATACACGTGCACCACATACCGAATTGCACAATGCTATTGCAGTGAACCCATTCAGAGTGCTGCAACCAACCTTTTTGTCTTCCATCAAGTGGTGCGTGTCATGTTCTTGCTCGACCAGATAGCTGAACACTGTGGCGTGACAAGCAGCCGCTCCGTAGCAGATCGGAACTTTGCCGTCTTTCGTTTCGTTCTTTGGATTCGCTCCACTTTCCACGAGCATCTTGACGACAGCAAGATGGCCGGCTTTGGAGGCAAAGTGCAAGGATGTCCAACCACTCTACCGAAGAGAATGCACCAACAATTTAAAAATGCTGCGTTATCGATCTTTCTCTTTTTGGTTCCCTCGAATTCCAAATTGAAAACATGCAATGGTCATAGAACTACTGAGACTGCAACTCACTCGGTCGTACACATCGATGTCCGCTCCCTGGCCGAGGAGGAGGGCGACCATGTCCAGATGACCATTGGCTGCTGACAGATGAAGGGCAGTTCGGCCACGCTTGTCTTTACAATGCATCTGCTGAGTGGACTTGCTGAGCAGGAGACTGACCACAGCGCAATGTCCACTTTGAGCAGCAAGGTGCAGTGGAGTGGACCCCTGAGTAACGAAAGAGTCAGATAAAGATGGTACTTGTAGGGGGTGACCCACGTGCACTGATGTGGCGGCATCTGCCTGCACACCCGGGTAGTTAAGAAGTAGCCTAACAAGGCCTTCGTGGCCTGACTGTGAGGCTAAATGCAGAGGAGTGAGTCCGTACTGAGGAGGACAGCAACTTATTGAAGATACCCCAACTGTACTCCACTTACCTCTTCTCCGATGTCTCTCGATGCGTTCGAGGACGAATGAGGGGGCTCACTGCGCACAGTGGCCGGGATCTTGGCTAGAATTTCCCTCACGAATTCAATCTGCCCGCAATGGGCAGCCACGTGAAGCGCTGTGAATCCAGTCTGCAAGAATTTAAATCTAATTATAAATCATATTTTGGCTACAATTATGTTCGAGAGAAATTATGGATATCCATTGATTAGAATCGATTCTGCTGCAATTGCACGACAGAAAAAAAAAAGAGAAGAAAAAACCTTCGTGCTGGTAATTTTCCAGGACATCTTATCCCGGAGTGCGTCCAACACTGCTGTGTGTCCGTGTTTGGCAGCCAAATGAATTGCAGTGTTTCCGTCCTGTAAATTTAAACCACTTTGTAAATTCGACTGGTTGGTCGTGCCATATTAACTCACGGCGTTTTCATCCGTCGCCGAGGCTCCAGCCTCCAACAGGACATGCACGACCTCTGCATGACCTCCTGCTGCTGCCAAATGCAATGTCGTCGAATCATTTGTCTGCATAAAAGTTTATGCGTACATCAAAAGCATTGTCATGCACTAGCTTACTCTGTTTCTGGCAGTAGTAACAACGACTTTATTGAATCGCATGAGCTCTTTGATCACAGCCGCACTCCCCTTTGATGCTGCTATGTGGGCACAAGTCATGCCATTCTGGAAACAAATCAATGCTGATCCTAACAACGGGCTATGCATGCATGTCGTGTCTACAGGAACACCGAAGACTACCCAATTGACATCAAATGAAGATGAAAGGAAAGCGACGGGGTATTGGGGTTGTAGTCTACCATGCATGGTTCTTGGAAAGAGGAGTCTCTTGGGGAGGGGGTTCAAAGGGGCGGGTATTAAAAAGCCAGACTTTGGTCCACTTACCTCGTCCTAAAATCGTGACATGGACACGTAGTATTAGTTTTAATGATTGTTTTCACATTTTATGACAATGCCATTTTAATGATATTTCCATAGTGAGTGACCTACCGTGCTAGCCATGGTTACCAACTCTGGGCGATGCTTCAAGAACAGTTTCACCACGTCAGAGTGGTCATTTTCAGCAGCGAGATGGAGCGGTGTTTGCCCATGCTGCATGATGTTGGTCACTTGGGTTAAATTAAATACAAGAGTAGATGTTTACTGACCACATCAGTGACATTAGCGTCTGTCTTCATTTTCAACAAGATGTTACAGACTTCCATTTGGCCATTCTCAGCTGCCATATGCAATGGCGTCCGTTTCGCCTTTGAAGTAAATTCAAATCAGCTGATGCAAAGTGAACTCTTCTCTACCGACCAGTGTGAGGGCGTCTATCGTCGCTTCATGTTTCTCAACCAATAGTCGCACAAGACGCGTGAAACCATTCTGAGATGCCAAGTGCAGTGGGGTCACTCCAAGCTTCGACTTGGCATTGACGAATGCTCTATGGTAGAGCAGAACATCGGCGACATCTTCATGACCACACTGGCTGGCAAGGTGCAGGGCGGCCTTACCGTGCTATTCGGAAAAGACGCAGTGATACTCTGCCTCAGCAAAAAGGTTTCTAACCTCATCGAAGACATCCACACGAGCATTGTGCTGAATGAGAATCTTGACGATGTCCAAATGTCCTTCGTGGCAAGCGAGCAACAGTGGTGACCACCCGTTCTGTTAGGAACATAAACCATTAGAGGGGACGTCAAACTGATGAGTTAAAGTACCCTGTCTTGTCGGTTGACGGCGTACTGAGTTTTGGCAGGCCCAATGTGCTTGACAATCTCCATCATGATATCTGCATTGCCGGAACGCGCGCAATAGTGCAGCGGTGTCTCTTGGGTCTGTTGAAGCGCACATAAAAAATGTACGTAAACACCAACTTGACCACTGACCAGTCTGGTTGCCAGCGTGATGTCTCCTTTGAGATTGAGCAGCATCTTGATGATGTCCGTGTCTTCGAATTCATAATGGACTTGCTTCTTGATTAACTCTGCCGCGTAATGCACAGATGTCTCACCCTCCTGCAAAGATTCGCCGTCACTATGCATGCATACACCACAATGATGATCTGACCGTGTTCTGAGCATTGATCATCATGGTCGCATCCAGTGGCGACTTTGTCGTCGTCATGAATCTCAAGAGCGCATCGGCTGCCTCCCAGTGGCAATATCGAACGGCGATGTGCAGAGGGTTCTCTCCCGACTACACGACATTCACAAATGAGAATCTGTGTCAAAGAGTTCAAAGAACCAATTGAACTGAGCCTACCTTGGAGAGCCAGGTCGGGTCAGCCTGCTCTTCCAGCAATTCGACCAGAATCTTGAGGTGACCATACCGAGCAGAGATGTGAAGGGCAGTTTCGCCATTCTGCATTAAAATAAATTGGGTCAAACTCCTTGCAATCATGTCACACACCTCTTGCGCTGCGTTCACGTTTGCACCACTTTTGATGAGCATCTCAGCGCACTTCTCGCCGTCCTTGACCCGCGCAGCGATGTGAAGCGGCGTCTCCTTGTTCTGGAAACATCGGGAAGCGTCTAAAACAAACAAGAATTGCTCCCATCAGAACTCACAGCTCCGCCTTTCATTTCAACTTTGGCTCCATACCCCAGCAACAGTTGCACCGTCAGTGGTTTGCAGTGCTCAACGGCCAGATGCAACGCTGTGTAGTTGTCCTGGAAGCACTCAGTTAGCACAAACATTGTGCAGCAGACATGCCCACCTTCGTCGTGGAGTCAGCCGCCGCCCCTTTCTGAAGCAGCGCGCGCAAGACATTCACGTGACCCTTCATCGCTGCCGAGTGGAGACACAGAGCCCCTGCCTAAGACCAACACTTAAGTGATTTGGGTTCTTGGCTGAATGAATCATACCTTGTTGGGCATCAGCAGAGGCACACCCTTCTTAAGAAAGGCAAGTGCGGTGTCTGGATGGCCGTACTGTGACGCTATGTGCATCAAAGTGCTGCCGTCTTTCGTTCGCGCTGAAACATTTGCTCGAACTTTGTCGACAAGAATTTCCACCACCGCAGTGTGGCCTCGTTCAGCGGCGATATGGAGGGGAGTTCGGTCATGCTGGTCACAACAATTATAATAATTCTAAGTGTTCTGTTGCCGGGAGACATACCTTGTCAACAATGTTTGGGTTGGCTTTATTTTGGTGCAGGAACTTGACAAGAGCGTCATCGCCCTCCCACGCACTCACATGCAGTGGGGTGTGACCATCTTTCTGATGAAGACAAACACACAAGTTGAATGAAACGATCTCATCCCGCAGCTCACGTTTTTGGTATCAACGTGGGCGCCAGATTCCAAGAGCAGCTTGACGATGTCGAAGTCCTTCTTTCGACACGCAAGATGCATCGCTGAGTCTCCAGTCGTCTGCACATAAAACCATAACTTCAGAAATACAAGTGCGATAAATTAACAAACCTTCTTTCTATACTTCACTTGTAGTTCTGTGCAGTTGGACAGAAGTTCTCTGCACACCGCCGAGTTCCCAGTTTCAATGGAAATGAACAGAGGAATGCACCCATCCTGCAACGAACGAGTAACTGTGAATCTATGAAACCGATTGCGATGTTATCTGACCAAGTCGACGGCCAACCGAGAGTCCTTGGCGCTGGCTTTGAGCAACATCTGCACGGAGGCCAGGATTCCGCTGGAGCGACTGCACAACACATGCAGAGGAATCTGCTCCTTTGGCTGCAAAACAACCGAAGAAACATTTCATGGTACACCCTATCTGGATTTAGAACCACCCAGTATTGCATTTTTTGCCTCTCTATATTTCAATTTTAATGAGAGATATAATTTCTTGTAATAAATTATGGTGATTGATTGCTGATTGGCATTTGGGTTTTACTATAGATTGACAACCAATACTAGTTTCACCCGTATAGTGGAATGTTTTATTGCTTATTGGCATTGATGATCTGATTTATGAATTTTTCACTTCCGTTTGGTTTTGAAATTTCGTTTAGAGGAATACAGCAAATTGATCCGACGATAGTGCAATATTATTGTGGATAAATTTCCCAGAGTTGTAAAATTGCACATTGTCACGTACTTCGGCAATTCGTCAAACAATCCATACTTGTTTATCAATAAAGTTTGTCCGAAGCAAGGACAGGAAGTGATAGGAGACTTCGTAGAAATCACCCCGTTTTTTGAAGCCATTGATCGGAATGGCGAGCATTTCTGTGGGATGATGCTCGCTTAATTGTCGCTCACAAAAGCCAAACGTCTGAGTATCAATCACCAATCAAGCTGATCGATGGTATTGAACCCCGCGTCAAGCACAATGTGGCTGTCATTGCGCTTCGTTTGTTTTTCTGCCGCCAGCATCGCCATGGAATCGGAACATCGATTCATTGATTAATGATTACCATAGCGATGAATGCGAAATTTACAGCCGAGATAGTGAAAGAAACTTTTCTCATAGCAGCGATTCGTGAGCACTGCCGACGAGTGCTGCTTTAACCGTCATTTGGATGCTGTCAGCAATATTATTATGGCTCCATAAAACACTCGGCTTCGATCACCCCCCCCCCCCTCGATCCCTGAGCTGAGGTCTCGTTTTTTCTCACCCCTCCGGCGATGCTGGCGTCCGCTTTCCTGTTGAGCAGTAGTCTGGTCATGTCGTCCTTCGAATGGGCGGCCGAGAAGTGAAGCACGGTCCGACCGTCCTGCAGAATACAACAACACACACTGCAATATCTGATGAACTAATAAACTCATGCTAGGGCGAAATTATAACATAAAATTAATTAAATATAAGCGAAAGAAAAGGGAATCAACGCTCTTAGGATTGGTGCCCCTGTGTTGCAATGTGATACACAAGTGGTGGCCATAACAAAAGAGTGAAATCGACAGTTCACCTCGCACAATCTGCGTCTGAAGTTCACTGCGATGTGCCTTTGCGCATGCGTGTTTTGATCGCTAAGTGCAATCAGCGGGGGCAAGATTGAATACTGAGTAAGCAGCCCCACGGTGGGGTCAATGACCGAAAGGGAGGAGACGCACGTCGATCTGTTGACGAAACAATATTTGTCGACACGTGATTATTTTATCCCCCAGAAACTAATCAAGAATTGTTTGAACATTCCATCGATCTCGTATGGAGCCACGTGGATTACCTGAGGAAGTGACGTCGTGGCGACCGCAGACAGTTGCCATGGTTACGCTGTCTCCACGCAATAAACATTGCTCTGGACACAATACCACGCGACAAGAATACAGGAATCGTGAGGTTATCGGAAAGAGGGGAGTTAATCCCGGATCCAACAACGGATTGGATTTGTTACATGGGATCTAGTTCTGACCCATGCATGACGGACTGCGGTCAGCAGCAAATTGCATGCGCAGGGAGTTGGAGGGCTTAGGTGGAGATCATTGGGAAACAGATATGAACGAGTAAAGCAATGCTAATGAGTTTGCGGAGATAAATCAATCAGATTGATCTGTGGTATTTGAGGACGCAAATTATTATATCGAGTTATTGGCATTTTTTGGTTTTTATTTGTTTTAGCAGAAATCAGAACGGTATTTAATCTGTGTCAAGAAGCAAAAATGCCATGAAAGTGACATCAACCAGACAGCGAAGTTTTAATGATCAAACCGAGATTTAAGAACAAAACAGAAATCGGTTGATATCTTCCAGATTGGGTCATGCTGATCCTTGCAATGATGCGTGGTCGATACGACGTAGGTCAAGAGAAAATCGTAACGTGGCCTAGAAATAACGTACGCTTTCATTTAATAAGCACAAAGAGAGACGACCACTTAGCCAAGAGCAGATTGCGAAGGTTCGTCTGATGGCTTTTGGAGGAAAAGAAGTCTTCGATTTGCGATCAATCGCAGGACAAAAGAACGACACTTTTGCCTGCCACGGGAAGAATGGCGACGGGTCAGTTAGACGGTATTGACGGGCGCTTCGTAAGGCTTCTCACTCAGTGCTTTATGAGGCTAACTTTGTTGACACATTTACTTTGTGTCTAAAGCGAACAGCACACAACCATGGAAACCAGGGTTCCTAAGATGAACAATTAGAATGGCATCTTACCGGGCCTATGAGGCTATGATCTATGATGGGCCTATGAGGCATGACCCATGGTGGGCCTTTGAGGCTCTGACCAATGTTGGGCCTTCAATGGCTACATAATACATAGTGGGCTCATGAGGCTATGACCCAAATTTTCATTGATAGTAAAATATCTGCATTCATGCAGCATAAACCAGAATGTTTGCTTGTGAAACACACATAATTGTTACAGCAAAAATGCAATATCTCACCTTGGTTCGTTCATTTACATTGCACCCCATGTCAAGCATTTTCTCAACAATCACCAGTCTATTCTCTTTGACGGCAATCATCAGAGGCGTGATCCCAAACTCCTGAAAAGGGAAAAAAAATAGGATGAATAATTGACAACTGGAACACTCACTTGGTCTCCTTTGAACATCTCAGGTGTGGGTTTGTCGGTGGCTCTGAGCACTTGATCAAGGACGCTCCATTCGGCTCGCTGAGCCAGTTGCAAAATCCTCGAGGCACCGAACTGAACTGGTTCCGTTGAGTCATTGTTAGGTTCAGTGTGTACATCCTTCGTTATGTCACTTTTACGAGCACTCGAAACATTTCGCTTGTTTTTGTTGTCACCTCTTGCGGTGTTATCGAGGTCGTTGGGAGTCCTCTTTCCACTGACACCATCCGCTTGACTGTTGGTACTGACCGCGTCCAATTCTGGCCCCAAAGTGAATTTTATGCTACTCTCCTTGACATCCTTGGAGTCCTTGGTGTCCTTGATGTCCTTGAGTGGCTCGGATTGCGTCTGCTTCGGACCTGTGGGGCTATTTGCAGGGAACAGGTTGTTCGTTTTACCCCTGGAGACTGAGCTGCTGGGTCTGGATTGTACTTTGCCCAGAGACAACGCCTCGGTCTTTAGACTACTCGCTATGCTGGTTGGCCTTGGAAGTTGTTCGGGCGAATCAGTTTTAGTCTTTTTAGAGAGGTCTTCTTGTGGGTTCCTGGGAAGTACTGTACTGTTCTCGACACCAGCCATCTCTCTTTGTTTCTCCTTACTTTTCGAATCTTTGAGAGATTGTTCTGGCAAAGCACTTGGCTGATTTGCTGTAGTCTTGCCAGATTTGCTGGACAGATTTGAGGAGGATGACGATGTACTTTCTCTGGAATCTCGATTGTTCAGTTTCGGTTTCAACGTCGATTTCTTTGCGCTGCTTTCTTCTTGTTCTCTCGACTTCTCACTCCTTGGTTGCAAGAGCACTTTGCTCGAGTTCCTCGTCGTCAAATCAGCCTTCTTTCTTTCCTGTTTTCGCGAAGTTTTCGGTGCGTCCACGGGTGGTTTGCCCACTTGACCATGGCTGTTCTTACTTGGTTTAGTGTCGTCTAATGTGGGTTGTTTTGTCGCCTCTGTGTTTTTCGCACCGCCGTCCGATTTCTTGTTTTGAGTGGATTTTCGTTCCCTGCTCGGCGATTTGTCCCCACTGCTTTTGACAGCCGGGGTCTTCATTCCTCCCGAAGTCTTTTTGACAAGTTTTTCTTTGGATGATCTTCCCTTCAATGTTCTGTTCTCTGTTTTTTTCTTGTCTTCGTCTTTGCATTCCAATTGATCTTTCTCTTTCTTATCTCCTTTATCCTCTTTGCGAGTTTCCTCTTCATCTTTCTCTACTCGATCTTCTTCATTGTTTTCTATACCTTTTCCTTCATCTTCCTGATTCGTTCCTTCTTTATCTTCAATGTCTTCTTTGTTTCGTTTTTCTTCTTTGACTTCTTCTTCTTTATCTTCTTCTTCTGTTGTTTCTTTATTTGTAGCATCTTCACTTTTGTCCTCCACTACCGTGTTCTCCTCTTTGATAGCCCCTCCTTCATTCACTTCTCCTTTCTGCTCTTTTTCTTCTCCACTCTCCTTCTCCCCTTTGTCATTAGCTTCTCCACTTACCTCCCCCTTCTCCTCATCATCCTCAATCTGGTTCTCAGATTTTTCTATTTTGTGGTCGATTTTCTCGTCGGTACTTTCCAGACTTTCCTTGCTCTTGCCGGCTTCATGTGGATGTTCCGTCGATCCCAGGCCACTATCCGCGTCACTCCTCACAACCGGACCTTTAAATTCCTTATCATCTGCGTCCTCCGCGTGCTCCTTATCTTCCTCCCCTTCCTCTTCTTTGTTTTCATCGGGGTTGAGAGCGATTTCGTCCAAATTTTTATTACCTGCGTCGCTTGATGTCGCTGTGACAGGCGCGGAAGAATCCTCTGGTTTGCACTTGTCATCGGTTTCCTCTGGAGCAACATCCGTACTGGGGCCTGCAGTTTCCACACCGTCCTCGTCATCCGCAGTGGCACAGGCCCCTTCGTCCTGTTCGGGCACAAGTGTGTTATCCTCTTCAGAAACGCTGTCACCCCTTTCATTTTCGGCGGGATCAGCAATCTTGCTGTTTTGGGCTTTTTCCGTGGAATTCTTCTGGAGAATCTTCGGTGGTTTGGATTTCTTGGATTTCTTGTTCTTTTTCACTTTCGTTTTCTTGCTTTTCTCTGTGCCTTTTTCGCTGACTTTCTCTTCGTCCAACAGCGACTTCGATGAAGAACTCTTGGTGAGTGTTTGCGTGGACAGATTGCAGTCCAAGTGGCAGCCACTGGCGGCACTCCTGACCGGCGACGGTTGTGGGGCGATTCCTGGTTTCTCGGGAATTCCCATCCATCGTTTCTTCACCGGAGTTCGCTTCTCTTCTTCCGCGTGGCTAACTGCTTCGAGATTGACGTCACTAGCTCCTCCCTCAGCGGGGGAGGCCGATGCCTCTACTTTCTCAACCTTTTCCTCTTCACCTGACGACGACATCACTTTATCACGGTGCTACTCTGCATTGCGTAATAATCCCAAACTGCGGTGCACAGTGAACTAGCTCCGAATCCGCCGGAGATGCGGCCGACAGTGCGATCGATGCGCCACCACGCGGCAATCAAACACCGCGGATCAAATGTTGCTACGCGCATGCGCACTCGATCGGAACGCAGCAGCAATTAGCAGCAACTAAACTGAACCCACCACCGACGGAGCTGCGTGACCACGTGATCGGGTTCAATCGAAATGAGGGATCGGTGTTGAACGTACAATGTGCAGACACGAATACCTCTATGATGAACACAGGCAGTGATGTCTGCTTCAGTTGTTTTCCAGACATAATTGTCATCTTGAACATCAGACATCTGGGCCATTCGATTTGGCTGATCAACACACAGAAATAATAATTAATGTATTAAGAATCTTTAAAGATCAACCTCAATCTGTCAAGATGTTCCTTTCATTAATCAAATTTTGAACCGATTTGCTAAGTTTTTACAGGGCATTGTTAATATTTACTCGTTCCTGTCTTTCCTCTGTTTTATCAGGAAGCCTATCTGTTTTTAGTTTCAACGCTTCTTGTTTATGTTCGAAGCTCGGGATACCAAAGTTTCGGATCCCCGAGTATAATTTTACCGTAAGAACGCGGCAATTATTTTTTTGTAGATGACGCCATGCAAAGTCTTGGTGGCGTCATCAGAGATTTAATCCGTTTGCGAGATGGCAACGGATTAATTAATAACGGTTGGACAACTTGTGAATTTACTATGTTTCTCGAAGAACTTTGTTGTAATTAACATATTCTTCTTTTTATTTTATTCTACTTGTTGAATTATTATTCTTTTGTTCTTTCTGTTCTCCCCCCCCCTCTAAATGAAATACATAAATCACATCCGTATATGTATTTCGATGAATAAACATTATGTATATTATATATATAATGCCCGATATAACGTCAAATTCACGAAATATGCATCCTAATTAATCATTCTAGCGCAAAATAATAATGACCTCACATAATTTTCATGACATAATAGAGACACGCGAACATTGCACATTCAGTGCTTCTTATTCTTCTGCCACCTCATTTAAACCCAAAGGAGTGGGATAGGACACTATTTTTCCAACTCATCAAACAGGCCATTTGATGCCACGGGTTGTTAAAAAAGATAATAGATTTATCCTGTCCCCGAATCGAGGCATGAAATTTCATTTTGCTTGTGTTGGTTGATTAAGGGAGATCAACGGAAAAATAAACACGATCAGAGGTACTCTATAAACCATGAAAGAGAATCTTTGGACACGATCGCAGTTATGCGTTATGCAAGCAAAACTTACGAAATTTCTTGCGAACGAATGAAGATCAAGTCGGGAGAAAATGGCAACATTCGTGAGAATAATGTCCAATGAAACTTACCACAGTCCTCCGCTCTACCAACAGACTTATAACGGGTTATGACAAGGTGTGGTCTAATTAAACACCTGTGTGAAAGACAAACACCGAAAAAGGCAAATGCGTTGTATGCAATATATATATATATATATATATATATATATATATATATATATATATATATATATATATATATATTGTTTCTTTCTACCTGTGTGCACGGACCGCTGAACCCGAATAACACTATGGACGAATGGCGGAAAGGGAAAAGGGT
>KB300643.1:228364-259753 GCA_000328365.1 Capitella teleta
GTTGTTGCTGCTGTTGTTGTTATGTTGTTGTTATGTTGTTATGTTGTTGTTATGTTGTTGTTATGTTGTTATGTTGTTGTGTTGTTGTTGTTGTTGTGTAGTTGTTATGTTGTTGTTGTTGTGTTGTTGTTGTTGTTGTTGTTGTTGTTGTTGTGTTGTTGTTGTGTTGTTGTTGTTGTTGTTGTTGTTGTTGTGTTGTTGTTGTTGTTGTGTTGTTGTTGTTGTTGTTGTTGTTGTGTTGTTGTTGTGTTGTTGTTGTTGTTGTTGTTGTTGTTGTTGTTGCTGCTGTTGTTGTTATGTTGTTGTTATGTTGTTATGTTGTTGTTATGTTGTTGTTATGTTGTTATGTTGTTGTGTTGTTGTTGTTGTGTTGTTGTTATGTTGTTGTTGTGTTGTTGTTGTGTTGTTGTTGTGTTGTTGTTGTTGTTGTTGTTGTTGTTGTTATGTTGTTGCTGTTGTTGTTGTTGTTGTTGTGTTGTTGTTATGTTGTTGCTGTTGTTGTTGTTGTTGTTGTTGCTGTTGTTGTTGTTGCTATTGTTGTTGTTGTTGTTGTTGTTGCTGTTGTTGTTGTTGTTGTTGTTGCTGTTGTTGTTGACATAATCCATTTTGACCAAGGTCATGTAATATTTAACGACGTTTAATTAAGTATCATTCTCTTCATTCGAACATTTTCATTCGAATGAGCATGAGTGTGTCTATTTACTCTATATCATTTTGATGTTTTTCGTCATTAGTACACACGTATGAATTTACTCGGCGCAGATGGTTCCTTTAGTTAACATGTCGTTACTATAACAACCGTACTTCCGGTGAAAGTGCTCTGTCGATTTCGAATGCATTTTTCGCTTTGAACCGATCAATTACGTAACCTCAAGAATTTTCGTGACACATTTTAATAAAATTTAGATAAGAAATGTTCAGGCAGCTTGATCTTGGTATTATTACTGAGATTAAAATTGTGATATTAATTAACTTTTCTGTTAAAATTGTTCTCGTTTTTCTTATCGTTACACTATATTTCGTCAGGCATAAATCAGCCTATAAATTTACTCTCCCTCGCCATTTGATTTTCCTCGCGTTCTAATTTCGTATTATTCCCAATGGAGATTAGACCAAAAGTAGTATACTCCATGTAAAAACAAAATTTAAAATGAAAAAATTATTGAAGTGAAGTGAAAAATTAAATTACTATTATTTATTTATTTATTTATTTATTTATTTATTTATTTATTTATTTATTTATTTATTTATTTATTTATTTATTTATTTATTTATTTATTTATTTGTAACAAATTATCAGTGTATTGTATCAGTGTAGGGTTAAAAGATACAGGTTGATTGAAGCAGAGAGAAAGAGACTATGTTCGCCGCATATCTTTTAGTCTACCGATTGCTACTAATTCAAAACAATGAGAGAACCTCTTTAAATCAGCGTTTGAAAGTTTAAAATAGCATGCATTAGAATTTCAAAATACGATATAACATGGTTAAGGTGAATACAAACATATTGAGGATAAAACATGAAGCGACGAAATGAGTTAGTAGAATTTATTGTCAATTTCTTCATAATAATAGTCAATTTCTTGAAAAGGGACTAACAGTGTCCAGAATATATTTGGCGATAGAAGGTTGTATGAAGTGAGCACTTGACAGCTGGAGTGCAAGCACCAAAGTATCTGGATTACTATAGTATTCAGGTTAGAACAATGCTCCGAACCTATAGAGAACCTTTATTTCCAAGATGGTACAAGCCTTAGAAGGGCATCACCGAGGGAGACCTAACAATGCCTCTCGAAAGTGGAAGTTCGAGGTTTAAATTTTCTTTGGATTAAAAGTGTCGCCATGAAAACAATATCTAAAACAACAGATGTTGCAGGTTTATTTCGGGAGAGGTGTAAATCATAGACTTGTGGTTTATATAGGTTTCACATCTTATCATGCCATAATATTACGCATATAGCCTCCTACGATTTTATCTTTAGCGTCATAGTGGACAGAGCCCCATTGGTTCGACGTCTTGAAATTGCACCACTATAAATGGGTGACAATCCCAAATAAACCCAGGACCCGTGCACTACGCGAGAGTCAACATTAGCTGAGTTAATTCTTTGAACGGCGTCTGTAATGCATTTGAAACCCAAGTCGAGTGGCGGTTCAATATCAGGGGCTCCGTTCCACGTGACTTCTGAGAGTGGCGCGACCTTGTAGGTATGCGCGTTCATTTGTGTTCATCTCGAATGGCAGCGAGAGTCATCGAACCGCTTAGAGCCTTTCTGCTGCGTCCATGTCGTCAGAGCAAACAGATGTCAGCGGCGCCACATCTCTGATTTGAACTCAATGAGGCGGCGCAAGGATCTTAGGAAGGTGATGCTGGTAAATACCGTGGCACGAGCACGAATGTATGACGTCACAACTGACGTGTCCATCGGCATTTCCCTTCGTTCTGATGCATCAAACGCTAAAATACGAGGCTCTCTTCAATCACGGTGTCAGCTTCATTGCTCCAGTCGATTGAGAATGTGCCGTGCAATGTTCTCCAGCGTCCATTTATGGTTTACTGCTTTATTCTCGCACAAAAACCTCTCGCATCTGCTGTGCTTCCTAACACGAGCCCCGGCCCGAACTCCACACTGATCGACCGCCATCGACTTGTGAACAAACTTTTTCTGCTTTTGTCAAAGATCTTCTGCGTTATCAAAGACACTCTATTTGGAACTTGCACATCATTTTTTTTTATGACGGATGTCTCGGGCACCCAGGATTCAGACGAAGTTGAATAAATTATTATTGTTTTACAAAAAACTAAATAAGAAGCAAATTCAAGCAATACTGTGTGAGAAAGAAATATCATGGTCAGCCAGCCATTCACCCTGAAGATTTCCTGGGCAGCAATCTCTTACTTTTTGATGCCTCTCATCGAGTTGGTTGTTCTACCGGGAAAATTATGACCGTGAACAAAGAATTCGCAATATTCAGTATTACAAGTAGTTGAATGGAGAAGTAGCGATTCAATGATTCAAGAGTCACTAATCTATAAATCAAATTAAAACATTGGATTTGAATTCCAATATATCCACTCAGTTTGTGATTCGAAGTCGAAATAAATGATAACAATTTCAGCTTTTGTCATTTATATTCACGAGGACGTCGTCATAGCAACAGTCCAACCCTCATGTCGGTACTCTAACTATAAGCACAGTGTCTGGAAAGAGAAGCGAAGTGGGCTGATTGCGGATGTGGTTACGTGGAATGGGGCGATTGCGTGTCGAGAGGGTTGAATGGCGGATTCACTGAGTGCTGTTTGCGCTGATCTATTCAACGAACAAATCATCGGAGGGCCATTCCCTTGCCATGCATCACTGAAGCTGCAGCCGATTCAGCCAGGCATCGATTCCTCGTCGGTGGACTTCGAATAAGGCGACGTAAAAGTGAGTCAATACAGTCTCTCTATGGTTGTCCACTGTATATCAAAACTGTTTAGTGACAGCATAGTCGAATCACTTGCGCACATGGTCCTGAAATCTCCAGGAAAACAAATGGCAGAAACGTGATTTGATTGGAGGTACAAATGAGATGGGCTCAATTTCAAAATGTTCTGAATTCATGTTCAAATGCACCCGGTTCTCTAACTCGCACACGGGTCAGTGACGCATACCACGATATTTCGATAGTTCTCGATGAGACTTTCAACCCAGTCCCGAATAATCTCCCATTTATGCATTCAAACTCATCATAAGTGTACAGAGGCACAATCTTACTTCAGATCTGGCATACCGTCTACAATTGTCATCTCTTAATTGGACATTTGGGTTGCAACACATGTTATAAAAAGCAATTCTACTATCGCATTGGCAAAGCTGCTTTAACGAAAGAGTGTGACGTTTTGTTAATGAACTTATTACAATACCCGAAACAATTAAGATTTAACGTTTGGCATGAAGAAGACTGGAGTCTGAGAAAAAAAAATCCCGCGAGACGGAGTCGAACCGCCGACCTAAGGATGCCTGAACCATGCGACCACTACAGTCCTCCGCTCTACCAACTGAGCTATCACGGGTGGATGATACATTAAACTGTCTGGTGATATATTAAATGTTTGCAAGTTATTTACTGAGTGCAGTGTTTGTTTTTCAAACAGGTGTTTAATTGAGCTCATGGTACACGAAACCGTGAATGCTTTCGAATAGACCAATAGAGCTCTTGAAGGGCTGCCACAACAGTTAATTTCCTCAGCTATCAATGTCCTTATAATCAAACCAAGACAGTCCATTCAAACGTCTTTGATAAGTTATTAACCCTATAACTCAAGATATTAAGGATTTTATCATCATTGTGTTGATCAGTTACCATAGCAACGGGTCGCTCTACTAGCGGCAAATAATTATGTGAACCGAACCGATTTGGCAGGAGAATTGGAACCACTAAACATGCACTGTTTGTGACTCATAAATATGATGTAACTCAAACCAGATAATTATTATTTTGTACTGAAATGATTAATTAGTGTGTATATTTCGTGAATTTGGCGTTATATTGGGAATTTTTGTTGATTTTTAACATGTCGCTTCCTTTAAAGTGGATTTCCCAATTGGAGACAAATAACTTAAAGAACGGCTTGGCGCGGGGGGGGGGGGAAACGTCATGCATTTTTCACTCTATAATAATAAATTATTGTCTTTTGAGTTTGGCGCCTCTTTTACATCTGTATATAGCTCATGGATGTTCCATTTCATTCGCCTTATCTTTACTCTTCTGATCAATACAAATATCCAAGAACCATATGACAGGATGTTGATTCCTGATATCCATCACATCCGGTGCGGTAGGCGCCATCTTTTTATGGACCAGTTTTACAGTGGATCTATATAAAATATATATTTATAAGTTTTCGAGGGCAGAATCAGAATGATCGATGAACGTTGTGTTTCACGAGTCTTCAGCATAATGCTTCAAGAGTTTCCGTCCTCACATTTCAATGAATATTTCTCTGATGGATGATTCTTTTTCCACGAAGCAATGGTCACTTGATACATACCACAGATGGATTCCACGTGCTGAGCATCATTGGCGAAATGACGTCTTTGAAGATTTTGACATGTTCACCACAAACATTTATTATATCACTTATCCATGATCCATCTGTTTGATAAAATCACTCCATCTTCCTCACAAATCACTATTTTCACAATATATACGTCATACTACATATCATTAGTACTGCAATTGTATTTTTCAACTATATGATGTTTCACTATGTGTCCTTCGATCTTATATTCATTTATATTCATAAAATACTTTCACTTAGCGCCAACCTTTTAGTTTAAATACTTGTGTTTCCTTCATGAGATCACCAAGACTTCAGTCCCAAGCAGACAAGTATAACGCACTCTCAGGTTGGCGACAGGTGCGCTATATCTGGTGCTGCGTGGACTTACATTGTGTTTGTACAATGGTTAGATACAGCGCCGTGGAAGAGTGATATTAATCAAATTATGCGTTTTCTGATGTTGCTGTGATTCTCGCTGCTTTCGTGGACGACGTGGAGTCATAGAGTGTAATCGAACGAATGAATGACCCTTGGTAACCATGAGCTGTTTTCCGTCAATGCAGTTCAAAAACGCGCATCTCACCTGAGATAGTTGCTCGCTTTTCTTGTCTCTCTGTCATGTATGCTGTTCTTGCTGACGTTGTTCTATTAGTGCCTTCAAAAATAATTTATTCATCTTTTTTTAATTTACTTCAAGCATATAATTCTATTCAATTTTCAAATCAGTTCTTCATTGAAATCCATGATTATTTTTAATCTCAGTGCTTAAAGAAGCGATGGGGCAAAAATGACACGCATAGTTCCAATTAACACAATGCATGTAATCATAAAAAATCAGTTAAAACAGCAACAATTGCTCGCTCGCTCTGAGTAACAAGAAGGAGAAAAAGGTGAGAGAAAGAAAAAAAAATGTAATCGCGAATCACAAAAACTATGACCAGAGGGTATCAAATGCATGCCAAATTAAATGCCTGGAAATTTGAAACACGACCAGACGAATTTAAATTATTTGGTTCATCTTCAAAACAATCATGGGCTCCCATCAAAACATTTTGTGCAACTTGAGAAGCCAGAAAACAAGTTATGTTCAAGTATCTATTTTCATGAATTGTTAAAGCAGCTAAACGAAGGCGTTGGCAACACAAGACTTAGAATGATGAATTACATGCAAGGGTGCACAGATATCCTCAACAGACTCCAAGATGACTGTGCTTATAATTATAACTGATTATTCCCTGTTTGGCGATGCACGTGTTTTTATGTTGTCGGTGACCGCACAATCGCATTCCTTTCGGGGCGTCCTGCCCAGGTGAGCGTATTATAAACCCTGGAGCGGTCGGACCCTGGATCGCCGTTTTCGTGATCTTACGTCAAATGGTTCGCATCTTGCGTTGAGGTATGCGAGACCTCAGCGTTCCTGCACGGGCACTGAAAACGTGCTCGCCGCGAGCAGCGTTCGACTGGCACGCGACCAGAGACTGTCACGATAAACATGCAACATGCCTCGTGAAATGCCGAATAAATTACTATTATACAAATATCGGCAAGTGCAGTGTTAGTAAATACCACGCGCAATTAGCCGAAGGGCGAAATCTCGCAGAATCTCGCGTGATGGACTGGAAACCATAACGCCGAGTGTCAAACCTCAAAGAGAAGCGGCAGAATTATGAGTCGTGTAAAACAAAGACATGATTATTATGAGACCTTGCTGCTGCTTCTTCTTCTTATTATTCTTCTTCTTAAATTCTTCGTGTTTTGTTACACAGCTGAGCAGCTTCTCTCGTCAGCTGAGAGAAGAGTCAACGCCCCCGCCAATGGGTTCAAAGATCGCATGAAATCACCTTAATTAATAATGTCTTATCACATATGCTGTCGTACCTATGAGGCGAGTGTGTATTACATGAGATTGCACCAATCGCACATGTGTAGAGTGAACTAATACTGGGCCTAAGACCACGTACTCATTCAACAGGCATTTGGAAATTCTATCATTATGTGAGCCTAGTGGGCACAATTAAACACCTTCTCTCAGACACCGGCTGCACATCTTGTGGTCATCACTAAAATGATCACCCAGAGTTATTTCATGAGAGTGCGCGGACTTACGGTCATATCCACTTCTAACGTATAAGTCCAATGGGACAAACGGACCCATAGCCGCCAAATTCGCGCCCTGATCAACATCTACAAAAATTTGAGAGCATCAGGCAGGAAGGCAGGAAGATCAAACGGTCCAAAAAGTACTTAGGTACGACCTAATGCTATTTTCTTTGAAGAATCCGCGCATATAATTAATTCCTGAAATAGTTAGTGGCAATTAATTAACGAAATGGTTAATGCAAATGAATTCATGCAATGATCAATGCCAATTAATTCCTGAAATGGTTAATGCCAGTCGATGATGATGCACATAATAATCATCATATGCTCTTGAATCAGCTTCCACTCGAAACGTAACGCAGAATCGAAGGCCACACTAGTCACGCTCACGCTATAAATATAAAACACCTAATGTGGCATTGGTAGGGGGTATACAGTATACAAAAACAAAAAACTTCTTCGACCCATCCACCCCCGCCTCCCTCGCTAAATTTGGTTGTTGCGAGTGGTATAATTATAATTATATGTTTGCAATACTGCATATTTTGACCACCACTGAAGTGTTCATGATGTCATTATCAATTAATCTCAGCACCGAAATCCTTGAGTAGTCTTTGCTTTTGATTGATGGCGTGATTGATCGCTTCAAATGATCTTTGATTGCTTATAACGAGTGATCAAGCACCCGGCGAACGGTACAGGAGATCAGGAAGCGGCCTTCTCAGCTGCACTTCACACATCCGAAGGTCACCGAAGGTCACCGGGGTCGACGTGCATCGAGGGTCGTCGTCATCGAGTGTTTCGGGCGAAAACGAAACTTGTATTCCAGGTAGGCCTACAAAAAGTGAATCACAATTCGAGGCAAACAACATGCATCGCATTGCTTCTGTTTGCGCGCAGTATTCCTATGTCACATGCATAATTTGAGCAAAATTTATTACATTGATACTGCGCAGTTATGGATACCCAAAATGAACAACCTATAATATTATAGGTTATAATATTATAGGTTAATTGTTCATTGTAGGAAGTCCTCGCAAATGCATGGTGGGAAGTTGCATATTCCCCGTGAAATCAGACTAAACAACCCGAGTCTATCTGAGCCATTCTCAAGCTTATAGATATGGAGACTAATTTCCTATTTATTACCAGATTGGCCATTACCGAACCTTTTCCTTTTTGGGATCAAAATGGCATTTCTTAAAATGTCAATATCGGATACCATCCGCAAATTTGCTCGAATTGGGGAATAACCATGTGTCCGACATAAAATTTGACAATAAAGCATACAAAAAATGTAAACAAATTCAGACAAGAGGAAAGCAGGCCTCATTTGGGCTAAAATATCATTAATTTGATCACAATTTGAGTGTTTTTGGTCCGTCGAGACTAAATTTAAATTTTTTTTGGTCAGTTGGATAAAATCACAAGCAGCGGTTGCAGCATAGAGGAAGAATATTCCAGAATATTCTAGAGGAAGAATATTCTATGGTTGCAGAGCACAAAGATTCGGCTTCAGACGCAAGTGTGGTTAGCATTCTGCTTCGTTTTTTTGCGTGACTTGCTGCTTTGCGTGCATGACTCGAATAATATTTATTATTTACATTTAATACAATTATTACGAGTGAATTTATTTTCATGCTTCGCCTGACAAAGCGAGACAACGTGTCTGAGAATTGTGGATCTGGCTCTCGAATTTCTTATTTGACAATCACGAAGTTGAAGGTATACGGGATGGCCACTTTTCGGATTAATTATACGAACTAATTTCTCGTATTCTTCATTTCTCCGTCACGGTCATTATACAACATGAGTGAATCCTAAACATTAACCGGTCTTAATGACAATAGTTGCCGCCATAGAAATTTATTTGCATTTCATAGGTATTCCTCCAGGTTATTAAATTACGAAAATTGCTCATAATTATAAATAAATAATTCATTCAATTCATTATGGACAGTTATGCAAACTGGATACTTGGTCGCCATTTTGAAATGGCGACCAAGTATCCAGTTTGCGGAAGAAGGAGGAGGTATAACATCAACAAGAGTTGTATTAATATCGCAATGAATAAAAAACAATTGTAAAGCTAAAAGAAAGTTAAAACCGAAATGACTACGAGGAAATCATGAGTATATATTAAAGTACCAAGTGGGTTTAAAATCGAGGTAAACCGTTTTGATAAAACACAAGTGGTCCTTGTATGTCATATTAAATATGATCAAAGAGATTGTCGAACATTAAAAAGAAGTCTAGCTGTGAAATATAAGGAGTTGAATAATCTTCCATTGTTATGGTGCAGAGCCTTTTGGGTGACGGGGTGGGGTGGTGCCTTTCGCTGAATTTCTGGGGCAATATTGCCAATAATTATGAAATTAGCGAATGAAAAGGCAAATTTTCAGCCCATACTGAGGCCGCAGTAAAAAAGTAAACTTTTCCTTAATTATTACCAGTCGGCAAAAAACAGGATTGAGAGTATTTGGATAAAAACCACGAAATTGATAATCATATCACAAGAAGCAGAATCTCTTTTGAAGCTCAATTGATAAGTTTAAAACGAATTAAGCTTTCCACCCTATAATTCGCGAATAAAGGGCCGCTTGTTACAATGTGAACAGGGACGCCGTCGATTGAGGAAACTTGATATCCACGTGGCCCCAATATTCCCTGACCTTGCTTCGCTCTCATTCGGAGTGTTTTGGTTACGTTCGCCAAATCTGAATGCAATGCGCAAAACGCGCCGATCGAGACCGATGCACCCGTTGAACTCCCGCAAAGATGGCGTGTGTCGGCCATTCTCAATCACTTCCGGTCGCGAAAAATTTGTCCCAGTCTTGCGTGTGATTGATGAATGACATTTGGTGAATGTTTCGAATTAATGCGAATCGAGAGAGGCGCGCGTGTCGTTCGATCGTCCAGAATCTAAGTGCAATTTCTGCACAGAATCGTGTCATCGGACAATGCGGCTAATAACATTAGTATTACAGGCAATTTGAGAAATGGATCACCTTCGGCAATACGAGATAACATGCAGAGTGATCTATGTTCTAAGGCCGTTTATTACGAAGCGCTGATTTTTAGAACGTGCAAACGGTTTTTCGCTACACGTAAAATGTCAGTAAGTGCATCAAGTGGTTTTTTATTTAGCACAGGACAAGATACAATGTGAGGTGCGAGGATTCCGCGTGGTTATACGAGGCGAAATCTCCAACTCAATTCACTGTTCACTGCGTACTGTGAGTTTGAACGGACTGGGATGCGACGAAGAAGGTCGCATGCAAATGGCAATATACTCACCATGCAGTGATATGCAGATGTGCGCCAGTTCGAGTTGATAGCGACCGCATGTAAATGAACTTCATATTGCGCGCATAATTTCTGAATTATTGGAATTATTGGAATATATTAAAATGACGGTAAAAGATTATATTATAAAGCATATGCTGTGGATGTTGCAGTTTGCAAACCCGGACACCTTCTAGAGGAAAAAAAAGAAGAAGAATTAATTTGGCAAAAATACAGCAATTTTGAATTTAGCATCAGAAGCGGAATATTGTTAAATCCAAACATTACATTGACACACGTGACCCCAAATCGACAACAAATCACCGCCGGAAGCAGCAGTCCTTTAATCCTAGCTCATGACAACATCGCAAATTGTGGTTATTAGAAAGCAAATCTGAGGCCGATTCCAGAAAGAAACTTAACTTACATTGCTGAGTCAAGCACTCTATATATCTGCCACATATATCTGCCACACTTAGCGATTCCTATTAGTAATCAACTAATAATACTCCCAGAACGCTTAAGATGTTTTGTGTATGTGTGTGGAATGGAACATAAACATGCTGCAGTGCTACGTAGGACGTTTAAGTTTCTTTCTGGAATCGGTCCCAGATGCGTGGCGTTGCCGAATCGGGGAACTACGCAGCACCCCCTCCTAGTGTCAGGTGCATGAGCAAGGTCACACCTGGGTCAAAGGTCATCCACCTTCTCCCATTTACAATAAATACACTGTTATGTAATTATGTATACAAATTATAAGAGAAATGGATTGAAACTGCAAAGGTTGAATGCTACATGAAGCATGTTTATGCAGCTTAACACCGAGGTGAATTAATTGCGAGCAAAGAGAGCGAATGATTAATTGGTGCAGTACGCCACTTGAGGTATTTTTAAACGCGTACTGTCAAAAGTTTCTGATGTGCACGCAACACTCTACGAGATAATCAGATCTAAACATATCATAATCCATGTTTTACAAGCGCCGCTGTACTTATAGTTCACCATGTGGGTCAGAATATCGAAGCCTTTTAATTATTGCAACACTATTTGGATCGTGTTCACTTGGCATAATTTGTCCTTGAACTTAAATTGAATCATTGTTGGTTTTAACTTTTAAGAATTTCTGATTTTCCAAGGAGAAGTGTGCGCGTGCCGACCTGACTTCGCGCTGACCTGGTGACACCGCGGTGACCCTGTGACCTCAACAATTTCTGAACATTAATGGATACATATTGCAATGAGGAGTCATGAATATTCATAAGATCACTTGGAAGTATCGCATTACGCGTCGGCGTTAAGGGGAGGTGGTGTAGGCTTCGATTCGAATTTAGATTAAATCTCGGTCACTCCACGAGGCCCGAAGTTGACCCGATTCAGAGAAGCGGTGCTCGCGATGACATAACAAACCATAAGTTGTGGTCACTTTCAGCCTTCACATGATTTGACCGCCCTGCGTTCATCTGATATTTTTTAATGACGTCACCGAGGCCGATCAATGTGCCGTGAGAATCGCTGAGTGCACAGGGGTCATCCGGACTGATAATGCATTTAGCAGATACGCAATACACAGTGTACATGGATGAATGAGACACTTGTGGAAGAGCATCGCCACAGCACTTTGAATCGCTTTGTAGTCGTATTCTGCGAATTTTGCGCCGGTCTTTTACCGCAAAATGAAAATACGAGTTGGTGAATGTTAGGCAGTAACTCAATTCTGTTCCGCTCGCGAAACTCTCAGAACCGACCTCGGAAATAGAAATAGAAATAATAAAATCCCCTTTTAGACGTACCAGCATGAGGCCGCTCCAAGGGGATGCCTAATCAGGCTGTATAGTGCATGCATCGTTCAAACTGATTCGTTTCATCCCGCACGTCGGCCCTCTCAACAATTCTCGATGCCTGCGAGGAACATTTTATTAGAAATATCCCACCAGAGGAGAAATAGAAGGGTGTGTTGAAGGGCTGTCGTGAAGTTTGGGTTGCTGTTGAGAAAGTAGCAATTAAGTCATCAGGCAAAGTGGGTGATGCGAAACACACATTTGGTTGAGGCCTGTTTTTATCAGCGTAAGTAGCACAGCAGCCACCGCAGGCCAAGGTCCGAAGCTGAGCTATGAAATAAGCGAGCGACCAGCAAGAGCGCTCAGTCGGTAGATGGCCAGCTACACAGCAGCATCGTCATTCGTCAGCAAGATGACTTCACACCGCGACGCCATGCATCTCTTTCACTCAGCTCCGGATGCGTTCTCCTTCAAATGGCTGCAGGATAGGCCCTCCTCCCTCGCCCCCTCTTCGCACGCCCCTCTACTCGGGGAAGGGGAGCAGCGACCTCCTCCTCCTCCTCCTCCTCCTTCTCACGTCGCCCCCACTGGCCGCAAGGAGGGAAGAGTGCGGCGTCCTATGAACGCATTCATGGTTTGGGCGAAAGCCGAACGCAAGCGCCTCGCTGAAGAAAATCCAGATGTGCATAATGCTGACCTCAGCAAAATGCTCGGTGAGTCCTCATCCTAAGATCATCTTAGCAAAGGAATAAATTATTATTATTATCATTATCAGCGCTTAATCGGCTGACGTAGTCCAAGATTATATTCATATTATTTTGACGGACGCAGACATTCATGTTTCTCTTTTTCTTTTCTTTTCTCCAGGCAAGAAATGGCGCAGTCTGTCTGTGATCCAGAAGCGACCGTTCGTTGACGAAGCCGAGCGGTTGCGCGTGCTGCACATGCAGGAACACCCGGACTACAAGTATCGGCCGAGGAGGCGCAAGCACCCGAAGCGGGCCTCCAGGGGCGCCCGCATCGCCCCCCACGAGAACTTGCTTCCCCCCATTCCCTCATCCACCTGTAGTCCAGTGCTCTCTTCAGTTCTTCGCGGACAAACACCGCAGCACTCGGTTCGCTCGAGCGTCCTCGACACCCCTGACTCATCACCCCACAGCAGTCCTAGCCCCGTGTGCAGCCAATACTACGACCCTTCCATGCTCCACGGCAAGCAGCAGAATCGGCCCTACCATGGTCTGCTCACCCCGGAACTCTCACCGCAAGATGACACCGTCTTCAAGTTCCCCGATCCGACCAGCCTCGCACCCCAACACCACTCCCTCGCACAGCCAACGACGGCCGACTGCAGCCAGTACCTCGCAGTTGGAGACATGAGCAGCATGACGCTCAGGGCGCTAGTGTCCAACCCCCACCCCTACAGGACTTTCTCTCAGATGCAAAATCAACAGCTCCAAGAAACAGCGCCTCCGCCCCACACAGACCACCGGACATACGACTTCAATCTCCCCGACAACCAAGAGTACTTGCTGGACGAGTACTGCCCCCTGGACGAAGTCGACCGCACAGAGTTGGACCAATACTTGCCTGACCCTCAGATCAGAGAAATGAAAAGCGAGCCGCTCTGCTTGTCTCGTCCGAGTGGGCTGGACACCCCGCCTCCCCTGATCGACTGCGTCTCCTCGGCGTCCTGCCCAACCTCTCCTGCCTCATCCTGCATCTCATCGCCCTGCTCCTCATCCCACCAAGAGGCTCTCTCCCCTCTTCCGTCGATCAGCTCCCTGCAGCGGACGTTCACCCGGCAGGACGCGGCGCCCGGCTTCTTCCAGGGAGGTTTCTCAGATGTTCTCGAGCCTCACGACTTCAGCTTCTCAGCCTCCCTCAGCGAGATTTCTTGTCTCTACTGACCTCTCTGACCCCTGATGACCTGATGACTCGTATCAAAGGAAGGATTCCCCTGATACGCTTTCTCTCTCGTGCATCTAAAATAATAATAACGTGCTTCCAGACAACGAAGGCAGCGACTGCATCAATATTTAGACAAACCTCAGTAAAATATTCCGATGTGTTTATTGAGCAATCCCCTGTCAGCCTGCATGCTATTTCAATACATATCAGTCCACCATGCGCATCTCCGTCGTCACCCAGACATCTGCCTTTTTGCTCCATTTTTATGTCTTTCCTGTTCATGTAAATTCGGCAGTTTGAGCCAACCTTCGATCTGAGGCGATAGATTTGCATGAATATCTATGTTTTATTTCTATGTTATGTTTTATTTATTAACATGCACTCCAGACAACGTTTCCTCTGCACTATTTATTTCATGTACATCAATATAAAGACATCCAATGTTGATTTTATATTCTGTTATATTTTGTATTTCTATGAATAAAGATCTTATAATTATTAAACCTCAATGCGTTGCTATGTGCTAGCAAGGAGAGTGAGAGAGAAAGAAAAGCTCATTTAAAACACGCTATGGCCCCAGGCATCCTCTTCGTGATGCTATGTGCTTCCTCTGCAGATCGAGGAGCGCGTTTGACCCTAGGGCAGTCCGCGACTGATCGCCTCCAGCTCACATTGCGCACGCGCCAAGCACTTGTCCAGTTCAGCGCCCGAGGCCTCAGCGACGAAGAAGTTTCCTTATTTGGTAGAAACTTTAATGTTTTTTTTTTATCCTGTACACTGGAGATTTATCTCGTGGGCGCATCCTGCAGCAGTCACATGAATTATCTTGATGTATTTCAATTCATGTGAGTCAAATGCGCGGATCAGGTTTCTCGCGATATTCAAGGGAGTGTTGAAGGTGTAGCATACACAGCACATGCAGCGTGCTTGGCGCTACACGCACGTGGAGGGGGAGTTCCCTTTCCAGGCACTGTGTCGCCGCTGACGTTATCGCAAGAAAAGTCAAATGCGTCGCCTCATTATCATAATCACGCTGAATGATCGTGCATGCGACGAAAGTCGAGAAATCGGTCGTTGAGTTTTGTGCTCAACCGAGTTCGCTGACATGTTTTCAATCACCGGCCACTTGTAAAAGAGATGTTTGCTGATGGTCAGCACATTCATGAAGATGACATCACGTTGGTCAGCCACGAAACGTCGTGGTCAAGATGAGGCCTCATTTCGACTGGCCAACGGTCTTCGTCCTGGGACTTAACACTCGGAAATCCAGGAAACTGTTTTTGTTTTTCGGCCACTGGTCAATCATTTGATCAGCTGGGCGATACGCTATCTCAGTCGATATGTTAAATTGTATTTATAACTTGGAGTATTTTTGTCAGTAGCTGATTGAGTTCTTGCGAATGGATCAAAGGTGACCGGAAGTGGCGATAATGCGCTGGTCACTGATAAACTTCCCGTGAAAGTAGTGGTCAACCCGGTCAATGCTTGACCAGAGAGAATCAACCAAATCGCAAAAGTCAGTTAAATGGTCGTTAATTAGGTTTATTTGAGTTCAATTGGGTTTAATTGGTTAGGCGTGGTCGGTTGTGAATCAGGTTAAGGTACTCAAGGTTGTGAACTGAATAATTCAAAATGTACGTGCACGTTATGTAAGTGATGCAAGCCAGGATTTGAGTTAGGACGAAGAACAAATTAAACGGCGATGGAAAGAACGCGCATGCGTCGATTCAGGCGTCGATCCAAATGCAACGTACGTCGGATATGTGACGTCGAAATATGCGATGATTCACCGTGTACTGGTTTTCGCAACTTTCGTGTGCCAATCACCTGCTCAAGTGCTGCTTTTAAAACCGTCAAGTGTTTGTTAGAGTGAAGTATTTTTCTAACTAGGGTTCAATGTCCGATGAAACACCAATCAACTGGAAAATCTCGATTTCTATAAAACTGACCACGTATTTATAGAGTCCTCGAAATGACTCTTCCAGGGCAGGGGTTGCTATGGGTCGTCCTGGTTCTAGTATGCATGTATAGATAATCATTGAACACAGAAGGTAAAGGACAACATTTTAATGTACAATAATTGTACATTCGCTTCCTCCTCCGCCAAACTTTATTCAATGATCGATTCATATTTTATCACAAGTAGAAAAAAAAACTGGTTTACATTAATTTATTCATAATTAGAGTGTTTTCAATGGCGTTACACTTTCCCAAATATATGGATCTGGGTTCATTTCAACGAGCGATTCCCTCCCATATAAAGTATGACTGACTCGATTGGTCACTCGGGGTTAACTAATAAAACGCGGGGGAGGGGGGGGGGGTTATAAATTAAAGTTTTACACAATAAGGGCAAGGCCGTTGAGATAGAGCACCAGACAATGTGGTCCACATTCAATGATAAAATCAGCAAGTTCAGAATTTGGATAAGGCTCAGCATGCTGCACCGTATCGCCATTTCCAAATGCACGAGCATTTCTGTGCCGGTCAGATAACCAGCCTCAAACGGTTGGTGTATAGTTCGATCGGCGTGATAATTGTAACAGTCCCTGGAACATTATACTGGTCAAACGTGTGTAATTGATGAACAATTGAGTGCCAACTTCATGTTCACATCAAACGAATGATATAGTTTGCTCCAAGTCAGGTCAGCACATGGGATCGCGGGGCCTGCAACTCAAAGGACTGCCCCGAAAGACGCAAACTGACCAGTCCTAATGGATGTGGAGTTGGGGGAAAAAGGAAGGATTTTCCCTCGACGATCAATCATGTTACCCCTCCCCACCCTATAAATAATTAACACTCTGAACATCACATGGAAATTACATCATATAATAATAATTACGTAACGATATACAAATTTTCAAATTAGCAGTTCGGATTTCCTTAATTATAAAGAACACATATACGTAATACAGAATGGTGATTAAATATAAATAACATACAGTATATTTACAGAGCGATAAAAATTGAATCCCGCGAGACGGAGTCGAACCGCCGACCTAAGGATGCCTGAACAACGAGACCACTACAGTCCTCCGCTCTACCAACTGAGCTATCACGGGGTCATGACATTTGATGTCTGTTGATTGATATATAAATTGCATACAACTCATTTGCCGCCTTTGGCGTTTGTCTTTCAAATAGGTGTTTAATTGACCCGTTGTAACTCAGTTGGTAGAGCGGAAGACTGTCGTGGTTCCAATTATCCAAGCTTACTTAGTGTTCACTGATTTGTTTCATGTTTTGGTCGAAATACATGTAGTTGCCATGCTTGTCATCGTTCTCTAGAATAAAATAGCAGAATTACCTGCTTGCAATTTTTCCGTGATATGGGAAGCGCAGAACATCTCTATCTGTGATTCTTGGTGAGTTCACTGCTCTGGAAGCGAGGGCTTTTTTTAGCGACTGTTATTGAATCGCTAGGGATGTTTATGCGACAGTGTTTACATTGTGGCCTATAATCAGCAAAGTATGGCTATGGTCGGATGTGTTGGCGGTTGTTTCTAATTCTAGCAAGACTCAATCATCACCGCTTTCCACACATCCGCAAAAGCCAAAAAAGGCGCAACTTTGAAGCACCGTGTTTCGCATCGGCCGCCCTCTAAACATATTCTTCGGGTGGTCTAGCTGCCTTAGGGCAGGTTCGGCATGCCCTGTCATGTGTCATTAGTTTCGGTCTAGCGCTATCTCTTTCACTGTGTCGTAGTCTTTTTATCCTTTCGCGTCATCAAGCGTCGCTAACCTTCTCCTTCCTCCCCCTCTTCCCTTCAGCTCTTTCCTCCATAACTGTTCTCGGCAATCTTTCGGATCTCATGATGATCCTATTCATCTTGCTTTCCTCATCCAGATGGTGATCTTCGTGCTTCTCTTTTCATTCCACCCGATCGAATGCTTTTTCATAATCAACGAAAAACACTTAAACATCTTCTTTTTTTTGGGTTGTTCTATATGACGTTCTGACAGCCCTCTTCACGACGGCCACTGCTTCTCTCGTTCCAATCCCATTCCGAACCCAAACTGGTCCCATCCAATCTAGTCATTCGTTCTAGTTGTCTGTTGTTAATTATTCTGAGTAAAATCTTGGACGCATGGAATATGAGGCTGATCGTTCTCTGGTCTTCACATCTCTGTGCATTTCGGCTTTTTTTCTGAAGTGGCACGATTACACTGGGCATGAAGTTTTTGGGCCAAGTTTCTGTATTATACATGGCTTTGCACAGGTTGATGAGGTGCTGCCCCCCTTCACCTTGAACATCTTGGCCTTGAACATCTCTGGCGGGATGCCGTCTTCGCTTTCTGCTTTGTCGGTCTTCAAATCTTGTATGGCTTGCAGGATTTCACTCTTCGGGATGTCTGGTCCAAGCTGGTTTCTCTCCACCTCTGCCTCTTCCTCCATTGCGATCTCCTTTGACATTTCTTTTTTGCTGTATAGCTCCTCTATGCACTCATTCCACCTCTGCTTGATCTCCGTTGGTTATATGAGCAGTACATTTTGTTTGTTCGTGATTGTCTTCGTCGCTTGACTTTTGTTTCTCGGTCCACGTCGTCTAAGATATCAATTATTTGGCTACGCATTGTTTGGCTCGCGATGGAATACTGGGATTTCCTTTGCCTTCCCCATGGAGGGATGGTATTTAGGCCGTCACTCGGTGTATACGTCTACAGAATGTACATGTGTACATATACGTTTTGGCGATTGTCCTGTCTTTTACTTCAAATTTTTAAAATTAAATATTGTTCGATTTTGACAAAAATTATTTCAAAATGTTCGTAATTGATTCAATAATTCAAATGACGACGCACACGTCACTAAACTACAAAATTTCAATAATATCAAGTACAGCTGCGATTGTGCATCGTCTCAGATTGGGACAACCGGACTATCCTTAGATCAAAATAACGAGCGAATTATTCCGAGCGTTAACCCCAAACGTCTCATGCAAGCATCTGATGAGGCCATATTCCACGCAGTTGAATCATGATGCGTCATCATTCGTAGCTGCACTAGAGAAGAAAGTTTCGTGGAAAGCACATGTTTACTTCTCTGTTTAAAAAAACGTCGCCGCGTAGAAAGATCGAAGCTGATTTTGAACTGAATTTCCTATCCAATTGCCGTTAATCATATTAATGGCAATTTATGTGACGGGTGTGTTTAGCGACTCTTTCCTTTAACGCCATATTTCATTTTAAGGGATAGTATGCGAATAAAATGACGCGATGCTATCTGTCCTTGATTTGAATGGGAGAAAACATCTTCTGTTCAGGCTGTTCACCCAAAGATTGAGTGCGCGGTTCGCCGGGGAAGGTTAAACTCAGCGACGATGATCGAGCCTTCCTGCTGATTTCACGGTGCTGGCCCGGGGCAACATGTGACCAGCACATGCACATAGTTATAAGGAGAAGATCGGGTGCCGTGGGATCAGAACGCATGCTAGCGACGGGCTGACGATGAGCCAGCACTGAGAAGAAACCCGAATCACGCACCAGCATTTCACCCAGACCAAGCACATCACTGCTGATGAATACATGCATCGTAGGTAGACCGCTGGTACGAATTGTGATTGCATAAAATGCGCATTCGGTTCAGCTAAACAAGTTCTGTTGATAATGCCATGACCAAGGAACTGATGATATCACATCGCGTTGAAGATGATGGTAGCGGTAAAACCAATAGTACTCAGTGTGTTGAAATGCCAGAATTGAACAAGCATGTCATTTCTTTCGGGGACCTTGTCTGAATGGCTCATTTTGCATGGTTAAGTGGAAACACAAATGACCAATGATGAAGCACGTGATGCACTTAAATTTGGAATTCTCACAGGTACGACGTACAACGTATCATAACGTATCTCTGGGTCTTGTGATATGGAATTTGATTAATCATAACATATCTCCGGGTTGCATAACGTATTTCCAAAAGCCAAAAATTGCTGTTTATGTCACTGATTGTGTCCACCGTTGACAGAAGTGGTACCAGTTGGAGCAGAACTCTCCAAGTGTAAGTGAAATTAGTTTGGCTCAAAAGCAGAAGCCGATAATCCCTTTAAAGCGCTCTTCATTCTGCACACCATGGTAGATATGTAGCTCACGTCATTTTAGAATGATGTTACATTAATTATAAAATCCAATACTGATTCTGCTACTCACCAATCCACCTTTAGATCTCTTTGTCTCGATTACATTTCACCTTGAATTACTATAGCGCATGCATGTACTTTCAAATTCAAAATGTGTTTTATAGTTTATACAACACGCAGTATACCGCAGGATCTCAACAAATTAAACTAGATGGGTGTATTTCATCAGTGGACATTAAAATTAAAATTGTACCATCACGGTAGTAAATACCCTATAGAAGCTATGTATCTTCCAATCTTTGAAAGCATAGCGCACATCGCCCGACTTTAATTGTGGCAAAGTTGGACAGCCCTGCAGGCCGAGACAACAAAGGATACTAACAATTACATTTCACCAAAATTCGTTTTACTCGCACTCATGTCACGCGATATGTGACAGTCATTAACAGAAATTTTTGACAAATTAACAGAGATTTATGCATGTTGAATTTTATTCATTGAACATTATTTTTAATTTCGTTTCTCCACCCCAATCTGAGTTCCCGACTGAGTTGAATCCTCGTTTCCGCATACTGCGGGTCATTCCCCACATTGTGGTTCTCATCGGGGTCATTCTCATGGTCATACAGTTCCACCCCGTGCAACTCATCCCAATTGGGTGTCATGGTAACCGAGTCAAAGCCAGGCCACTCCGTATACCTGAACCTGCGCGTGCGCATTGAGTACCCCATCACAATGTTATCTTCCCTTGGGTATTGCGAAAACACCTTTGATTTAAGTTCTGCCTCCGGGTCAGCCGCCAGAGGAATGAGTGAAGCTCCTTCGGTGCAAATTTCGACGTCAGAAGAGTCTTCGGGGCACAGCGGGATCGGGGGAAGTCCAGCAGCGTCCACCAGGGTAGGATACAGATCAACAAGTTCAGTGAGTGAGTGAGAGATGATGCCATTGTTTGTGTCTCCTGGGATGCTCACCATCAGAGGAGCATGAACGGAGAGGTCGAAATTGCAAGACTTTCCCCAACCGCCGTGCTCTCCGATTTTGAAGCCATGGTCCCCTAGAAAAGAAACCAAAGTGCGGTCCCGCATACCAAGGCGGTCCAGCTCATCCAGGACCCTGCCCATTTGATGGTCAATGAAAGACACACTGGCATAATAAGCCCGGCGCAGCTCAAGTTGTTTCCATTCGGGAAGAGTCTCATTTATTGCTCCCGTGAAATTCAGGGGGGTAATATCATCACATCGTAAGAGAAGATAAGGTAGGGTCCACGCCACTTCGGGGTATTCCGAAGGCACAAATGGATTCGTTGGCAGTGATATCTCTTCTTCTGGATATAAATCGAGGAATTCTTCAGGGAAAACAAAGGGTAAGTGAGGCTTATTGAACCCCACCGCCATGAAGAAGCTTGTTCCCTCCATGTCTCCTCCAGGTGCAAACCTTTGTAAACTTTTGATGGCTTCATCAGCAATGGCGACATCAGGAAGTGGACATTCCGCAGTGTCTTCCGGTGTCACTGGCCACGTACATCGCCGATACTCATCCCAGGAGCAGACATTAGGATTGTAATACTCTTGGGACCAGGATGGAGGGTCATCATTGCCCGATGAGGACCCCGGGTGGAAGACTTTCCCAATGCCAAGAGAGTGGTAACCGTTGTTCTTGAAGTACTGTGGTAGCGTTGTGAAGTTGCCCGCAACCTCGCGGAAGTACGCCATATTGGAGTGGACTCTAGTCGTATCTGGACGGCGTCCAGTCAAAAATGAGGTTCTACTCGGACCACACATAGCTTGCTGGGCGTAGGTGTTTCGCAGTTGCAGGCTTCTGGAAGCCAAGGCGTCGATGTTGGGAGTGTGCATGTCAGGGTGAATACTTCTTTCCCCGGTGTAAAATCCCAACTCTGGTCGAAGGTCATCGGCGGTGATGAAGAGCACATTTTTCCCTGCGTCAGCCAGGAGGGTCGCTGAAAATATGACTAATATGGCCAGGAAGGGGTGCATCTTGGTTGATTAGACAGAAGTACAACGCTGCTCTCAGCTCTTATTGTTCCCTTTTTATGTTAGGCTTGTTTTCAAACGCTTAGTTTACTTATCAGGGGAAGGTCATGTGTCACAGCTCAAAGGTCAATCACTGCATTCACTGCGGACGTTGTGGGCCGACCAAGTGAGTACCGCCAGCACGGGTTGTTAGGCCGACAACGTGAGTACCGCCAGCACGGGTCTTAATTGGGTAATGATGGGCAAATATTGAATTTGTCCGAATATTCGAAGCCAAAGCTTTGAGCAGTCGATATTCATCAAAGCCGAATACGGAGCCGAATATATACCCATTCCATTCCAGCAATGCAAGTGCTTTCATTAATTATAATAGACTAGTGATCGAACTCAAATTACTCAATCATGTAACGCCCCCTCAGCAAGCTGAACAATTAAGAACAGCTCGTCACGTAATTGACCAAGTTCAGCCATCATGAGCCATGTGCGTTGATTCCCTGCCTCTCTGAAGCCTATAAATTTAACGAAATGTACAAAAGTAGACCCGATAGAATTCCACTGAAACAATCCAGAGCACATTAGCAAACAACGCATAATATAGTTGCGCTCAATTGGAGCAATGGTGTTTGCATGGTCATCAAATCTAATTCTTTAAGGCAGATATCCATTCCAAACACTGTTAAAGTGTTTACATATATTTTAAAACTTCAATCGTGTGTTTGTTCTTCTCATTAGAAGTTTGGATAGTGCTGGAGTAGATTTAAAGCATCGTTTGTTGATTCTCAGCCATTTTTGTGCATTCAAGTGTTTAATTATTACGACTAATGATACACAGGCGAGTAAACACAGTGATCTAGAGAGTCCAATAAATGCATTTTTTTTTCTTTTCTCGATATTCGGATTCGTTGAACTATGTCTATTCAAAGCCGAAGCTTCGAAAAATAGTAAATATTCATAGAAGTCCGAAGCCTAAGCTTCGCCCACCACTAGTCTTGGGCCGAACACGTAGGTACTGTTAGTTTTGGGACTCCCTCAATTAGATGTGATCAGAGGGTGACACTGAGATCAAAGTGTTCGACTGATGACATAATTTAACACACATATAATTTGCTGTTTATTAAAAGTTTAATATAAGAATATTAAAACGTTAATACAATCATACAAAATATAAAATGAATCAATTATCACAAGTGCAAAGTTTCAGTATTGTTTTACCATGATCGTAGACTAATGTTTATTATATCAACATGAAAATCATAGGGGCAACTTGAAACATTGCTTCTCAGAGCTGCCAAACACTATATTAATGTAAGTTATTGTCCACAAACATTAAATATGAGAGAACACGCTGTATTTACATGGCACAAGCACCTGATCACAATTCACGCATAACATTTCAGTCACTCCGGGCATCCGTGTCAAATATATTCCAACAGCCATAGATGCATTTATCGCAATGAAAGCATACAGACGGATGACGTAACTCATGTCACCGATCACTTGACCTCAAAGAACATCATATTCTGCAAAGATAAAATGAAAATTGAATCTAATTAGCAAGTGGATAACAATTCAACTGAGCTAAATATGTCCTCTGGTATTGTATCCATGCATAATAATATATATATATATATATATATATTTTTTTTTTTTTTTTTTTTTTTTTTTTACTTTACTCTTTAGAAGCAGGTTGTTCTTCAAGGAAGGAAAGCGAAGCCGCTAAACCCTTGCAATGCATGTGCACAAAGTTGGTTATAAAATTATTTATCATTATCTATATATAACTAACTCTTGAGGCAAGCTTACAATGAGGAACGTAGCTCCCATCAGCAGAGCCTTCGTCATAGGTTCCATGTCGAGAGGGACTGAAATGAACACATGCACAGAAAGTCCCGTGACATCCGTATTGTTCGCTCACATGACACGCCCATATTTTGAGCATTCGTGAAGAGTTCTTTGGCCAGACCACTCCATTGTTTACTAATCATGCCCAGTTGATCACCCGCGTTATTGAAAACCTGCAACCGACACAGCGTCCAGTGTGATATCACAATTGTATTTGTCTCTCACATTGAATTCGACATCGAAGCATGGACATGAACAGATGCAGCATGGTCCTTTGATGACAAGAACTGGTTCTCGGTTCACGTCCAGAACAGTGTAGACGGGGCTCCAGAGACTGTATCTGCACTTGCGATCAAGAACTGAACAACCTACACAGGTGTTAATGGCCTCAACACTTACGCCTGCTTCACGTAGCCGATGACGTTGCCGGGCGGGGCTTCAATTGTGACGTCATATGCGCAGTGGTTGCTGCATCCAGCGCACCAGCAACACCCAATGCAACACCGGAAGCCGTGTGACACTGTCATCACTTCCTGTAACGGAGGATGCATTTACAGAATATGCAAACAAACGGAAAATACCTTTGCACTGTTGTCTGTGATGTGAATTTTGAAGCCTCGGCCCTGTTGGCAGCACTGCCGACTCCAGAAGCCGGACTCTGAAGAAGGCGAAAAGATACGTCAACTCCAGGATTCGTCGCAGGTTTCTTAGTAAATGCATTGAGAAGTAAAAATATTAATTGTTCACCTTCAGCTGCCATGAATATTTGTTGTCCCATGGAATTCATAATCTGGAACTGCGTTTTGCATTCAATGCCAATAATAGCTGAAGAGAAAACATTCTGCGATTGACTGACCACTGGTCACTCGACTGACCTTCCATAAGAGCCACTGCTTGTTGGATCAGAACCTGGTCTATTTGGGTCAAATATTCAAGTCCTGGAGGACACCCAATCAGAGGAGCAGAAAATCCACCAGGGCTCAAGTCGGTGGACGCTGAGGGGAAGAAAGTAATATTTGTGATTTCGTTGACAAATATATCGGAGAAAATGGCAAACCACGTGACCACTGACCACTAGGAGTTTATTTTACGATTTCAAACTCCCTTTTTCCAAACTAATCTTAGCACCGAATTCCTCCGAGACGTGGGTTGTACACAGAATAAGGTTTCAGCCCTTATGGTGCCACTGTACTTGACTCCATTTTTCTTATATTATTTAAAGATCAAGAGTAATACTCGATATAACGCCAAATTCTCAAAATATACACTCGAATTAGAAAAAAAAAGTTTCCAGGGCAAAATGATGATATCCAGACATTACTTTCATTCTATAAAAAAGACACAAACAGTGCATAATTATTAAGTGGTTCTAATTCTCCCGCCAAAAAGGTTTGGTTCACATAATAATTATGTGAACCAAGTTCCTTGCAGCAAATATGATTTGCTGTAAGGCAATAACGAAAACCCGCAAAAAAAAGTTGCTGTGGTAACGACGGATCAACACTGACAATTCAATATTGTCGCCTGGAAAAGAAACAAAATTATCGAGTATTTTTTGCCAATGAATTTATGTGCCAATAATTATGTGGTCGATTGTTTGAAGACAGATTACCCCATTCTCAAGTATACTTTTCAAAGAATTATAATTATTATGTATATAATATATGCGTTACGATTTTCATTCGATCAAGGGCGTGTTACAAGTATTACAGTCTTAATTAAGCAATTTCGTTGATTTGTTCAACCTTTAATGGAATGGCGAGGGCGTCAATGAAACTTGTTTGTACCCTAGATTGGGCTTAGTGTGGGGTTATGACATCATAACCCCCTCCCTAAGCCCCCAGGGGAGTGGGATAGGAGGCTTTTTGAAGCCGTAAATGGCTCAAAAATATAACTTCTCAAGATAAGTCCTGAAATTTTTTTAATTTTTTTTTACTCTATTTTTGGTATCTAGTTTACATATTTGACATGACCATATACAGTCAGAACCCGTTAATCCGCCGTCATGTCATCGGCCCTTTTTGTAATCCGCCATAGAATCTCAGGGACGAATCGTTTGTAATGTTAATTGTGTCATGTAATCCGCCTTTTTCGTTAATCCGCCTCCGACCACGATTCTAGGGAACGAATCTACACTTTACCATTGTAAACAACACATGTAATCCGCCCCCCAAATAGCGTGTCGAAAACAAACATCAGCCAAGACACATCAATTGTCGGCGATTTCTTTGAAGTCGGGTCAGTTTAACAACAACTGGCGCCTCCCCGTTTGTTTAACGGCGATTCGCGTTGTTTAATTATCTTGTTGAGCGTTAAAATCGCAGGCGAAAATTCTGTTAAGTCTTTAATTTAATTGGTCGCTGGGTAAAGCGATGTTCAGGAGCGGAACGAACGAGATGACGAAGTTGTGAGTGGAGATCAATCGAGTTGAGAAGCGAGACCTGAGCTCGCGAAGGAAGTCTTGGCGGGGGAAGTGAGGCAGCACGTGCGCGCATTAATGCTATATATTTTGAGAGATTCGAGGAGTCGGAGGCAGCGAAGCAAGAAAATAAAGATCAACTTCACAGATTGGGCTTGATGAAACGGCTTATCACAAGCAGATTGAATAATACCGCTAAGCAGACAACCAAAACTGATTTTTTCAAACTATAAAAATCTTTAATTGGCTTCATGTGATCGTTTATGAGGTCTTTTTTACCTCCTACTACATTCCTAATGGTATATGCTACTACGCTAATGCATGACATTGAACCACAATTTTCATCAATTTGTGGTCTGAAATGTAATCCGCCCTTTTCGTTAATCCGTCAGTTTTCTTGAGAACGGAGGAGGGCGGATTAACGGGGTCTGACTGTACAAGTAGTACTTCTAATCACTTCAAGTACTTGTATCAAGTGTATGAATAACATACTAGTAGTGCATACATTCGAGTACATATAACAATCTTAAGTAGTCCACATATACTTCAGCCAGGTTTGTCCTTGAGATTCGATCCAACGCATCAGGTTTATGAATTGTGAGTACACGAGGAGTGCGTCTTGACCTGTAATTAAGTTATAACCCTATTCAATACCATCATAAATCACCACGAGGGCCTAATTGATCAAAAGGTGTACATAAAAGCACCACATGGAAGCTGCGAGATTGAAATCTATCATCGCAAATCACGATTACTGCACGATTATTCGTACATAATTCAGACGCTTTCTTCTTTTAAATCGAGCGCACTTCTTATTCGAACATAGGATTGATACAACGGCTGTACGTACCACGGATAACTACAAATATACAATACAACATCGAATTCTACTTCTCCAGTCAAACTCTACATGCAGTGTTCAGAGTAAACCGCTGTATCATAAGTTTATAACTGATGATGTCACGAGCTAATCTGGAATTTCAGCTGCCTCCGAAATCGTAGAATATCAATCAAATCTTTCGCACCTATATATACCTATATATACAGGTGCAAAAGAAACTCGACTCTTTGGTTATGCCAACACCATATTCGAGGTTTGCATATTGCATAGGCACGAATTTTTGTGTGTAGTAAGTTGAACCACTTGCGCCCATATTTCTGAAATTTCCAAGAAAACAAATGGAAATAACCTGCTTTAATTGGAGGAACAATTGACAAGGGGTCAGAATGAAAATGTTTGATTTTAATGATCAGATAGTCTCAGTCCTGTGACTTACACGCCAATAACATACACATGAGAGGATTTTGGGGCCAAATTTCTCCATGAGACTCTCAACCCTGCCCTGTTGATGTCGGTACAGCCTCGAATCAGCTCTCTGCTATTGTGGGGAGACTGATGATTTACTGACTTCAGTTGATCCCATTTGGCGACAAACTAGGGAATATGCCAACCATAACGTACAATGCCGCGATTCCATTTCCCTTTCTCAAGAAGTCTGCGATGACCATACAAAGGTATGGCTGACCATTATTTTGCTAAAATTGTTCCCTGCAGATATTGGTCCGTCGCATTCCTCCCCTGCTGCACGCACATTCAGTAAATATAACTCTCTTGAACTAGTCCTAGTCCCGAGCTCGCCGGGTTTGGCCAGTCCTGTCGGTTTGTTGTCACTTTTAGGCATTCAGAACGGGGCAATCCATGGTAGACTTGGTTTCTGCTGCTCAATGACGCATTTGTTGAGTGATTGATGCACTGTATTCGATTTGGCAGTTTGTGACCCTTGGATCAACTCCACGTTCAAGGAGGCTTCTGGATATTACTCTTCAGGAAGCTGTTAGCCTTCCCAAAGTGCAAACTTGTCAAAATTCTGATTGCTTTCGAGTAAAGCACTCGTTGGAGTGTCATTCCAGGCAATTCCATTGTCTATCAAAGTCATCTTGTAATGGGAGTGCCCGATGGAATGCTTCCCAGGATTCAAGGATTGGCTACGCAAGGAAATCAATTTTGGATCGTGAACGGTTTGAAAATGACTTGCGCACTGTGTAGATTATTCTTGCAGACCCAAACATGGATTAACTAATTATTAAGCCATTTATAGATCGTTGCGCATCTTTTGCACCTAAGTATGGCATACGGCATAGGCAAAAACAGTACACCTTACAAAACACCCCCTTACTTCCTTTGCGATTAACTAGTAACTGAATTAAATAGACAAGATAATTCAAAGATAACGGAAGTCGACCGACCTGGTTGAGTGAGAACGACCTCCATGTTGGCCTTCTCCTGGTCGTTGGGCAATTCGATCATTCCTGAGGACGCCATGTTGTAAGTCCTGTGTGCGATATAGGTCCTATACGGAATGTGCGAGGTGCCTCTGAAGCCCTCTCTTTATGTATACTCTTTACGCGGGTGTCTGTGTGACGCACTGTTTTCTCGCTGACTTGACGGACTACCTGTCTATGTTTGCATCTACGCAATCGCGAATCCCATCTGCCCGTTGACCTCCTTGTGTTGATAAGGAATCATGTGATAAGATGAAAATAAGACTGCCGAGCTTGCAAGAATACATTGTACCATAGGTGTACACGGAGTGGCCCACATGTTCTGTGAAGTGGCCTACATGTTAATCCGGCTTTTAGGTTGATATCAGCATAAAAGTGGTTTTGTCATCGAGATTGAGATCAAGAAAATACAAGAAATAACTCTCATTTGTCTTTGTCTACATCCTTCTCTTTCAAGCCGTGAATTGAATTGAAGGAGTCAAATCACCGTTATCACCGTCTTCTTCTTCAGCCTGTCAAATCGCTGGCTGCATGAAGTCTTCTGAATCCTCATTTCGAAATGAACTCGATCTGTTTCGATCCCGTGAGCTATTTATAGCGGCATTTTGCTGCTTCATCTCCCACTAGACAAGGAAATTTTACACATAAAACAACGGAGCTTATCGGATTGTATAATCAATAATACTGATAATAATTAGGCATTTATAAAAAAAAAAGGAAAAGAAAAGAAGAAAAACAGTATACATGAATACATATTTGGAGGGGATCTCCAACCAGTGAGCGCACATTCATTTCAGTCCAAATTTTACACGAATTATATAATTTTTTTTGGGGGTATTTTATCATTCTCATCTCAATATCTATCGGTTGTCATGAGGCTGAGCAAACGCATTAATACGGGCGCATAATAAGTTATTCAATCCATACCATAGTTATTTTTGGAATATCAGCCAATTTTAGCAAAATTAAAATTTTGTTTTCGTCACGGAGTAGACTACTTTGGCCCACTCTATATAATATATATATAATATGGATGAATACAAATTGCACAAGAAACCATCTGTGTTTTAATATTGTCTCAGTTGACCCCCAAAAATAGATCAATCGACTTGGCTATGAGTCAAGGAAAATAGAGTCTTCTTTTGTATAACAAATTTGAAGGTGTGTCCAATAATTTTGCATCGATGTTTTCACATTTGGGTTTTTTGACTTGAAGCACGCGCTGTTTTTTCCATTTGCGAATTAATGCCACCATCGATATGCTGGGCGATAATTGCGAGGACTTAGAACACGGCTCTTATCAAGCATCGGTGTGTAAATGGAGGTAATCAAGGTAATTGTGCTAATTATGGGGCAACATATAATGCTGCAATCATCCAAGGGTCATCACGGGTCCTTTAACCAGAGGTCACTCGGTTTGGCTTCCTCTTACAGAAGCAATGCACGATGTGCTTACATAGAGATAAGTTTGGTGAAATCCCGTTCCTATGCTCTGAATGCATCCCCAAAGATGGCAACAGAACGGACCTTAGTTTTATGGAACTCTTGTGGGCAGGGGACGCTTATTTTTTACATTAACCCATGCTTTCTATTCGAATCCATTCATTCAGCAGCAGTCGACCAGTTGTATCGGATGGGGGTCGCGCAGAAATCGTTGTAGCGTATCCTGATCGACATGAAGAAAGTGCGATTTGTGTTGTGCAGAGAACAACAGCAGGATGACAGCAGTTCAGTTTCAGCCAACATAATGTTTTTATGATTGAAATATGTGGCACAACAAGCTCAAAATGTGATGCATGATACCTTCATGGATACCGCACTCCGGATACGCCAATCAGTGTGTAAATAGGTGTTCTTCCTTTATGGTATACAACTATACACGTAGAACAAAGAAGCTTTAACAAGGAGCCCAACTGCCATTCCAGACGACCAGGAGCTCCACCCCACGCCCTTTTTTGGTGAAGCTCCAAATCGCTTTTACAGAGCGAGCTAGCTGTGCAATTAACATTGCGAAAATGACAGATCGAGCGTTATGTTTGTCACGGAAAATATATAAACAAAAGAGCGAGTGGTCGTCTGGCTATGGAACCCAATGTGCAGAACATGGATGTGATGATTATCAAGGACAAGTTTGCAGGTCATTTTGTACTTTTCCTACTGATCAAAAGATATTTCATATTTTGAAAAATGTTGAATGTTTTGTTTAATCTGTTACATCGACCATTTGCCGTCAATTTTCATTTATTTTTCCCAATGACCAGACTTCGTGAAAGTCTGTCATCATTCTGCTGTATCACAAATTAACTTGTACTTGTATTGTGTACTTGTAAGTGTACTATTTGTAATACTTACTAATTGTACTAGTAAGTGTACTTGTACAAAGAATACTATTCTTACTCCTAGAAAATGATCTTTGGGTGCAGAACAGACATTGAGCGAATAGGGAGCTGGGCTTCTTGTTAAAGCTTCTTTGGTACAACACTTGTATTGTGTACTTGTAAGTGTACTATTTGTAATACTTACTAATTGTACTAGTAAGTGTACTTGTACGAAGAATACTATTCTTACTCCTAGAAAATGATCTTTGGGTGCAGAACAGACATTGAGCGAATAGGGAGCTGGGCTTCTTGTTAAGCTTCTTTGGTACAACTCAAAT
>KB300677.1:24736-41510 GCA_000328365.1 Capitella teleta
CAACTCAGCGATCTCTTCGTCAGTCAATTTCTCACAAAAGCAACTATTTAGAGAACAGCTTTGGTTGCAAAATTAGTTAACTCTAGTTGACAATTAAATGGTATGTATAAACGCGTTCTTAAGCTGCGTTCACATATATATTGAGCAACAAAAGAAACTATAGTTTTATATTCATTGTATCATGGGCTCAAAATAATTTGAACTCTTCCTAATCAGTTGCATGTGTCCTAAATGATCACTCAATGAATTCACGAAGAAAAAAAAAAGATCGTGCTTGATTGAACAAAAATAGAGATGAAAAAAGAAAGTTGTTCATATCGGATATCTACAAAAATCATGCATGGAAAGTAATCAAACATTCGTCATTCTTTCTTCGACGTTCGCGAGTTGTTTGCCACCTTTTCTTTCCAAATGCACCCTCTGAGCTCGTTGGAAAGAGGGTGCGCTAAAGGGCACCATTAAGGCTGCTGTTCCCGTACAACATGTTTTGAGGTTTTTTTTAGCTGTACTAGGGCTACTCTGCCCATCCTTTGTCTACGCTTCATCACCATTGGGACAGTCGAAGATCGACCCAGATCTGGGAGACCTCGGGTTACGACCGGGAGGCAGGATCTTGCAATCCTGTTGAGTCACCTCCGAGACCGTTTGCGTCGATCTACGGGACTGCAGAGGCTATCAACGGATTACTACTGACCCCTAATAAGTGGGCAAACAGTTGAACGATGACTTCGAAACTCGGGACTCCACCCGACGCCCTTTTAGAGGTCCACATTTATCCCCAATGAAGCCTCGTGTAATCGCCAAAAATAGGGCGCCGCAGCAATTGCGGTGGACCTTTGGAAGAATGAGCTGCACTGGCCCAGGAGAAGATTCGAATTCTCATTCGCAGCATGCGCCGAAGGTGCACGGCCTGTATTTAGGCAATGAGGGCCACATTCATTATCGATGACATATATTTTTATGCCCTTTTTTTTCTATAAAATGATCATTCCATGTAAAGTGTGTTTTTGCGTTTTGACCCCTACCCCACATTCAACACCCTTGTTGATTCCACGTGATCGTCAGATATTCCAACTTCCGAATAATTAATCTTGGATGGATACCCAACACATCCACTAATCATATATCCACATTAATTTTAGTTTACACCACTCCATAAGCTTTTAAAGACATGAATGGTTTAGTTTGTTGCTCAGTATATGCGTGCGTGCGTGCGGCAACAACTTTCATTGTATTCTTTTGGGTTTCCGAAGGTTTTTGCTCAGTTGAATAGTCGGTTGGTGAATTTCTTTTATGATTTTATGAATAGCACGAATCCTATTGTTCCATATGTAGCTAATGCCTTGCGTGATAGCTCTAGTAATACAGCTATACACAATAGACGAGTATATCATCTAAGTGTCACAATTTTATGAAATCAAATAATCTCAAAATAATTATCATAGACGCATTTTAAAAGCAAATGTGGTATAAATTAAACCGATGATTATTTATTAAGTGTTTCGACCTCTTTCACCTGCTCTATTAACGAATATCATCACATCGCAGAGATTACATTATTATGCAATATGCCATGTACATGGACCTATTTTCTTTTAGTTTCTTAATATTTATTCTTTCTGTTCGGTGGTTCATCACCATCAAAATTCCGAGCAACAGATGTCTATGGCCACACACTAAATGGCAGAGCGACGCTGTTGATTCAATTGCACGGCAAAACCGAGTGAGGTTATTCGAAATCGACAAACGTGTCAATTTCACTTTTGCACAGAGAGAAAAAAAAACTAGTTTTTCACCTCTAAATCATCCAAACGAAAGACGTGTCGATTTCATTTCGTGGATGAGTTATCTGTGTCCTTGACTCAATCATTTGCCACCTTGATATTTGCAATGCCACGTCCAACGAAGGCACAGCGAATGGAGGCAATTGGCGGAGCATTTGAAATGTCATGGACGAGGGTTTTTTGGAAGATCGAAAATAGATAAAGCAAAACACACACACAAGGCAGTTATGCACCATTTCCAGATACCTCAAGGTACATCCTTGTGTCGGTACATCTAATGAAGTATCTTTGTTTGGAGTGTAAAACTCACGTTCATAAAGGACTGATTTTGTTTCCGCTCTTTCACACTCTTTTTAAGTCTCCCCGCATATCTAAATAATGCCAACTATTTTATTTAAGCAAACTAATAGCAAAAACAAAAACAAAAACAAAAACACCATCACACAAATGAACAAAGGAAACTGACTGTTGTCAGAATATGAGAAATAATTAAGAATGCCAATTAACTAGTCAAAATGTCCCCTAAAACAACAGTTCCCTCCCACTTATTATTAAACTCATTTGTTTGAAACGGATAAAAGATTAAACGATTAAAGTAAAAGAAAAGCACTGGATGGAAAAAAGAAAACCATCAAAGGATAAAGTAACGAATCTATAATTTTCCCAAGTACTGATTTGCTACTCTCTATAGATAACAAAAGGCTAAACAAACAGAGATTCAATGATGCATGTAAATTATTTTAAACCATCGGAGCTCACGTTCGAACCGCCCTAATATCAGCTTAGATTACTGCTTCTTTCAGATCCTCATCTTTCCTCTCCTCTTTCCATCTCCTCACCTACTCTTCTCCAACGTTCCAGATATTGAAGTCAAATTACCAGACACCGACTTTAAATTAATAAGATCAGATGCACTATTTTAGCATTTAACTTTCGTTCTAGTGATGTAAGTATAATCCTTGCATGATGCATAGTAACAGTTTTATGCGCAACAGACTTCACAAGACTGTGAGTGTTGAACTCCTGGGGAACCCGTCAACCCGTCTGGAATCTTGATAGATTTCCCTCGGGGTGACAGCTGTGAATTTCGAGGACAGCACACGAAATACTCAACGAGGAGGTCACACGCGGGCGCAATGAGTTACATTAAAGAAGTGATTTCAGATGCACGCCGCATCACTCAGGCACTTGTCTGTTGAGAGAACAATTCTCCAAGACGTGTCCTTAATCTGATGTCGTAGCCTGGGCAAAAACGCTCTTGCTTTACGGTGCCATCGGCTTCGTTCAATGACAAGGTTGCGTAACGAGAGGCAAAATTTTATGTCAGTAATCCTCTCGTGATGTTGATTCAAGGTGTAATAGGTGAGTGGAGATAACCTTTGTTCAGCTACAATTCAGGTACGTATGTACGTGAGAGGCAAATTACAGAAGCCGCAACGAGGACAGAGAATAAAAATATACAGTTAATAATATATATCGTGAGGGATACCGTGTGGATTTTTTCTAAAGCGTCTCTTATGAGGAACAGACCAAAAAGGTCTTGGTCTAGACACTGCAGTCCTCACGGGCACCGAACTTCCCTGTGAACATGCTCAGTTGTATTCTCTATGTATGTAACATGTTCTCGATCGAAGATACCATGACGTGTGTTACATAATTATCCGCGGCCACAAACGGCCTTCTCTGTGGTTATTTCTAAAAGCTGACGAGTATAGTTGTCACGAAGGGAGGATGGAGGGGCACCACTTGTAATCAAGGAGCTTAAGATATGTAAGCTCCTTGATGTTGTAATTGTCGTGAAGAAACAACCGACTTCGGCTCCGGATTTGAAAGCAATGCAATAAAAGAAACAAACGGAAATGTCAAATAAATAGAGCTGAAACGAGGAGGAAAGCAAACAACATATTCACCAGCTAAGTCTCGCAAAAGTCTTTGTGCCACGGGAAATGAATAATCTTCACATGAAAACACACCTGTTCATGTCCAGGCGACATAAAAGGGATAAATGCAGTCATCAGATTCAAGGATGTTTTTGCGGGATCATTATTCACACGCTGTGACGCGTGAACAGAAGGCAAGGACAACATCGGGATAAAGAGCTTTGATTAGGAACCTCTGTCCAATTTTCTCTCCCTGAGGCTTCTTTGATTGCCGTGTTGGGTGATAAACACGGCGAATTTCCGCACATTGCACGATTTTCATCCTGGCCGGTGTCTTGAAATAGAAGTACCAGCTGGCGTGCTGGGTTTATCTGCTGGCGTGATTAAGCTGATGACCAGCATTCACAATCACCAAGCAATAAGCGATTCATGCTTGTTTCTGGTGATGCAATATACATGTAAGTAATGACATAATTAATTTTGCTTCCATTTGACCAAATACACGCATTGCATGGACAATCGGGTTCCTGATTAATTGCATGAATCTCTCATTTGGCAAATTACTGTTTGTCTTAAGTGACATCCTGAATGCGAGAACAAACCAGCTTTCTATAAATACCTGAATAGGTAGTCCGCTGGCAATCCTGGTTTGTATCGTCCTAGGACCTCATGTGCAAGGAATAGTAGTCCGGCAGACTATTATTCATAGGGCATACAGTCTTACTATTAAATATATAAATCGACCACAGCCATCCACCTTGGAAGTACTATAGGTCCCCATTGTGCCAGAGAAATTATATCTCGAGGGAAATCGAAACTAGTGGCCTCGACAAATCTTCTATTAGCCAGGTTTGGATTTTGCAGTTCGAGTGTTTTTGCACAGCTATTTAATTCTTTTTGCACTTCCTTTTAGGGTGCTGTTTTATGACGTCTCGATTTACCGTCACTTAATGAATTCTATGTTGCCTGGCGGAAACATGTCCGCAGGATTTGGAGGGTACCTCCACGTACTCATTAGGGTTAGGGTTAGGGTCAGGGTACTTTCTTCTTTAATGAATTCTCCTGAAATTTCCCTTCAGTTATTAAACCGGTTTATTCACTCTCTTCCCTTTAGTCGATCTTCTGTTGGTTTTAATAGTCGAATCATGCTGAGTCAGTCATATTTCACTTGTAACACCACATCTTAAGAAAATAATGCAACCGCAATGGGTATCAAAGAATTGTGCGATAATATAAGAGGTAATATTTTGAGCGTATTCAATGATTTCGATCATGCCGGTATTTCGTTTTTTAATTAATTCACTATGTATTAATAGATTGTTTATTTTCCAAGATTGATGTATATCTGTTTTTTGTTGTTAATTTGTTTATTTTCTAGGTTCTCTTTCACTCAATGTAAAGAAGCACAACCAAGTTTTCAATTTTGATTATTGCATGTATTTATATTCACCATTAACTTTATGGTTTTAATTTTTCTTTATTCGTTCATTTTTTGTACATATTTTTGTACGAAATATTATTAGTGTTATTAGGAATAGTAGACCCCCTTGGAACTATATATACTACGATGGATAGTCTTAGGACAATCGATCCTTGGTTGCAGAGTCCGCTCTATTGGGTTAGAGACAATAACAATTGTACAGGATGTGAAATGGTTTTTATTGGATTATTCAGATTGATATAACTCAATATTGGCTGGATTTACAGCTTGTTTCAGCTCTCGGTCTTTATTTTTAGCTTATGCACCCCCTCCTCTGTAACTAACAGTGTAGCATACTATATATAGATCCTTCGGTGCTTCTCCTTTCCTCCTTTCGGTCTCCTCACCTACAAGTCCTTCTTCAAACCTGTGACCCTACAGGTATCTAATGAAATCAATCTCTCCTTTCCTCTCCCTCCTCCTCCTCCTCCTCCTCCTCCGCCTCCTCTGCCTCCTGCTGGATAACGTCCATTGGTAGCAGAGCCTCCCTTGGAACATGGACGCTTATATAGTTTATTGTTGTTGAGATACTGAAGATAAATTCACCACGACGATCTAAAGCACTATCTGAAGAAAAAAGAAAAGAAGCAAATCTACCAACGTTAAAAAGGGAATCGATATGCCAATGAATCACTATTTTTATCTAACGGAATGACAGAAAGCAGAAGATAACTCGGCTTGAAATTTAACAGCGCACTGCCGCGGATCGCCCGATTTCTGCAAACGGAAATTCCTTCTGTGTAGGACTTTGTTGTCAAATATTGTTGGATGACCTTCAACTCCGGAGTGCTTTGAGCTTTCCTCATGATTGCAAAAGCGCTTGTTGCAACATTACTTATATACCCAAAGGAATTCTTGTGATCGGCGCAAGATCGACATTTCCGAGTGATTCCTCATGAACAGACGAAATCGGCAAGAATATATTTCAAACCACTTCTCGTTTGTTCCACTCATTCTGCATTTCATCCCCTCACTTTTTGTTGTTGATTGAAAACTGTTATATATATCTGATTATAAATATAATGCTACAATAGAGGACAGGTGAAACGCCACGCCATGATGCATGTATAAAGAAAATATTATTCATTTGATACAACATTGAACGTTTCTTTCTTTCTTTCTATCTTTCTTTCTTGCTTTTTTTCTTTCTTTCTTTCTTTCTTTCTTTCTTTCTTTCTTTCTTTCTTTCTTTCTTTCTTTCTTTCTTTCTTTCTTTCTTTCTTTCTTTCTTTCTTTCTTTCTTTCTTTCTTTCTTTCTTTCTTTCTTTCTTTCTTTCTTTCTTTCTTTCTTTCTTTCTTTCTTTCTTTAGTAATGTTTTTGTATGTTTCATGGGAGATAACTGAATCTCTAGAAACAAAAGAGATAACGATTATTAATCCGAGCTCGATGAATCCTAGAAAACGAGTCCGTGCCATGAAATAGTTCAATCCTTTTGCCTTCAATCTGAGATCAGAATCTGTGACACACAATCTGTTCTAACAAGGCCAATTTTCCCGTTTGACAACTCACAGATGAGAAATCGCGAAACAGGCCGCGTCAAGCAAGGACATCATTCAACAAATGGCACAATAATAAAACACAGTCTGATTGAAGTGAACGGCACATTCGAAACTCTGTTAACCGTCTCCATATAACTATATTTTGATCCAAGTGAGCACCAAATTGACCCCAAGTTTACTCAATAAACACAATTACGTGTATCACTGATGGTTAATGACAGATTCTCCCATAGCTAAGGTTACACAATGTCGCATCGTACTGGGTTCCAAAGGTTCCAACAGATGAACAGAAACTGAACATAAATTAACAACAAAGGGATTGTTTGTGTAGTAACTTCTAAGGCAAACGGAATTTGTGGAAGTACAGCCTATAAAGACTATTAATAATATATTACACATCTCGCGCCTCACGAAGGCATTATTATATCATAGTTTGAAGCAATCACAGGCATCGTTATATGCATCCAATTGGTCCTCCATTTTCCATGGAGAGCGAAAGAGGAAGCTCTCTGCGTTCAGTGTTGCGCCTCTTGCCACGCAACCACCGTATATATATATACAGCACCGTCAACTGTGGAATTAGCACAGCGTAGAGCGTGGATATATCTAGAGCCGATGATTCGACTGGAGAGGTCCAGTTGACCCATTGCGGTGAAAGTGAACACGCAAGCGGATTGCGCTTTGATCCTCATCAGGATGCTGGGTGCAAACTCCTCTTATCAGTTCACGTCAGCAGAGGAGGATTTGACGACGACTGAGTATAACAAATCGACGCTCGAGGCGTCTACAAATCTAGGCTGTCAATTGCCGGTGGCCTTCAACATCACGGTCAATGTCATCATACTGGGCGTCGTCTGCATCCTGGGTCTGATAGGCAACACGTTGTCTGTGATCGTCTTACACCGGGAACGAGGGAACCGCGTCGCCGTTGTTCTGCTGCAGTCGTTGGCGGTGGCGGACAACGCTTGTCTCCTCCTTGCTCTCATCTACGTCCCTTTCATCTTGGGAATTCTGCCAAGTTTGCCGTACTACAGCAACACCGTGCGCACGGTGGCTGTGTATTTCCGGAAATACATCGAGCCGGTGGCTCACATGGCGCAGACCGGCTCAATCTGGACGGTGGTTCTCCTGGCGGCAAACCGGTACTTCGCCATCTGTCGACCATTCCAAGCACAGACGTGCCTGACCATGACAAGAACCAAAGCCCAGATGGGTTCGGTCGTGCTTTTCTCGGTAACATTTAATTTTCCCCGATTCTTCCAGACTCGGATTAGCATCGATCCCACCACGGGTCACACCCAACTCACAGCGACCAACATTGGTCCCCGCTCAGAGTTTGGTGAAATCTACACCAATACCTTGTACACCATGCTTGTTCTCGTCTTGCCCTTCATCCTTCTCCTTATCCTGAACGTTTGTCTGGTGTGTGCGCTGAGAGCCTCTAGACGGGGTGTGAGAAGAAACTCCGTAAATCGACTCGCAGCAAATGAGAATAACATCACTCTAGTCATGATTATCATCATCGTCGTATTCCTCGTGTGTCTGCTTCCAGACAGACTGATCCCTTTGCTCGTCAGGGTTCTGGATACATCCGGGTGTTTCCTGCAAGTGTTTCTGTGCATCTGCAACCTGCTTTTCGTGCTAAATTCGAGTGTTAACTTCTTCATTTATTACTTCATTCGACGTCGATTCCGAAACATTCTGATGACACGCGTCTGCAAGTGTAAGACCGCTCTCACCAGACTCAACACGGGTTGGTCGCTAAACTCTAATCCAATTCAACAAGCCCATTCGCTGGAGAGCACTGATAATATTCACCTCAAAGGAAGTCAGAGATCTAACCAATTGAGAAGACATCACGATTCAATGATGAGTCAGCTGTCATGAACTCGATTGGATGCGCAAAATATCTGATAAACGGTGTCAAGGCCATGTTACAAGGCGATGATTAATGGGTGCGGAAAATAATGACCTTTCGCTACTGGGAAGTGGTCGGGAGTGTAGGAACTGCTCCGCTACCCATGGGAGCTGGGACCACACTGGCTGGAGTACACAGAAGTAAACTTTTTTACCACCTGGGTGAAGTACAAGTTGCTCAATTCTTGGTTTCGACCTGGTCATCTTGATCATCCCTAATTATGTTTCTGTTGGTTTAGATTTTTCCTCTGATTATCCTTGTACGTCTTAATTTATAGCTGCGTAGCTGTAATTCGTATTTTTTCTTCTCCACAGGCATGTACTCTCCCCCAAAGCCAAAGAGTTGAAAGACTCAAAAGCGCAAATGAATGTTTGGTTGTGCGCTGGAGTTTTGTCAATTTTGTGTCTTTTAACGAGGTTAGTTCTGAGCTCCATCGTGTGCATATTTACATATTTTACTTTCTTCTTTGACTGACAAACGCCAGAGTGAATCAATAGCAGTGCGATTCATGCAGGGATCTAAAAGTTCAAAAGCGAATCAATAATTATGTTGTTCTTATCAACTGCTATTATTCTGTTGACTGTGTTATGACTATTGGTTGGTTGTTGTTGATGATGATTAATGGAGATTCCAATAAAATATATTGATGTAAAATTACTTTAAATGGATGATTAGATCAATCAACCAAGGTTAAAGTCATTTTGCTTCGATCCCCATATTTACTTCTCAATGACATGTCCGTCCCTTGTTTTCTCTCTCTTTCAATCAGCACCAGCCATAGAAATGAGAGACGAGCTTCCTCCTGTTACTGTACTAATCCATATCTATGGCATCAGCTCCATTTGAATAGTTCCAAACACGAATCTGACCAATGAATCGTTTATTTCTGTGGGGGGAGGGGGGTGGGGTCTTCTAGCCTAACAAACATCGCTTTCGCGTATCACTGGACCGTCCTTTCATCAGACACAGCGTGTAACACAAAACCCTCGATTAGCAACTCTGCATCTTTCAGTCAGTTTTACTTTTCAGTTTTACTTTCTGCTCATTACCACAGAAAAACCCCTTAGTGATGATGTTTATTCTGTGATTATTACTCCGTTGCAGCTTCATATTGAAACCATGCATTAAAGTTAGCTATGTGGGTATTCAAGTGTTGATCAATAAAGATCAAACAAACTTGATCATCTCTGTTCTAGATGTATTTTTATTGTTGCGGAATACATGTGAATGTATAAGTGGAGTTAAAGTTTGTATACCGAGATCAAAATATAAATATTGATTTACGCAACAGGATACACATTTTTGCACACACTGCCTTCCATATTATATATGGGAGGCAGTATATATAATAATATATATATATATATTATTATTATATATTATATATCATCAAATATTGTTGAATACTGACGTTCATTTTCTAATTCATTAAAATATGTGTTGATTAATTGTTGTAATTATCTCTTCTTGGTTGTTTCTTATTGTACACTTTCTTACACTGATTAGAAAAAAAAAAGTATTTCTTATAAAAGTGCATTTCTGGTACATACGCCACTCAATGCTCGGATAAAAATGCGTTAAAAAAATCGAACAAAAACTTATAATATATTTGCAGAATATGAATGTTTTAAATTTTGTTTTAAAAACCACGAGGCAGTCGAAATTTTTCTGAGGGACACTTTTGAATTACTTCACAGACTCGGACCGCCGTGTCGTAAAGACATTCTGAAGTCGCGGAGCCTGATCCTGTAATGCCTTTCACGTCAGAACACAGAACCCACACATGAAGCCAATAGCATATCAGAGGCCAACTGTTTAATAATTGAGGCAATGTACTCAAGTCTGTATGGCTTGCTCTTATCACGCAATGTACAAACTTTGCAAGAGTCTCCTGCTCAATATTTCGCTTGATTCTTGTCAAGTGCCGGATTTGACGGTGCACTTAGTTCCGCAACTTGTTACTTTATTATTATTATTATTACCACAATACCAATGTTTGCATATTTGTCTGAATCTCTGGCTGGTACTCTGCGGTTTTCATGCAGGTCGTGGTCTATGGATTTAAAGGATTTTCTTGATCAAACCTGTCCAGTACGTTCCTCTACACTGATTTACAGCGAGGAAAATCTCAACATCTGCCCATCCGGTGCGGATACCGGTCACAAGAACGCACGAAAAGCGAGTCCATTTACAGATACGAGTACACCGATTTATTCAGCAGAATAACAGATTATGCTAGAACTCCATATGATGCCTGTTGAATGGGCCACTTAGGTCATGATTGACGATAACTCAAGCGGTAAAAACACAGGAATAAACGGTAAAAAACTAAGCTGAGCATTAAGCGATTTTGAAGCGCCGTCTACTGAGCACTATACACGCCCTAGCGACACAACGCCAGCCACACTACACCCCCACCCCCCCTCATCCGTTTCGTCATCAACGCCAGGTGATAGTCCGCACGACTGCTAGATAGAGGACGATGGTGGGAGCCAGGACAGATGTTATTACGGTGCTGGCCCCACGCACCCTGTTAGGTTCTCGGGGAATCATGCTGATGATCGTATAGCACTGCAATTGGCGTTTGAAGCCTATCCTTGCGTGACTTTTCCCCGTGTCCTGCAAATGAGACATCGAGGGAGAAAGGTGATTAGTGGGTAAGCAGACAGCCAGGCTGATAAACATGTTGGAAACAAAACATCCCATGACGGCGGAAGTATCAAATACATGGATGCTAAATAGAAATAGCATCTTCTTATTCCCTCCGAAACAAGATTCGGTTTAGCCAAACTCCCAAAGGCCTCCAACCAGCGACATTTACCTGTGTGGTACACGGTACAATGCGGATGCGTGTTCGCAAACCAATTAAATGGATTATAAAACCGATTGATGACCTGTTATCACGTGGTTCCTTCGCACCATGCCGCCGTTATTCCGAGAAATGTCCTAGAAAATCCGGAGAGCAAGCCATACATGATGAGATGATGGCCTCATTTCTCCGCCGAGGAAGGATTTAGTTTCTGAATTATATAGTGATACACTGAAGCAAAGGTTATTATAGCCTAGTACTAGTATTTATAGTATTATACTACGACTAGTATTATAGCCTAGTAAAGAGACATTTGTTTATTTCTGTACGATCCCTCTCAGCATCAATGTATTCGTGGCATTTGATTGTAACCTCAAAAAAATACGACGTAATTATCAATTTTTAATTCACTGACAAACTTTTGTTAAATTCGTGGTTGATTTCAGTTTTTCATGGAAACATATGTGGACACATGTAGATGTAGTTGATTGCGTAATGATCATCGACTAATGTTTTCAAAGATAGCATAACTTAAGTTAAGGTGTTTGGACGCTAGTGCATAATCGTTATGCATTCACTGCCTGACGAGTACTATTGTTGCTGGTGTGCGTTCCGGAGCGATTGCATCAATGTCATGAATAAGAGGGGCGTACCCAAACAACTAAGAGGGGGCTAATTGTAGACTTTCACATTCTTAGATTATGTGTGCTTATTTGATACGAACAGAACTTTGCCTTGACATAACTGCTTCTTCACCGGTGTGTCTTAATTGTGTCCTGTTATTTCCGTGAGCCTAACCTCGTGTTCCCCTGTTGCCATATTGTGTTGAATAGAAATCCAAACCAGGCTATAAGTCTGTCTTCCTATCACAGTTCTTGGGTGTTTAATTTACAGCAATTCTCTCGTCCTTGTTTTGATTAGCTCAATCACTTTTATTGACCCCACAGATCTGGGCAAAGTTATTGCAGAGCCGTATGAGGGATTTTGTTTTCCTGAAGAATCAAGATCTCGAACATCTATATAAAATCAAAATATCTTCGATTGATGGCCGGGCCAATCGAGTGTATCGCTTTGTGAAATTATCGTATACAGTGACATGTTTACAGTTAGAGAGGTATGGGCAGTTTCTTCGGCAAAGAGGCTTGCCTCGTCTCGTTGTCATAGCAACCATACCAGGTAAATAAATTTTAAAAGAAACGGAAGCTAGTTTTGTGAGTTAAACGAGGAATAACTGACACAGAATGAGTTCTGGAGGAGGTGAGTCTTTGTTCTGAATTCGTGTTTTCCATCCTCGTTGAGTTAAACATCCGCTACCATCCTGTTGGGTGAATTGGATTTAATTGTGTTTGCGGTCGCGTGTCAATAAAAATACAAACATATGTAAAAAAGAAATTGAACACGTACATTTCTACTCGATAGCACTGTACCGATATGAACACCACAATGTATAAATTATAAAAAGGCCCAGAGAGGGCTATAAAATTCTCATTAAATTTAGGATCTACTACTGAGAATTATAATTATTGTGAGATCGCCTTAGATTACATAATGTAAGCGACCTTGTACAGTCATTTGAATCGGAATCATCAGATCCCGACAAACCATTTGATCTTTGCCCTTTGACAATTTGCAGCCTTCGGTCATTCCAATAATAGCAGGATACGTACTAGCTTCAATATATATCTGAACAATGATATTTACTTAAAACCCTTAATATCATTCCTATCGCTTCTCTCCTCATAGCACTAGCAACTGAGATTGAAATATTGGATGTTGGCGCTTTCAACGCAGCTCTAGCGAAATGTCGGCAGCCGTCAAGTGGAGTGCCGAGAACGGCTTGGCTGATTCTCGCACATGTCGACGGAGACGTGAACAAGGTGCAACTCTTTGGTCAGAACTCTGGAGTGCTGGCCACTGTTGCCGGGTGGAAGCAACGCTTGGTGCCCGACAGAATCCTCTACAGTCTTTTGAACATCTCCATCGTGGAACAGGATGCAGTGGTCGCTAAATATGTCTACGTTCGTTGGTAAGTGTTGGACATTAGAGTATAAAATGGGCGATTCAAGTGTTTACGCAGGATTGGAGAGAACGTTCCTTTCATTCGAAAGGCGAGATGTGGTGTTGCTCAAGCATCAATTGAGCGCATCTTCCAGCCGTATCATCTTCTTATTGAAACCTCAAGTTTGGCGGATTTGAAGGAGGATGAGATCCGACTGAGGGTAGGAATTTGTGCTTCGATGGCAGGTCTTGCTAAGTTGGCTCGTGCAGTTAGGGGACAAACCGGGAGGCATGAATGCCTCTTTGGTCACCGATGAAGCATCTCGCCTACCTCTTCGACCTCCGACCGCCCCTCTGGTGAATGGACTGGGCGTTTCGAACGACCTCACCCTGGCAATCAGCCAGGTGAGGGAAACGAACGGCGCCATCAACTGGGTCATTGCTGCGTTCAAAGATTACGCCGCGTGTAAGGCCCTTTCGCTGATAGCGAAAGGCTTCGGACGAATCGATCCCATGAAAGAACATTTGGATGAATCACAAGTGATGTACATCTTGCTGCGAGTGAACGCCACGAAGGACTCGTGTCCAACGACCAAGATGCTCCTCATTAAGTGGTGCGTTATGATTGACCTCTACGATGAGCTATTGCGTCTAATCCTGATTGATTTGTTTAGGATGGGCGGAGATGTGAAGCCTCTGGCCAGGGGCCAAAGAACGCAGTTCCCCGGGGCTGTCGAGAAAGCGTTTGCTCCATACCACGCGACCATTTCATGCTCAGGTCAAGAAGAGTTCACCGAGGAACACGTAGCAGAAAAGGTATTGGAGACAACTTTGATTGCTGGCACTATAAACCTTTCTGGTATGCGTAGGTGAAGGCGAAACTTGGAGCAGACATTGCGATCTCATGGTGATATCCATTTATGAAAATACTATGGTTACCTTTAATCCAAATATCTATTAACCAATACTGGCAGCAAAGGCCCCAGCACTGTGTTGGAATTGTTACATGAAATAAATAAATATAATCTGTGAACACCCCCGATGGAATGCACTCTCGAGTACCCTTTTAATCAAGTGCAATTTCTGGAGAAAAATGTTTCCGGATCACTAACCACAAAATAATGCAGCCGAAAGACGTGTACTAAACCTTTGGCAATATACTGGCCTTGTGGGGCAAGGGGAAGCGAATTATGTTATGATATGACCATTACCTATACATGTATACATCCATTAGTATTGGGAGTGAATATTATATAGATCAGGATATGTATCACAGCAGGATATTTCACTTGATATAGCCTTACGATGGCCTATACATCAATTGGTCCACTGAGCAGAAGTGACTTATGGTGATTGCGAATCAACTCATGCCTCTGTGAACTATAAAGGTGACGTCACAAGTACGATATAAATGGCTGAAAGCTGAGTGGAGGCATCGAAATTAGGTGCGTCACCGATTAAACGCCCCCTTGATTCCTTTTTGTTTCAAACTAAAGGCAAAATGAACAAAACAAAGTTAAGCCCTTATAAATGATTAAATTTTGACGCTTTGGTGGAGGCTAAGTAGGGTCATGTACCAACGGGTATGATAATAATTATAGTACAGACAAAGAATTGTATTGCCCTAAAGCAAGGGTCGGCATCTCATATTGGGCGGAAGGCCGGATGAAGATAAAGCCACATGGCAAGGGGCCAGACCAGATAATAAACTATAATAGCTAATTAATTAACTGCACAGTCGGGAAGTTTTGATAGGTTGTTATTGACGGCATATTGCAACGCATATCCAAAGATTATTTTGTAGTTATTTGTTTTCCCTTTTTTATCCTAATACCCCTGTACAATATGCATGTTTTAACTGATATCGATAAGAGGAGACGGATTCACGGGTTCTCGGTGGGATGAATTTTCATCTTTTTTTTTTTCTTTTCTTTTTTTTAATAGAAAACTTTATTCAGTACATGTCATGAGGAGGTCCTCTTGACAGGTCGTAAATTTGAAGAATATTTAATAATAAAATTGTGCGAGTGGCATGTAGGCCTAATATGATGACTCGCGAAGAGATGCATGAAAGAGGAAATGTCCGGAAGAGAATGAATTAAAGGTAAAGAAAAGAAGTTCAAAATTTTCAGGCCGAAAAGAAAAGGAGGACGGTCGAGATGACGTAGGCACGGGTAAGACACATATGGCGCACGCAGAACGTACACAGTTCCGCGTGTTGTATGGGTTGGTATGAGGGATGGGTTTATATTTGGAGAGCTTGCGTGGCAGACGATTGCTGTTTAATTTGAACATGAAGCAGGCGAGGGCGAAATTGCGGCGATGTCTTAATGAGGTGATGTTGAGGGCAGCGTATAGTCAGCGTCAGTGATGTGATGATTTCGGGGAAGGGCGAGGATGATACGCATGGCTCTGCGTTGCAGGCTTTCTAGTAACCCAGTCTGTGTGACTGTGAGGGCGGCCCAAGCGGGAGAGGCGTATTCCAGATGCGGCCTCACGTACATTTTGTATATTTTTAAAAGCAGATCACGGTTTTTGACTTTATAAGATGGCCGCCGAAGAAGAAATTTGTTCAATTGATCAATAGTCGGCTTTTTACCTGGTGTACTCCGGTAAGACTCTATGGGCTGAATGCACCGCGCCCGATTCATCTATTCAAGATAAAAGTACATGTAGACTGTTTATCATTCCGAAAAAGAGATCAATATTTGTTGGTGGCAACAGTTACTCAACAAATCATAACGCTCTTTTTAAAAGCATAACGTCCCCACGAAAGTGAAAGCGAAATATAAAATTCAACTTCCGGTTTGAGAATCTCCACGCGAGAGAAAAACGAAAAGTATTTTGTTTAAAACAAGCAACGTACAGAACGTTGAACTGCAGACTCACATGTCATTCGAACAATCGAATGCACAGCTGACGTTGGGCTAGAATTTGGTTCAATTGGTGATCGCTAGACTATCTTTTTGAAATCATTGACAGTGGGCGATAATTCACAACATGTTTGAAGATTCCGAATTGTTTGGTGTTTTCGACGATGGCGGAGGGGCGTCGAAAGCTGAGAAAAACAGCGAAAAGGAGCAGGGAAGTTCATCGAAAGAAAAGGCCAAGTGAGTTTGTGTTCTAATAGGAGCAAAGGAGGCAGAGAGGATGCCTCTTTTGCTGTAATGCAAGACAGTCAGTTAGTGTCTGGGTTTGAGCACAGGGAGTCTTACCAGTGGGCTCTGGAATCTGGATACATGGAATGCCTATGCAGCCTTCTAGACAGTATATGATAATATCAAGGGAAGTCACTGATTTCTCAGAAGAACAATAACAAAGCCTCGGACGCTACATTCCCCTCACGGGAGAGAGCTGAGGCTTCGGATCTTGCAAGATTATGAATAAATGAACCTATACACACAC
>KB300677.1:53947-66970 GCA_000328365.1 Capitella teleta
GTAAAACTCCATCCATTCATTCATTTGATAGGCTGCTTAGCGAGAACCGTGCCACCGTAAGCATGCGTGTGATATTGTGAAAGCACGTGTATTGTTATCATTTGGGACAAACGCGCTCACAGAAGCGTACAATGGAAGCATGAGGAATCAGACGTCAGATTCCGTACTCTCATTTTCTACTTCGACTACTACATGTAACTTCAAAATTGCTATACAATAGTATATAAAGCTATACATGCCATCACATATAGATTACCGCACAGGCGTCTCATTGATTTGAATCAGAACTTTCTTCATCCGGCGTCCAATAAACATAGTTCCTTCGTCGAGGTGACACAGATCGGGGGTGTCGGTGGCGCGAGGAAAAAACACTTGAATTCTGATTCCGATCAGAGTGGAATCGCCAAATAAAAACAATCGGCCGGTCCCACAAATTCACCTACTTGAGAGAGCACACGTATACTGACCGCGTATAGACCAGCTAGTTCATTGGGGCTATTCCCAGCAATACACTCCCTTTTCTTATAACAATTAATTAAGCTTTCTCATGGACATTTCTACCTGAAAAGATTGCAGCCACCAGTTATAGCCTTAGCCCAAGCACATGGTGAAGATGTATACATCCTGGGCCATGCAGAAAATGAATTATAATCATGAATGCCTAATGCTTCACGGCCCCAATTCAACAAGTTCAGTACACTATAGCCTAAGCTTGGAGTTGGTAGTCTACATGTACAGCAGAATTCCTTTTCTGTGTATAATTTTACACCCAACAGGCCACATAAAGTCACACACACAAAAGAACCACTTTGTGGACCGTTGGAATGCCTCGATATTTACGTGTAAGTCAGGTCAATACTTTAATTACGGGTTATCTGAATCATTTTCAGGCTACGGTAGTCGAATTCGGTTATATTCACATTGTTGTAATCAGGTAGAATCCTGTCAAATCTCAGTGCTTCTCTGTTGGCTGGAGTTTACTCTTGAATATTCATGAGCTGATGAGGGACACGACTCAAATTTCCCGACGTCGATATGAAACTGTGGGAAATCCCTTGGAAATGAATTCGAAGACATGGATGTACCACGTACGTACGTGTAATTATTTGAGACTGAGTTGAAAAGGTCTTATGTGGTGACAGATTCCTAAACTCTGATCTATACTATAGCCGCCCTATTAGACCCAATTGCTGCTTGCACTTTATAGGGCTATCCGAGTATTATCATTATTTACTATCTTGATCCAGACATCTGATATTTGGCACATATTGAAAGTCGAAACACGCAGTGGCTCGATACGTATTGAAAATACCAACCAAAAACACGATTGAATAAAGAGAGTTTTCACAAGGGAGGTCAGAAATGACCTAATCAAAGCTTCTTACTTGCATATGATAAGCCAAGGGAGACACGTATGAAGAGGTACTTTGGGGAATCAGCAAGCAAGTGCTGTTGTTCAGATTATCCCGCAGGTGATGAATTGAGGAGACACCCGGATGTGTCACCGGTCAACTCATCTCATTGACGTTGCACATTTAGAAAAGTTTCAACCAGGCTGAGGTCCAATGAATGAGGTCTCGCAATATTTGACAGAAATAAATCGATTCCCGGATGCTTATCCCGAATCGGGAAAAGGATTACGGATCACAGTTCACGTTCATGGAGACGGAATACAGTGATGCTTTAGATGAAGCTCTCTGTGCCAAATTTGATTAGCTGCTCTTGGCTATGAGCTCTCCAAGTGGTTCAGTCTTGAGTCAGTCCTGGAGGGAAAAGGCATGCCTAGCCCGCACTAAATGTGTCCGGTTGAGCAATAGTTTGTTGCCAACACTTACTGATTCATATGAGATCGTTTGCTTGGATCGTGAAGTTCATCCGGGTGGCTGAATCTCTGTTTTGAGGCCACGGATCCAGAAGGACATTTGTTGGACCATCTTTGGGATGCTGTATGTCTTTGTTTCCAAATTACAAATGGCATTTTGTCTGCATGGGGATATGTCGGTATCAATTGTTGTTTCCATGCATGGAGAGGTGTGAAAATGGCTGGGAAGAAAACTGGGGTCCTTGTGAAAACCCATTTCAGTACATTTAGCATTATCTGTGCTACTTTAGGCGTTGAGTATACATACATGTATAGAGTATGCTACGCGTATACGGGGCAATCATACCATGCAGATCTTCCTTATTCATCTTCCTCATTCATTTATTACAACTCTTCTCTTATAATTATATACCACCACATAATTAAAGTTGATCTAAACTTCTAAAGCGTATACTGTGAGAATACAAATACCGAACCACGGGAATTATGCAATGCGGTTTATAATTCCAACGGAATGTGTGTCCCACGCTTACAAGTTTGGAACCCAGATAATACGCCTCCAATACTACACAGAATGTTATACATTAGGACCCACTGCGTACGAAAAAAATGAGCACACGCTTTCATTGGGCAGGTATGCACTCACCTTCAGCTGCCGCAACCGAGGCCAACGCTAAGCACAAACACAGTCGCAGCCCCTCCATCCCAAACATCCACTCAACAATCTCAAGAAGATTCGCTCAACAGATTCCTAATCTCACTCCGACGACCATCGTCCAGAGTAATGAGCACGGGTCATACGAGGTCGTTTTTTTTTCGTAGCCAGATCGTTAATGAAACTTCCAAGATTGGAGGCTTGTATAGTTGTGAGAGTGTTTTTAATGCTGACTGCGTTTACTGCTCGGGAGGGGGTTCGTCGGGCGAGATCTTCACTGGAGCAGAACTTGATCGGGCTCCACAAAAGGGCCGATACACGTAGCAGCCGTGAAAGGGTTTAAAGGCAATGCTGCAACGCCGTCACGTGCCTATATCTTTTAAGCTCAATGGTTGAAACTTCCTAACTTGTAAGCATACAGGCTCTATGACTCTTATACAGAAATGTATGCTTGCAGTAGCTACTGCGGTACTATATAAGTATAACTCTCATACTAATGTAAGTGACTCATTCGAGTTGTGAATGAGTGGGAGGATAAGGTGGCGGATTGTCTCTACATTCTGTGTCTCATACTCTTTCAGTAACTGTTGTAGTTAAGTGTATGCACGTGTTGTACAAATGCATACATATTGAAAGTAAGATCAATTATTGCAACTACTGATGCTGATGGTTTTCAATCGATACTTGACCTAACTCCTAGAACATGCAGACATAACGATTTCTCCTGGGCCTTCAGAGATGTTCATTTTGTAAATTATTTTGTTATAAGGGAGTAACTAGAATGCTTATACGGGTCACCTGATCGGTCAGAATTGAAGCCAGATTTAAGGTGACGTACGATAAAAACTCGTCATTCTGGTGCTTTATGCCATACATAGCCGATAATATTCCCCTTAAATTCCCAGCTACTGTGAATGAGCGCTTTAGTAATGCACAGTCATTCCAGTACTTCTATGCGATGCACGTGTGGGCGGCCAAGAGATGCACTTAGTTGCTTCTACAGGGTGCGTTATGATAACAAATTTCATTTAAGTTTACTTGACTTACTTGTAACTCATTATTGACACTTGTTATTGCCCTACGCAATCTAATCTGTGTATTCAATAACCAGTCTTTTCGCTAACGGTAATTAATGCGGAAATAATAATGACTTAGGTTTAGAACTTATAATTATTAATTATCATTTTTATGGGTGCAATTGCTTGATAACTGCTAGCTGTTGCCATGGGAACTCATAATCAGGGGTCAAATGGGGTCGAATAGTTTGCTTGTCGGTTGCATTTCTTGTTTTCTGTCGACATGAATCTGGGCTATTTTTAGATCTTTGACAAGCGTCGCTACTGCGGATTCCTGTCGATTTCACGATAGAAACAAATACACTATGTTCGCCAAAATATCTCATAAAATAAGTCTGATAGAATTACTGACGTATGTCTGATTAAAATATTGAAGCACGAGGAATTAAATATCGAATACAAATTTTATTATTATCCACTTGATAATTAAAAGTATCATGTTTTAACAAAAAATATTTACAAAAAATTCTTTCTTTTGTCAAGAGAAAAAAAATATGGAAAAAAATCATAAAGAAATAAAAAGCCTATCCAATCTCGGAATGAAATAGAAACTAAAGCTAAAGTTAAAATACTTAAAATTAAACTAAAAAAATTAATTAAAATTAATTAATTAATAATTAAAACAAAATTTAACAACAAAACAAAAACGAACTTCAATAAATGCTGCACAAGAATAAAAGTGTTCATTGGCGACCTGCCAAGACACAGCGTCGTTTCATCAATCGAGATTCACCTTCAGACCCTTGGTGCTTTGTGTTGACCGGATGCCAAGCTGGTTTCAACTGTAGCTACAGTCGCTCCCAGTTGACGCTTATCTGGCAGTTGGCGAGATTTGCACGCCTTGAACAGAATTACAACAGCTCCTCTGTATTGTCTGCAAATATATTCATTAGAATAAAAATTGTACTCGAGCGTTTACGTGTCGTGAACATACTTGGAGGTCAACATATAGAGGAACGGGTTCAGCATGCTGTTGGCGTAGGAGAGAATGGTCAGACCCTGCACCACTGACTTGCCCTGTTCGAAGTTCAGCGCACCGAAAAGCCTTTGATCCTCATTGGCCAACCAGAAGACAGTCGCGATGAAGTTGGGTCCCCAGCACAGAACGAACAGCACGAGCATCGACATCAACAAACGAATCACCTGAAAACACGCGGACCGACTTACTTCGGTTGGTGGTATATATACGTGATTCCAATGCAACCAACATCTGAATCTGATTATTATCAAATAAATACCATTCATCTAGAATTGTCGACACCCTAAATCCCGCAAATAGCTAATTGAATCCTATTGGTTGAGTGGTTGCATCACATTGTGGTTACTTGAATACATGTGTATACTAGAAAGCAGTTTAATCTACAGTTTGAAGCGCCTTTCACATATGTGCGTTTTCCGCACGCACGGACCACACGCACATATATGAACGGCGCTTAGGAAAAAGAGCGTTCGGTGTGAAATATTCATTTGGCCGAAGCCACAAATTGGCAGATCTGAGCGATAATAAATATTTGCTAAAAAGCTGCTAATCTTTCACCCACAGTTTTACCGTTATCTCCCCTTAATAAGCTTTATTTTTTGTACATCATCATAACGGTCCCATGATCATCTTCCGCGCGACACGTGCTTGTCATCAAACAGCGTTTTTCGTGAATCAAATGATATTTGCAAATGAATAAACCCGGTTTGCAGGTTATGTTTACCGTGTGTACTTTTGTGTTCGTTCATGGCCGAATTATCGTTTAAGAAGGGTGTGGATTATGTGTAGGTTAAAAAACATTGAACGTCAGCGCCAATTAAAACATTGAAATGGCATGGCTATTTTGCTTCAAGCTCTGACGCCGATGCACAATGCTTTCAGGTAACTCACTGTGGCCACACATATAATTAAGCCGCACCTGCCTTATACTCAAACGCCATCAAACCTAATCTCCATAAAATCGACCAGCCCCACTAAAATGCAATAGTTGTCTCTCAATTGTTGAAATAGTTTGACGTCAGGCCTTAATAAATTATTGTGAAGCTCAGCTTGGACAGGTAATTAATTACAAAATGTACTAGAGGCCTGCTTGATTTGATTTTAATATGAGCGTTAATTTCTATGCATTAAAACTAATGTTGTAGACTATAATTATTTATAACCATGCATGCTCAATCAATGTCGGTATTTATTTATTAGTTCGAAGCTCACCTGGATCCTGTCATCTGAGCTTTCACTGTCTTTGCCTCTGGAACCGAATTATCAAAATAATGAAGTTTAGCAATTGAAAAAAATAAATAAATAAAGCCTCACTCCGAGTGTTTCAGCTTCCTCCTGACTGCGATGCTTTTGTAGAGAGTTGCGCCAATTCGAATATACGCTGCTGTCATGACAACCGTAGGAACCCCGAAGATAGCGATCGCCAGGTAAGACATCAGGTACAGCACATAGCTACCCATCCACAGAATTCCACAGGTAGATTCTCCACTTGAGTGACCCTGGATGATCAGAAACGGAGTTGCACGTCTTTCAATGAGCAAAACGCTCACGTATGCGAAAGCAGCCGGGATCGCCGTGATGGCGCCCAGCAACCAAATCCCGGCCGCCGTCTTCTTGGCTCGACCGACAGAGCTCCAGATTTGAGCTTTCATCGGATGGCAGATGACGAGGTACCTCTCAAATGCCATCACTACCATTGTGAAGACTGAGATGCCGAAGCAAGCGTAGTAGAAATACCACATGATCTTGCACACCTCTGCACCCAGCCCCCAGGTCGACCAACCAGTAGCGTATGTCTGTGATGAGATGGATACATTATTCGTTAATTATTGTGCAGCTTATATGACGATGAGTAATTGCGTCGACGTTGCGCAAAGAGTTCAAAGTTCATCGTTATCTCGGACCCATATATAATCAGAGCGGTGTGACCGAAACTTTTCAAAGAAATCAAAATATTTGCGATGAATGTTTACCTGAAACGGGGCGCAAAAGGCCAGCACGAATAAGTCGGCTATGGCCAGACTGGTGATCATGACATTGATGACGCTGGGTCGAGGAATACACAGCGTGACAGCGAGCAGGATGATGACATTGCCTGAACGAGGGGTTCACAATTGTGAAGTGCATGGTTTTAATCTGACTTACCAATCATTCCCAACACACTCAGCGCAAGATAGGCCGAAATGTACGGCCATTTATTTTGCAGGCGACCGGTGACCACCACATCATTCAATGATGCGATGATGGAATTGTGAAGAACGACCTCTTCTGGGGTCATGAGTCGGTGCAAGCAGAAGTAGATGCAAAGACAGAGCTTCTCATACTGGTGCAGTGGTAAGCCAAGCTCCTTGATATCAGTATAGCACTGCTTGCCGGTACTCCTGATGATAGTTCGATAGAAACCTTCGTCGAAATAAAGCTGATTAACTGGATCCTCCGTGGTCACCAGACTTTCAGTGGTCAAGTCATTGTCAGTGTGATCTTCTTGGCCATCTGGAAAATGCAGTTACAATTTATACTCGCTAAGTACTATAGTACTGAGAAGGGGCCCGGGGGGGGGGGGGGGCTCCATCTGCTGTAGTTTGATACGCCGAGGGATCGATTTCGTAGTCGTGGGTTAAAATTTGGGATATTAGCTAAACGTTTAGTTAAACCGCGTCAGCGAGAAAATTGAGAACGTCCTCTGCAGATAAGTATTACAAGTATTACAGTACAATATGTCTTAAATGCGACGATCGAAGGACTCTTTTTATCTCTATAATTTTCGTTATCCGTGCTGTATTATATATGGTAATTTTAGCATGATTTTATCATGCATTTACGAAAATAACCATCCTAAAATTTCGAAATAACAGAGCCAATTGCGCCAATTGTATCAAGCAAAAAAGGAGTGAGTGTGCTTTGGTTTAACACGGATTAGTTTTTGCACCAATATCATTCAGTCTGTATGTCCCTTGTATCTCGATCAGCGCATTGAATCATTCAACTCTCATCCGCTTCACTCAGCTCATGAACTGCTCCGGCAATCCCTTTCATATGCGTTAATATGGCCGGAGAAGCAAGAGGACGGCATTAGGTAGCCCAAAGTGCCCAGGGGTCATCAACGAAAGTTAAAGCAACGATTCGAATATTTTAATGAAAGATAGAGAGATCAGAATTCGACTTGAATCCTCTTTGTCTTGCGTTGATGATCCCTGGGCCCTCAGGGCTACCTAATGGCGTTCTCCTCTCCGGCCCTATTGACGCATATTTTCGTGCGTCTAATCAAGTTATTGTTGAGCAACATTCTGGCAATCGCGCCCCAGAACAGGATTTCTCAACGGAAATTTGTTTGTTTTGGTTCGTTGTGTTTTGGAAAAGGCGCAACGAGGAACAACCGATTTATCTTCATGTTCCAGAAAGCATCGGGATTGGAAAGACGAATGCGTTTGCACAGCAGCGGTGTAAGAGCAAAGCAGGTGTCTCACATCAACACAACTGTACAGAAGCGACGGATGCACCGTGCAACAAGACCTCCAGGGGCGTGTTCTGTGTCCAGGGGTGCTTAAATCCAACTTCTTTGTCCTGAGGTCATCTTCCAACCGCAAAATTTGAGATAGCATTTCTGAATTTCAATACTTTCATGCGTCATGCACACATCTTGTGTGTCGTGTTCAGCACTGATCACCATGGAAATGACGCGTGAATCCAAACAAAAAGAATAAAATTAACGCATCTGAGACACGGAATGTTTCAATGAAGTGTTCATAGTGTGAGACGATAGAATTAACCTCAATGGTTCGTAGTTTTTGTCTTTGACAAAATTTTGTCGCAAGAAGAGGTTAACAAACTCAGCGAATTGGGCACAATGGGATACAATAAGCAAATAATTATGTACTTCCATTTCTACCAAACAATTACATGCGAATTGTGTTTCCAAGCAGCCAATAAGACGTCCTTTTATTTCAACTATTTAGTGTATATTTTATTGCTAAGATAGCCGTATAGCAGGATACATGAATCTGTGACAAAGAAAATTGTTTAAACAATTGCACTCACAAGTCTACGTATAGATCTTGAAATCTAATGCAATTAATGCGCCCAGTTGGCAAAGCAGAAACTGAGGATGAATAATAAATTATCGTAGATTACGGACCAACACTATCTCCTCACTTCATTGACGTCACGCCCTCCCCACCCCCTTTGAGAGGGGGAGGCAGGGACGGCCATATGTTCTGTGGGGACGGCGAGGGGAGGGGGGTATATCTACTGCGTACATCCAGGGTGGATGTAGGGGCGACCACATATGTCATTGTTTCGAGGAATACGAATTCATTGTAACTTCACACTTGTCTTTAATAATGAACTACTTCAGCTTGCTTCGCATATTACATGCCAATGCTAAATCCGCATGGGAATATACAGAGATTTTCTCGGAATTTCCATCGCATGAAACTCGTGCATGGCATGTGAATACCATATTGAATACATAGCACGTAAGTGCATCTTGTATGAGAACGCATTGGCACGCATATAATAGTCGTATAGTATGATTTGTTGCAATTGTTTGCACTTTCTTGGTCAATGTTGGTGTTCGGGACATTTTTACCACTTGGGAGCAATTTGTTTCGCACTTGGGAGCAATTATTTGATTTATTTCACTCGCTTTTACCTTCTTTCATGCACCCTGATGTTGTTGTTTTTTGGGGGGTCGATTCGAGAATATGGGTTTTACTGTGTGATAACCGCGGATCACGATGCTCCAAAGCGAAAGGGGAAGTTCAAAGTTCAAAGCTACCGCTTTTTCCAAGCATGGTGTAAATTAAATCCGCTCGCATCCGAGCACCTGAATGATTCCGGATGATCTTCGTTTACGTCTTGTGGAAATACGCGTAGATGTAAACGTCCACTCTTATAACCAGCATCCGAACCATATCGGTAAACCATTCGGATGATACGGGCGCCAAAACAGAAGGCCCGGGACCGGGGTTTCCCCCTACTCTTATCGATAAATCCCAAGGGTTCTTTATCCTGCATACCACCATAGACAGTGGTACACAGCGCCCGGCTTGTTACGCAGTTGGGCAGCACTGCAGAGTCACCGAAGAATTACAATTATGAATTCACAATCATAACGCCCGAGGCCTGATCGGGTCTCGAACCCGGGACCTCGACCCCCACGGTCGGCATAGGATTGCAGTCAGCAATCGACTGTACACCGTACATATTTTTTTAAGGATGTGTTTTCAGCATTAAAGCATCGGCGGACGATTTCAGTGGCTCGCAATTTTTTTTTGAATATTTTGGAGCCGACTAAGAGTGCAAAGCATCGTGGATGTTGCACAAAACTTTGAACTGGATCCGTTTCTCGACTGGGAGCCAATGCAGTGACGCTAAAACAGGTGTTATGTGGTCACGTTTAACTATTCTTGTTAGAATTCGCGGGGCACTATTTTGCGTCATCTGTAGCCGACGTATTTGGCATTTTGGATGAGCAAAGAGGAAACCATTTATGGTAATCAAGTCTTGAAATCACGGTGGCAAGCAACGCTAGTGCGCTTGCTTTTGGTGAGAGATATTGACGTACTTTCGCGATCCTTCGAAGGTGAAAGTAGACACTTTTCACCACAAACCTGATTCTGTTTTAGATGGCTGTCAAAGACAGCACTAAGAGTTTTAACCACTTTCGTTGGTTTTATGTTAGCAGAATTGACATTGAGGGAGACTTCTTTGGCTTGTTTCTTGTCTGCTTTTATGCACAATCAATAGTTCGGTCTTAGCTTCGTTCAATAGGTCACTTAAGTGCGAGCTAAATGTAATCTTGGTCCAATAGTTTCGTTTCTCCTTTCTTCATATTGACCAAGATTATATATTTATATATTATATATCTCGTTCGCTTTTGATGGCTAACCATACTCCAATATTAAATGGAGAGAAATTTGAAGACTGTTACTGAGTACATTTTCAGTAATATTTACCAAATAAAAGTTGGTCGGAAGTTGCGCCAAGCCGAGGAAAAGCGCTCCGTAAAATATCAATCACATTACAAAGGACTCGCATTACAATGTCCAGCTAGGACATTGGTGACCCACGGTCCAACAAAATGGAACTCAATACACGCACAATAATTACATAACCGTCGCCTGTGACTCCATCGTGGGAACACGTCAGCAAACTTTCCGACCACCCGCCCCACCCCTCCCCTCCAGCATGCATCGACATGAAATGGAAAACGATAAACGATAAACTCCTAGCGTTAATGCTACTATAATTACCGATATCAGCATATCTATGGCGCATTGATACTTTATTTCACCGGACGTTCATCTCAGAACGACGACATCGCCAAGTCATCATTCATCGCTTACAGAGGTGATTGAGAATCGAGCGAAAATGAAATGTCGTTCAGGAACGGCGCGTGTCGCATGTAATGGAATCGTAAAGACGCGCCTCAAGGTCATGCTTATTTCGCTTGGAGTATCTATATAGTATAGACCGAGGCTTAACTGCTTCTATGCATGCATGCTTCGTCCTATATAATTATATATCCACACCTCTACGTGTCTTTGGTGGCATAAACGAAATGAAACAGTTCGACACTAATTGGATATTCTACTTATAGGGATGCACGGAATTCCGGGTTCCTGATCCGGCTTCGCGGAATCCGGGCCTTTTCCCGGAGTTCCGGTTCCGGGAAAAATCGTCTAAGGTGCCGGAACTCGCCGCCAGAATTTGTGGTTACCAAAAAAAAAAAAAAAAAAAAAAAAAAAGTGTTGAAGACCTTACGCAACACGATTAACGATGCGGGCGTGGAGGCAATTAAAATTCGGGTGTAAGCATTAGTTGGCTTTCGATTGCAATCAGCCAATCAGGGTGGGGTAGGTCCAGGAAGCAGGCAGATAGGAGGCCAAGATGTTCTCGTGGACACATGAGGCCATCTTGCTAATTAGGGAGCACTTTCAGCCAGTGGATCTTAGATTCGAGCAGGGTTAACCATGCCGTGGGTGGATATTTTTATTATTATTTTATTATTTTATTTTATTTATAAAACTTGTGCAAAGCACAGGAGGCATTAACAGGCACAGGTGCCTACGCAGGGATGCCCCCGAATAACAATAAAAACATTGTCCAATAAAACACATTACAGCGACAAATAAAAATTCCTAAAACATTAATTGTGATAAAATCCTCTGCAACGACAGATGGTGGTAAGTGAACAGGCGTTAAAAACCGAGAAGTGATTGGATTCATTTCGGTAATATGAAGAGAGGTTTTCTTTGAAAATGGCTGTGGATTTACAAGAGCGGATATGAACAGGTAATTTATTCCAGAGGCGACACACTCTGTTAAAAAAGGAGGAGGATATAAATGTATCTGTACGGGGGCGGTGGGTTATAATTCTGGCAGTGAGTCCTGGGTGGCTGTAGATGTATCAAATTTGATTATATGTTCCAGATTTATATTCATTGAGTTGCAAAGGTATTTAAAAATTAAAATAAAAATAAAATCAGAAATCTCTCTTCTATAGGAGAGGGGAAGGATTTCAAGGACGATACATCTATCAGTGTATGAAAGCTCGTTATTTACAACGAAATGGGTAATGGATCTCTGTATGGCGACCAAATTTGGGAACAATAATGAAGGTGGCTCCGGACAAGAGTCTTGAAGAGAGTTAGCTTAACAGGCTGCGGAGCAAAAAAAACCGACAGCACGTTTGATCGCCCCGCAGAGCTTATTGCGCTTGGTGACTGGATTGTTAATGTGACTAGAAAATGACAGGCCTTGATCAACGATGATCCCCAAATCTTTAAAAGCACCAACATGTCCAAGTGGTTCATCGTTCACTGAATAATTATACACAATTGGATTTATGGCACGTGATACGGATAAGACCTTGCATTTCGATGGGTTAAAATTCATTTTTCCATAAAATACTCCATTCATAAAGTCTAAATCACGTTGCAAGGCTATGCAGCCGTTCCTATCTACGATGGCTCTAAAGCATTTGGCATCATTGGCCAAAAGTGCAACTGTAGAACGTGATACATTTGGTAGATCATTTGTGAACAAAAGAAAGAGAAGGGGTCCTAAAATGCTTCCCTGTGGGGCACCAGTACATGAATCCAGTCGGAACATTCACCATTTAAAACAACACACTGAGCTCGATCGCACAGATAGGCTTTAAGAAAACAGGTGGCCGCTGATCCCAAACTGACTTTGCAACTTAGAAAGTAAAAGACTGTGGGAAATACAATCGAAGGCTTTCGAAAAATCCAGGTATAGTATGTCAACTTGGCCTCCCTTGTCGAGTATCGCCCCTATTCTATGGTTGACGTCGACTAGCTGGCTGGCGCAGGAGCGACCTTCGATAAAGCCGTGCTGCAGATGATAGATGCGACTCTCGACTGCGGGGTTCAATTGATTGAAAATGCACCGTTCAAGTGTTTTGGATACTGAGTATAACAATGATATTGGACGGTAATTAGACACACTCTTTTTGTCTTTTTGTCTT
>KB300677.1:78128-130057 GCA_000328365.1 Capitella teleta
ATTTATTCTTTTTGCACTTCTTTTTCGGTGCAGTTTTATGGCGTCTCGATTTACCGTCACTTAATGAATTCTATGTTGCCTGGCGGAAAATTGTCCCCAGGATTTGGAGGGTACCTCCACGTACTCATTGTAACATACTTCCTTATTTAATGAATTCTCCTGAAATTTCCCTTCAGTTATTATACCAGTTTAAAACTTTTCATTCCAGCTGTTCTGTCAGCAATAATAGACCTGTTCGGTCATTCATTCACTCTCTTCCCTTTAGTCGATCCTCTGTTGATCTTAATAGGCAAATCATGCTGAGTCAGTCAAATATATTGTGTAACACCACATCTAAAGACAATAATGCAACCGCAATGGGTATCAAAGAATTATGTAATATAAGAGATATTTTGAGTATATCCAACGAATTCGATAATACTGATGTTTTGTTTTTAATTAATTCACTATGTATTAATTAATTACAATTATAACGAATTACAATTATAATTCACAATCATAACGCCCACGGCCCGATCGAGTCTCGAACCTGGGACCTCGACCCTCACGGTCGGCATAGGATTACAGTCAGCCGGTTAAACCGACTGAGCTATTCGGTGCCCCCAACGAGATCAGACCAAAGATCAACAGACAGCAGGAAGTATGTTGACTCAGATGTCGAATGTTGTGGCAAATACTCGATGCTATTCGGTCACTGAATGATTGTCCATTGAGAGCAATGGTTCTCATCATGCGCTTCATGTCTGGCGCCCTCTTGCGCAATTCTAGGAACCTTGTCGACACGAAATAGGAGACCAATACGCCAACCGAACAATCAATGGTTACTGCTTCGGCTGATGGAACAGGCGACTTGATAGACGGTCATTTCCTGCGGGTATTTCAATGGCCAGTCAAGCATCATTATCCAGTTGTCCGAATTATTGGCTGCCTGGCAGGAAACACGGATTATGATAACAATGGTCTACACGCAGCCGCTGGCTTCCTCGCGAGGCTTCATTGAAATGGACAGCTATGCGATGATGTATGACTTATATGGATGTGAGGATCGTTTTCAATTAAAGAGGACCTCTGTTCATTTCGGAACCTTTTTAGATCGGTTCTGTGGACTTTTGTGAGTGACGAGAAGCCGTTTTTGAAAAATTTAGTCAATGCTATTCAAGACAAATTAAAATACGAAATTCCTGCGCAGGCAAAATAGCTTGAAACGAGATGAGAGCGAGATTTTTTTATGAGAACTGCTGAAAGATCTGCTCACTCGATGGCTCCCATTGTTAACAATAGGAGAATTACTTTTATGCCGTCGCGACGGTATGAAATCGAACGCGAGAAGAAAGCGAGATTTTAAATCTCTCAAATTCGATGTATCTAGGAATTAGCCCACAGCAAGCGTGTTGTCTGAAAATATGTCAGTAAAAAGGCGTATTTGTCTTTTGGGATGCATCCTCTATCATGCATTACTAGTTCAAAACAACCAGAGGTCCTCTTTAAATAAACAGCAATGCTACTAGTACAATACGTTAACTGTTGCTTTTCTAGATGTATACGTCATGAATTGGTAACCAATGGTGATTACAATTATTCTTGCATGCGTAAAATTCTTCATCGCACGTATTTCGTGGCAAATATTTTCGACAAAGTGACAAGTATGAATAATTATTTCTTGGATGAGAGCACCCATTCGTCTTGCCATTTTATTCGCCATTAAGTATGTATGTGAGGAGGTGATTATGTGTTTGTTCGGGGTTTTTTTCGCGCCTTAAATATTTGATAGCACTGTCAAGCAATAAATTTGTCGAAGAACAGAAGTCATAAATCGAAAATCGAAACAAAATTTGAAGGTGGAAAAATATTGGCAATACTTTCGAGACGAATCTATAAGATAATTATTCAAACACGTGCGGTGTGTGGTTCTCGCTTTTGCTTCAACAGGTGTATAAATTATTTATAGGCTGGTTACCTGTTTGGCTGGAGGGCTAAACTTTCAATGCAAAGGTAAAAGGTCTCTTTGGTCGGAACTTAAAATCGACGCCTTTTAAGCAAAGAAATAAACATTCGTGATTTATGGGCATCGCTTTGAGCACTTTGTGGATATTGCGCTATATAAAAATGAATTTTTTATATATTATTTGAATTTATGTGTTTCTCGGGTAAGAATAAATCCATGCTATTGAGTGATTACTTGAGGGATTTGAGTGATTATATTGGTCCATGGCTGCACAGATAACGAGTGAAATGAGGGCATCACCCAATGACGTCATAGAGTAGAGATTAGATAGGGTTTTTGGTCCTAATGTCCGAATACGTTAGGCGGTATCTGCGTGATGTCAAATAAAACTGTATCCTCCCTCAGACAATAGCAATAAATAATAATAATAATAATAATAATAATAATAATAATAATAATAATAATAATAATAATAATAATAATAATAATAATAATAATAATAATAATAATAATAATAATAATAATAATAATAATAATAATAATAATAATAATAATAATAATAATAATAATAATAATAATAATAATAAAATTAAAAATTAAAAAAACATGGAAAATTCAGGGTTTCTTTTCCTTTCTAATATTTATTATTCTCCTGTATTGTTGTAGGAAATTTATTTCGTACGAGCTAATAATTTATATTAATAATAATTTATATTATTATGTGTAATAACGTATTTTTAATCTGGGACATTAAAGTATATATATAATAGCATATTGTGTAGACAGAAGCAATTAAATTACTTATGATAGATGTAATGCAATCGAAAACGATTCTGTAGAAATGTAAAGCATAGAATACATGTATCTACATATGTCGCTAATACAGAGCGCATCTGCAATGAAAGATTTCACCGAGTGGAACACACTTGCGTTGATGGTAGATTAGCGAATGATTAATTCATGAATAATGACGGGAATTTCTCGCGCTTTCTCAATTACATGTACTAATTATATAAGAGTTTTGTAGCAATATGTTTCAAAATATCGAATCAAAACTGAATAGGCCAAAAAAAAATGAAGCTTGCATAATTTGCATGCAAGATCTGAGTATATATTAAACCAGGTGAAAACTCGATGCTTCGCGGTAGATTTTGATGATTGAGTCGGGGGAATGGTGTGTTATATTATTTATATATCTCGGGGGAAAAGCGATAACAAAAAAGTACTCACAATCTCAAACTATTCGATCTGCACATCTCTGCACGTGCGAGGTTTCAAGACTCACGGATCAAAAGATGATCATGAGATGGATCAAAGCCATAAACATGCGCTGTCGGCGAAAGTAAATGATATGAAAAGAAGATTTTGCCGGAAACCGTTCTGAGTGATGTGATTCGGACGAATACCATTTGGTGCTACACTTGGTGAGTATATTATCATATCATCATATCATCATCAGCTCGATGAATGGTGCTGATAAACCAGAAACCCCCCAAGAAAAGAAATAAGAACACTGAGAAAATTGGTTTAGTCATGAGGGATTGATACTCTGCGAATTAGAAGACCTACAATCTATTGCCCAACGTGTATATCGATGTTGTCTGTAATCAATGTGTCCTTAGGATATCGTGACATCCCTTTTGTGTATTTGCATTTGTGTTGGCAGTTGCAGCATTTATTGAAGTGCTTTACATGTATTTGCGTTCCGAAGACTAAAGTCTAAATAAATCTATATGATATATGTGTAATTGGGTCAGACATGCACATGTTCATCACATTGAGACTTCAGTAATCGGGGAGGATGTTTTTGGCACTTCTGATCCCGATAACCGGTGGCAATGCATGCAGTATTTATCGCACTTGACCTCTTACGGTTTTATGAATCAATAATTTATTCTGCACAATGATTAATGCAATTACTAACAAGGTCGAGAGAAAAAAAAATAGACAGAAAAAAAAAGAAATACATACGTAGAAGAAAAGAAAAAAAAATGCAGTAAAGAAAACGCAAATTTCGACAATTAGTTTCTGCTTTGTTGAGAGGCAATTAACGCAAAAAAAAAAAATAATAACTAAGAGCTAATTATTTGTTCTCATTAAAATGTGGAAGTTTATCGAGTGCTCAGTCGCCTTAAGATAGAATATATCTTATTCATCGATCACGGTGACCAACTAGAAATTTAATTATAGGCCTATTGATGATCTTATTTTATTTAGTAGTTTTGTTTAGTTTTTATGTATCAAAATATAAAAAGGCTTTTTTTCCCTAAAAATGCTAATGTAATGCATTTTCCGAAGCACACGATAGTACAATTAACTGAAGATCCTATAGATGGGCTAAATCCAGCTCCGCTTGATGTGCTACAGTATTCTATATCCCGCACGAAACATATTATGACAACAATTTACATACCTGGTTCTGCAGCTGGTAGTGAACAACAGATCTGCATATTAGGTAGGGACTGCTTTCTTGTGTAAAAATGATCATGGGCACTTTCTTTATCGGTCAGTCGGTCTAGGCGGTCCTCACCTGCTGGGTGTTTTAAAGTTGGATAGCGCAAGCGTATTAGGCTGTGGTCTACCTGTAGACCACAATTAATTAATTGTGGTCTACCTGTAGAGCTGTATTGCTGTTGCTTACATATAAAGAAATAAACGTGTCAAGGTGATAATTATAGCAATCCAAAAGAGGTATTAAAAATCCTTGCGACACGTGAAGACGTTTCACTTTTTGCATGTTTATTTGAAGCCCTTGAAAGCGGAATTCCGGGAGATTGATGATGCGATGCGCCTCTAACAAGACCTCGGATCAATCGGGAAATAACCCCGATTGATCGATCCGAAATCGTCCAAGCCGACGCTATTCATTCTTCGACAAAATTGAGAATCCATCAACTCGCGCCCAAGTTCTGTCGGATTAACCTGCGCTGAATATTTTCTTGTTCGTGGCAACACTTTATCTCCCATTCGATATATTCGCGAATATTGATATAGCAACAACGAAATGCAACCTTGTCTCACTTCACGGAATATGCAACAACCAAGAAATTAATTTAAAATGTATCCATATTTAATCCTCAGTCAGTCATTGCAATCATAGCGTGCGGGGAATATCACGACAAAATGGCCGGCTGACCAAAGTGCACATTCTGCGTGCAATCTTGGTCCAATGAGTGAGTCTGTGATCTCCGCGTGACTGAATGGACTAATATTGTCTTTCCTCTCACCACAGGGTTCTACAAGAAATTGAACTCTGAAATTAGTAAATTACTGATAAATATCGATATTTCAAGACCAGAATTACTGATAATCATATACGTTTAACACTGGCATTGAGCCAAGTAAGTCTAGTAGCTTATTAATTGTTAAGTGTGGTTAAGGAACTTTAGGTCGAAATATCCTTTATTCATCGTTTTCTCCATCGTGACCACCTCAAAATTTAATTCTTATTTGATTCGGACAATGACCCCAGATCAGTAGATCATCACTCGTCCATGCAAATAGTACGCGTTTCTTGCACCTGGCCACTCAGAACATTGTGGGGACCCAGCATTCGTAAGAGACCGAATGTCAATTGATAATGAATCGGCCTGATAACAAAACCAGATTGACTTGCGGCTTCTCTACCTCCAAGGCACACGATTCAAAACTAATCAACTTATTAAATTTCATTTTATTAAAAAAAAATTAAAATAAATTCATCAAACAGAAAAAAACAAACAGTAAAAAGCAAACTATTTTTATTGAAAACATTCCTAAAAAGAAAGAAAAGAAAAACATTCTCCAAGATACACCTTTAAGACAACATATAAATCTCATTGTTCTATCACAGGTTGCTTCAACGTTGCCACCATCATGAGGCTGACGGCTGAACTGCTGCTTTCGCCATTTGCCTCAGCATGGCGACCTCATCTCGAGGGTCTTTGTCCGGCAGACGGAGGCACTTGCATTTGTTCCGGAGCTCTATCGCCTCTGGGATGAGTTCGTCCAATCGGCTGGCTCGGTTTTCATGGTTGGGGTGAGTGGACAGCCATTCTGGGATCTGACCTTCTTGACCCGGAAGCTCCGATTGCAACGCCATCACGTTCCAGAACACGCTGCTCTGTCTGACGTCATAACACGCCTGCGAATGCACAGCGTTAATTGACAGTGCGTGGCAGGGTCATTGAGTACAAATCCTAGCATATTGAAGGCTGCTTCAGAAAAATCTTTTGCAAGTTTACGGAATAAAATTATCTATTTTCCTCTTGTTATAGTCATTTGCATATTTGATGAGGGGGTATGATAATATCTAGCTATAAATGATTGTGCTATGAAACTGCTGAAACACTCTTTCTCGCTTGTGATGTGCTGTTCATGCATGATTGTTGATGCAGCCATTTATTGTGCTAGTTTAAAACCTTTCCTTGGAAGAAGTGATATAATCACTCATAACACATCATTAAGGCAGAGAATCCATCACCATGAAATCTCAAAGACAACTCATAAAAACCAAATGAATGATGCAATAAAAGTTTGCTGCGTGCATCGAACATCACAACAAGTAAAAGGTTTCTGCAGCAAAGTGCAATCAAAATACATGCACCGCTTTTAGGGGCCATACACCTCCCCCTAACCAACATGGTGTACCCTATAGCAATGAGTTGTCAAGGGATATTCGATATATCACTAATATACCCAAGTATTCATCCCCTTTTGAAGTCCTGTGTGCCTTTCATATTTTCTCTGATATTGCCAATTTAAAAAGATCACAAACGCTTTGTAGTTTCCTGTTATCATTCTATGTCTTTAAACAATGTCGATAACAAAGGAACGCATTGAATGAGACTGTGCATCTTAGTTTTCACACCTATTGCAAGCATGAATAAGATTCGAGAGTAACTCTGAAAACTAATCGTTGTCAACTCCGAGTCGAGCAATTAGTGGAGACCGTTTTATCTAATCACAGGCAAAGTTTCTCTAGCATTCAACAATGCATGACAATTTTGCATATTTGAGTTAACTTCGACATAAAGGTATCTAAAGTTACCCACGGGGATGGAAAATGCGTTCCACTTATAGAGCTTTTCAAGTTATGGTAGTTTGACATATCGAGATTATACTGTATACACATTATGTTGGCCTACACACAACTTGCACTAGAGTGAGCTAGACGAGGCTTCTGTTCTGCCAAATGATGGCTAATGCTCATAATATATTCAACTATATTTCCAAGTACATTTAGTCTCCACAAACATCAATGTTATAAACCAATTCAAAACCAGATATAACATTGATTGAATGCACTGATTGTATGGAGGCCTCCGTGCTGCATACCTTTGCGACCAATTGCAAGCCTACTTCATCGGCTTCAGTCTCCAAAGCGCGGCTGTAGGGCAGATGCAGCATCAGCTGAAACGCAAGCAGTCACAATGAGGAGACACGTGTCTCAAGAGAACTCACGTCAACAACTTTCTTGAAGAACGCCTGCGTGATCACCGCTATGCCATCGGTCGGGATAAAGAACCAGAGCATGGCCAGCAATAAAATGATCATTTTGTCAATCAACTGACAAGTACTGATCTTCTCAGCCTTTGGAAATGAATTATTTAGTAGAGGTCAGAGGGCAGAGGTCAGCGGAGGTTACATACGGTGTGATTCAGAATGACGTGAGCCAGTTCATGGCTCAACATGAACGCAAGCTGTGACTCAGTCTTGACACTTTTCATAATTCCAGTGTACACAAAAATTTGACCAGTCTGAGAAGAATGACACGGAATTATTATTATGGTGACAGTTTGCATTAGTAATAAAAACCCTGAATTGGGATTTTCCTGATATATAATCTTAAATACGAATCACGAACGAGTAAAATAATGACATGATTAATAAGATGAAAAATTTAAGGGAATACCAAATAGGCTCACCGGCAAAACGAACGCGTTTTCTTCGGGTGAATCCACGACAATTAGCGTCCATTTCTGCCGCTGCAGCAGGTCAATGTCCTGATTATTATCCACAATTCTCTGCGCCACTTTCACGAGAAGGCCGTACACAGCGTTGGTAGCGGGAACAACGTTATCTTTCACATCTTCCATTATCTGAATAATAGACTGAATATTAACAAGCACGCAAAATAATAAAATAACCGTCACCATTTTGAATTCAAAATCGACAATTTGCTTCAACTGCTCTTCAGTAAACGCGATGTATCGTTTTCTGTGAGTGATGGGCGTTTCTTGGAAGTGGGTGGCCAAGTCAATGATGACAGCTAAGACAAACGCAGAACCAACAGTGCCTACGAACCATTTGTTCTTCCACAAGTGCGTCTTCACTCCTTTCTTTTCATGGTCGCTCAAATTCTGCCAACGTTTCCTCAGCGTCCTGAGGTTCGAATTTGAGTTTGAGTCAAACGCACTCACGGCACTCACCGTCCCCCGATAATTGACCCGATTTGAGCAACTGCCCTGATCACGACCCACGCGACAGGAGGCAGTGCACTTCGTCGGGGGCTCGTGTGGAAGTCTCTGCACGATGGTTGAGTAGTTCTGAGGGTGATGTGGCCCACTGCAGGTAGCACAGAACGGTTGATGGCGGTCTGTGGAGATGGCCGTAACGAGACCTTGACTGGATGGGCTGAACTGCAGGTGGCTCTCAGGCAGGGTAATCGCAAACGGTGCAACAGAAATGCCATCATCAGATCATTAACTCAGCATCTGAAAGAAAACCTAATTTAATTTCTCAACAGATCAAATATGACTTTTATATGTAAGTTAGTGGAACCAGATCATTGAAAAAAAGAGTCAACACAGGCAGCGAATGATTCTGGAGATATGGAGATGGTGCCAAAGTTTATGGAATATATTTATCTGGTCACCGCGAAAAATTAGTGCCGCGAATAAAGGCCTGATGCAGCCATAAAAACGGAGCAGAGATTAAATAATAAATAAATGGAGGGAGATAACGAAAGTTGAGGTTATGATTGTGATCCTTCCTGGCTGAGTAACCTGGTTAATGGCTTGCATTGCATTATGATTATCATTGCTGAAGGTGAGAATACTGAACAGACCCATATTGAGTTGTCAACTGCTAAATACCGAATATAATCAGGTACATTTTCCAAACATAAGATTCTCTACACTTTTCTGTTAAACATTACCAATTCGAAATGCTGATCGCTCACAGTTGGAAGTTCAATTTGAATAATATTGCAAAGAACAGCAGAATATCAAGAGAACGTTATGATGAGAGATTGAAAGTGAAACCGGTTGAACTTCCGGTGCTGTGACCTTTGACCTCTGATAACAGACGATCTTTTCTATTCAGTGATTACTGCCGATGAACCAGCTCTTGAACTTGCCTCAAATTATTCCAGGTGAGTCTGGTTAAACTGTATAAATATATGCATAACGTTGATAAGTGTATATGTCGCTTTATGAGATCAATTCGTTGATATAATAATGAATTGTTAATTTGAAATTGAACTTGCATTCACCATCAAATCATGTACATTATCAGGGTCTGCCTAAAACCCTAAAATGACTTTGTTTGCCCTAAAATGACTTTGTTTGCCCTAAAACGACTTGTTTGCCCTAAAATGACTTTGTTCATACTCATGATACTCGGACTAGTCGGAGGCTTAATTAACTCCAGTCTAAAGAGTGTCAAGAGTGGAATTCCTCAGTGGTATTAGGACCAAGTGACCAACCTTCTGACCTATCCATTGTATAATTATATCAATCATTCAATGACATTCTAAATCAGATAGAAGTTGTTCCATCCAACATGATGAGTATAATTATGATGCTAAATAAATGATGCTACATTTGACCTAAATTAAGTTCCTTCCTTCCCATGATTCACATGACAAATGCGACATGTATTGCTTGTCTCTGCATAGTCCTCTTCCTCCTCCTCTTAATTCCTCCTCTTCTTAATTCATCCTCCTTTTAATTCCTCCTCCTCTTAATTCCTCCTCCTCTTCTTAATTCCTCCTCTTCTTAATTCCTCCTTCTTAATTCCTCATACAATTCCTCAGTACAATGCATATTTTTTTTTCATACACTACATGAATTTTCTCTTCAGTTCCGACATGTCCAAAGCATTGCCAGCCACCTTCCGCAAAATTGTGGTGCAGAAAATCAGTCAGAATTTCCGAGAAGCGACGCAGATAGTGGAGACGAAATGGGTGGAGCCAGGCAAGGGCAGCGTCACAGTGAAGAACCACTGGGTGGGCATCAACGCATCTGACATCAACTATACAGCGGGCAGATACGACCCATCGGTCAAGGTGCCCTTCGACTGTGGATTCGAGGGCGTCGGAGAGGTGGTGGCCGTGGGACCAGGCTGCACGAGCAATGTGTCCGTCGGCCAGGCTGTTGGGTACAGTGCGTACGGAGCCTTCAGCGAATACACCACCTTGCCGGAGAATTACGCCTTGCCAATTCCGGTCATCAGGCCAGAGCTGCTGTCTTATCTGGTCAGTGGGCTGACTGCGGCGATTTCTCTGGAGAAGGTGGGAGAAATCCGCAGGGGAGAGAAGGTGCTGGTCACTGCTGCTGCAGGTGGAACCGGTCAGTTCGCTGTCCAGTGGGCCAAAGCGCACGGATGCCACGTAATTGGAACATGCTCTTCGGACGAGAAGGTTGAGTTTTTGAAAAGTATCGGATGCGATCGCCCGATCAACTACACCAAAGAGAACTTTGGCAAAGTGATGAAGGAGGAATACCCGAAAGGAGTAGATGTCGTCTACGAATCAATCGGTGGCGAGATGTTTGAAACGTGCGTGAACAGCTTAGCGATCAGAGGCCGTCTCATCACGATCGGCTTCATCACGGGCTACGAGAAAGATGCCGGGTTCGTTCCGCTGAAAACTTCGACCCCAGCTCTCATCTCTAAGCTGCTGACGAAATCTGCCAGCGTTCGCGGTTTCTTCTTGATGCAATATATGCGTGATTACCCTGAATTCCTCGTGAAACTCTTAACCCTGCAGAAGGAAGGCAAGTTGAAGCCAGCCTACGACAATGGGCAGACGTCACCTCAGGGTCCGTTCAAGGGACTGCAGGCCATTCCACACGCCATCGATTACTTGTACAGCAAGAAGAACGTCGGCAAAATTGTCGTGGATGTCCGTGACACAAGCAGCAAGCTGTGACATTCTTGATTCATCATCCACTTAACTGTCTCCATGTCGCTAATCATGAGAACAATTTAATTCACACAGATTTCTACCAAGATTGAAAATGGTTAACCAGAAATCGCACATTTGTTTTCTAAATAAATTTCAACTGATCATAGGATTACTTTTCCTTCTTAAATACAAGTCTGGATTATATAAAACACCCCAGTAGATCATTTCCAACTATAATTGTATGCACAAGGATTCCTACTACAGGTGTTATGACTTCTAAGGATTTTTTAAACAATTCCTTTTCTTCTGTAAAAAATACACAATTGCAGTTCTACATAAACAGCAGCAAACAAAAGAAAACTCTTCTCCGCCATCAATTTATTCACAAGAAAAGAAAAAAATACGACCATAGAAACAGTATAAAAAATTGACAAAGGACATTACATAACAAGCTAAGCCAACCTCTCCAAGGTCGACTGCAGTTCCTTGAAGCGATTGATGAGCGTGCGAATGCTCTGATCAGAGACCGTTTCCGCTTGCAGTCCAACAAGATAATGCGCAATGGAGTCGAGGGCAGTGGTGGTGAAGTGGCGTCTGTCAGGGGATATACACGGATATACGACACATACGATATACACGGAAGCACCCACCGTTCGAAAGCAGGGACGCAATCTGGAGACGCGGCAAAAACGACGAGAAGTTGATGAATGATAAAAAGCAGATGATGTGGTCTGTGCGCAGTGCGCCAACAGGGGTCCTGTGAATCGACACGTGGCATGCACACGTCAACAGCGTGAATGAGGACGCCAACCTTAGATTTGTACAGCCGATCGTAGATTTCGTGAAGCCTGGGAATTGTCACTCCGATCTGCTGCATGGTGCTGAAAACAAACCTCTGATCCGCTTCGTGAAGACCGAGTTTACAGCTCTGAATTTCCAAGAGTTTGACGAGGAAAGCTGAGAATAAGATAAGATAAGACGAAGGGAGAATCGCGGAGGATTGGCTTACCGAGGGGGAAGTACTTGTCGTTGCCGCCATACGTGCGACCCAGGGCGACAATCTTGCTCTGCAGGGTCCTCATCAGCGGGGAGGTCAGGTTGGGTCCGCTCTGAATCTCTGTGGCGGAGACGCGTGAGATGAAAGCAAAGCCACGGGCCACTGACCTTTCTCAATGATATCCTGCCACAGAGCCTCAACCAGAGTTGGGTCGTGATGTCCCGCGCAATGGATGATGGACAGCTTGGCTTCAGAGAGGTCAAATCGATCAGCAAACTCGGCGTACAGCTGTGAAATGACCATCGGTAAACTGCGCCAACGCTCCTCACCACTGGCTCACCGTTGTGATGTCCAAGAGTTCAGAGTTCAAGCGCGCCAGAGCCTCCTCCATCTGCCTATCGTGTCCAGGGAATCGCGAGATGGTCTCATGGATCTTCAGCTGCAGTCTTGCCACCTGAGAGTCGCATGGTGTGATTATGTAATCGTGAATCCTCACTTCCCTACCTCCATCTTCTCCTCTAATTCGTGCAGAAATTCGCCGTCGGCAGTTGAACTGGTTGAACTCTTGGCGCACATCATCGCTCGGGAGAGGTATTCCATGCGCTGCATCAAACTCAACTCAGCGCTGTGAACAAAAACATCAGATTAAGACGAAGATCAAATCTGCGCATCCGACCCTTTCTTGTCGGCTAATTTGGTGAGGATCTTGGCAGCGGAGGCGTAATTGCGAGTTTTCTCGTAGAACTTCCACAGCAAATCTAAAAGTGCGAGAAGATCGGGTTGCATGAGAGCTGAGCGTTTCAAGTAGGGCTCCAGGAAAGCGGACTTGATCTGCAATTCATCAAAGAAAATCATCCACAAATTACAACAGCGAAGAAAATTAATAACCTCGAGGAGTTTCTCCGTCAGATTATTGCGAATGAGCCACTCATACAAATGAACATGGAAGAGCTCGTCCTCCGACTTCAACGCCAAAGCAAACACTTCCTCGACATAATTCTGTGCTTGGGCGTTGGTCAGTCGATTCGGGTCGGGAGGGGGGGCAGGTCCTGGGGAGTGTGGCACACTGGGGGCCTGTGGGTGTGACATGCTAGTCTGCAGGAGGTAGTCCAATGTCTCGGTGATGCATTTGTAGCAATCCATGCTGTTGAGGAGAGAGAACGAATGAAGCGTCAACCAAGAGCCACACACCCACCGTGCGCTGTACGCGTGCAAGCCGTGGCTGTCCTCTGACGGTTCGTTGTTCTTGTAGAAGTGCAGGGCCAAGCCTTGTGGGTCCCTCTTCGACGCTGCCGTCAGGGTCAGGTCAACGACCCCGCGGTAAAAGTGCACATTGGCAAACTGAGCACAGACTGTGGGTAAGTTGAGTTGCAAAGTGATTTGCTTGTAGAGCTGAAAAAAAAAAAAAAAAAGACAATCAAGAGTTACAATATACAATACACACTAACATCCAGGGCGTCATTGAGAGACTTTTCTTTTTCGGCAGTCGAATGCGCCGTCTTTGCCATGGTGAGGTCCTCGTTGGCCTGCGAGAGAAACGTTCAAAAGCACCAAGCGAGCACGGCGCCTACCTTTGCCTGGAGCTGGTCATCGGAGCTGTAGAGCGAAGGACAGACCTCTCTCAAACGGTTTGAGATGGCGTCCGTGGCTGCGTTGTCATCCAGGTACAGGTGAATCAGACTGCTAATCAACACCTGGCTCATCTGCAAAACAAATCCATCGCAAGCAGCTCTCGTCGTCTTTACACGACCAACCTGTTTGCCAGCGGTGACAAAACTCTTGAACTGCGTGTGACGCAGGCTGTTGACCTGGTCCTGTGAAAGAAAAGCGTTGAAGGGTTATCTGGAGAGAGATTTGTTACCTTGTTCAGAGAAGCAATGACGATGTGCAGCTGGTGATCAGTGAGGATCTTCCACAATCCGATGGATTCTGTGCAGCTGCGAATGAGCTGCTGTAGCTGCTTCAGAGCAGCGTTTTCCTGAGCCTCCGCATCAGCTGAAACAAAGCAGATTTACGTCGTGCTACTCTGTGTCGCGCGAGGGGGGCGTTACCTTGCTGCTTGCGCCTGGCCATGTCCTCAGTGACATCAAAGCGTCCTCCGGAAACCATGCTCTGGGATCCGCCAGCGTAACTGCGAAAGAATCATTCCCAGAACCGAACCAGCAACAACAAAAAAGCACTCACCTTTCAGAGAGCACAGGTGAAGCAAACTGAGAATTTTTATCCACAAAATCTCGCAGATCAAGCAGTTTGCTTAGAATCCATGTGAGCTCTTCGCTAGAAAAAGCGCTCATCAACTGAAAACAACACAACGTGAAGCATGAGAACCCCTTCGCTTGATCACGCACATATGGCTTGGACTGTCTGCCTTGCTGCATGCTGATTTCCCGCACCATAGCGGCATCCCAGAGCGGACTGAGAACAGAGGTTGCACGGCTGAATCAAAAAAGCAGAGATGCTGAGCTCACCGAAGAAGGCGACCGAGATAGAGGCAGAGACCACGCACGCGGCAGGAGAAAACCACGTCGAAACTCTGCTGGGGTCCACCGTAAGGACTGGAAGGAAAATGCAACTGCTGAGTCACATTGTGGAAAGGAGTGGAGACTTGTCGAGGGTGGAAATCTGCGGATTGAAACGAGGCTGACGGGGAAGTGCACTTGAGGGGCCACTCACCCGCGCCAGGACTGAGGAGCTGACTGGGTCCGATGGTCGAAGGTCCGCCGGCAAAGTTATGTTCCGGTTCGCCGCCATTCACAAAGAACGCTCGCGCGGCCAGCTCAGAAGACTGGCGCTCGGTGATTCCTTGGCTGCATGCCAGCACCAGGCAGGTGGCGCACGCCTGCTCCTTGTGCAGGGAGAAGTACGCGCGCGTTTCTTCTGAATCCGGACCCGTTCTCAGGAGGAGCTCACGAAGCTGATCGGAAGGGCTCAGCTTCGTGAACACAAACGTTCCCTGGAGAAGAAAAAAAAAAAAAACCATCGTCGTATGGCTGAAGATCGAGGGTGTCTCACTTGAGAGTTGATGATGACCAGCTTGCGGTCAGCCTGCCCGTGCTGAGTGACCACTGCAGGAGGCTCGGCCCTGTTGCCGGGGCAACGCACACTGGGGTCGGAGGGTACTTCGGCTATAGCCCAGCTGCGTCCGTCTATAGCTTGGGTTTCCTGCGACGAGACGCCACAGTCACGAGGGAGCAGGGCGGTGATTAAAACTCACGTAGGTCTCTTTTAATTGCCGCTGGAACGGAAAAGCATCGGACGTGATGGTCCACAGGAGGTCGTTCTCCTCGGGGAGGGAAGCCGACAACAGCAGCAGACCTGCACAGGCAAATAAGTGCGAGAAACAAAACAGGTGCAAACCAACCGTTCTTGTAGTGAGCGGAGTGGACATCTTTTGGCTTCTGAGGGGGTGAACCGGCAGAGAAGCCAGGAGGCAGGCGCACGTGCACCAGGGCCAGCATTTGAGGTCGCTGGAGGTCATGGGTGAAGCTGGCTGTCGTGAAGTAGATGCGCACCCCAGTGTGACTGACGGCGACCAAGTGCACGTTGGCCGATTCGCTTCTGGGAATGACCGCGATGTGCACAATTGGTCTGAAGAGCGAGCGGTCGCATCTGCGAGCAAAACGTCGAAACGTCAGAAAAAGAAAAAACTCATCGAGACCGAATGTTCTCACTTTGCGACTATGGCGGCATTCTGGACAGTGGTCTGTTCAGATATGGAAGCCACTCGACCGGTGCTCAGTCCATCGCTGCCCAAATCGTACACCTATTGAACAAGTCATCATGCAAGCGAGGGGCAGCGTGACGGAATACCTGAATGGTGCCCTTCTTCGAGCGGGTGTACAGGATGTGCCGAGAGTCGTCGATGCAGATTTGAACAAGCGGATCTAACGACAGATGAGTATTTGTGATTGACGTCTCAAGAGTGAGTAACTCACCGTCATCAACGAAAGAGAAGTTGAGGAAGGAGGGGGTGATGAAGGCCAGCGAGCTGCGCGAGTGGTTGATCTTGCGGCACTTGCGGCTAAACCAGCCGTCCTCCGCCTGCAAAGTGCAAAGGGGTCAAGAGTCGAGATCAGATTAGCGCAGTAGGGCACCTGGTACGCTAGCTCATAGAGGCAGCCATCCTTCCCCGCCATGAAAATGCGTCCGTTTTCCGCACCCTGAATGCTGACGATGTGCGTGTTGTCCGTGGGAATGGAGAAGAGGGGCTCTGGGAGGAGATGCATTTCTCCCTGGTTCCATTCTCCCAACACTGAAACTGAAAGAGAGAGCGATCGAAAGAAATCGCAAGAGGAGAACGACCCACCATCAGACGGTTTCGCAAAGCTGACTCCGAGGAGAACGATGTCAACGGGAGTGGCCAAGCAGAGCAGGTACTGGATGTGCGGCTGGAATATGCCCGCTTTGGGCTTACACAGGCCGGCGCTTAGAATTGTCTCGCTCAAGCCGTCGAAATAGGCGAGATCGGACCTAGCGGAAGAATTGGAATTGGGTCGCTGAGGCACACACATCATTCTCTCACCCATCTTCGTAATTCCATACAAAGATATCGCTGTCAATGCTCAACCAAGCTCGGCTGATTTCAGGAAAGAGCCCCATCAAGCAATTGCACTGCATTCCTGAGAAGGCAATCAAGGAAATACTCCAAATAATAATGGTTGCTATGGCGGATTTGAGTCATTGGATTGAATTATGACTTCAAAATAACTCATGAAAGGATACGGCCAAACTGCTCAACGAGCTCGGCAGGCAGCGGCACTTTCTTCAGCTGACTCAGCTCACATAAACCGTTGAGGCCGATTTTTGGATCTGCGAGGCTCGGGTAGTCACAATCGAGTCGCCCACTGGCACTCGGGTGGGCTGTGGAAACGGGGAAATAAAATGAACACTGATTATTCTGGTGTTCGGGTCCTTACAGTGTTTAGGAATTTGCAACAGTTCTGAAAGATCAAGGTAAGAGCGATCAGCCTCCAACGCTTGATCCGTGAGCAAGGTGGCTTGCTCCACAGGTTCTTCGTGTAACTGTGAAGCCATCATGCCACTTGGGTAGGTGAGGTTGGCAGCAGATGGCATTCTATCTGGAAATGCACAAAACACGAGGATTATTATATACATATACTAGAAATGGTACATTAATGCATGAGATTAAGAACCAAATTTTGTTTGATTTCTAGTCTGTCGCAGACTTCTTCAAGTGGAGCCTCCCAGGACGGGAGATAAGATTACATAATTCTAGATTATTTACTATTATTTATTACTTACTTACTACTTAGTTTGTGAGTTAGTCCCCGAGTTTGAACTGTTAAACAACTCACTGTGGGTAATGATTGATTTACTGAATGCGATATTATTGACCCACTAACTCAGCCATAAAGGTTTGCCTGGTCAATCAAGGTAGCAAAGGCTGAACATCAGAATAATCACTTAAAAGTAAAATGACAATCGTAAAATATAAATCAGCAGCTCACTCTAGCCGGATCGCCCTATTATCGCCCGATTGAATTTGAAATATCGATTGAGACAACGTACGTTTGAATTTCTCTGTTCAAGGTGATAATTTCGGGTGAAGCTGACCCTCCGATAATTTCACAAGTAATGTATTCCGATCAGTATTTGTGACCATAAACAAGGAAAATCCAAAATTTCACATGGAGCCAATATTCAAATGCGCCACCTACCGGACGACCAAGTAAACTTTCTTGTAAAGTAACGCAACCCGCGGATGGCCGCCATGCGAAAAGCATGAGCGAAATTCATTTCGCGCCCTTTTTTGTATGTGACACGTGGGCCACGTGGCGTGGCCACTGACCACCGGTCAAGCACACTTCTTTCAAATTCTAAGTGGGTTTTAGAATCCATGCATGGAAATGATATACACTCTCTGTAGAAATTTAATCTGATTAATTCATTCTAGGTGCCGAATTAAAGCTTTTTGAGAATATGAATTCATGTGAATTCAAGTTTAAAGGGAGGGAGAACTGGTTAAAAATGGACTTTGAGTCGTTATTTGATGCACCAAAAATGATTTCTATGCCTGGTCCACACAAGGAATATCATCGCTAACGATTTCGCGGGAGATATATTGCTAATTAGGCGTGACGTCATGAGCTGTGATGAAACACCGAGTTCCCCATCTTTTACAATGGGCCTCGTCATATCAGCGTGTCCTGCGACTAAGCCCCTGGATATTTTTTATTTTATTTTCGGAAATAGATAGAATAATCATTTTGCCACCAGTCAGGCGCGAAAAAAAAAATATTTTTCGCTATTTTTCTTATTTTAACAAGCGATTTTCTAGGACACCTACCATGTTTCTAATCCTAAAACAGTAAAAAGGTCAGCCAGAGTGCACCACGCATGCGCTTTTGCTTCGTAAACAACAAAGATGTCCTTTTATGGCGAAGATGATCTGCTCTGATTGGCTGAAATCGATAGCTTCACGAGGGGAACGGGACCAATCACGGCAAGCCATCAGCACGTTTGCCTCCTACACTTCGCAATGGAGGCCATTCTCCCATAGGCCCAATGCTAACCCCGATATTCGGAATGCATTATTTCCTTACGCTTGCATCCAGGCATGGTGTTCTTGACACGGAATGCTATCAATTGGTGCTATGAGTCAATAGAACATCACTTAAAATTTAGTTCCCCATCCCTTTTAGTTATAGACTTTAATATAATAATCATAGCTTTAAGCTTAGGCTCTGGTTAATTTCCAGATGTAAGGGTCAGGAAATATGTACATGACTACATATGCATGCAAATAAATATGGAGTACTTAGATCTACAGGCCGCGAAGAAAACCCCCAAATAAATTCCATGTCAACCTTTAAATTGGTTTGCTATAAGTGTACCGATAATTACATTGTATTCAAACAATTTATCATTACACGTGTATGCATGTTGAGAGGCTTAAACACTTTCAATAAGCAATAAAATATACTAAAATGTATTGACAAAGTCGATGCAAATCAAGCAAAATATAAATGGCATTTTATTCAGTCAGAAGAGAACACAAAGAATTATGGAAGAATCTGATTAAAAAGATAGATCGTCAATGGCAACCGTGTCATCAGCCGCTGGGGGATCAGTGACATGACAGCACAGCGCTTTCTTCGGTGACTCTTTTGTCCGCGTCCGCATTGGGCCACTGAAATCCTCAGCGAACGTTTCCATCGTTTGGCATTCCAGAAGGCGAGGTTTTTTATGCGGACTCCGACCGTCACTGAGAGACCCTTCATCGTCGTCACTGAGACGCTGTCTCAGCTCAGTGGATAAATTCTGCGACGTTTCCTTCGCACTACACACATCTTTGATAGCAGTGAACCTGGACGGATTTTTATTAAAGAAAATGTCATCCAATTGAGAGAAGTGAGATTCTGGTTGAACATCGATTGCTGTGTTTTCTTTCACGCTGGAGGTTATTATTTTCAAAGGCTGGGGACTAACATGCTTCTGAAGTTCAGTGCGGTCTTCTGGTATGCCCCCACAGGAAGTAGAGGCCTCACTGCTTTTCCCAGTGATTTCTTCCTGCTCAGAGTCTGAGCTGACGTAGGTTAGTTTTTTTGGAGGCACCCTTCGTCTCCTTGGTTTCTTCACAGGAGAATCTGAAGTTACCAACATTGCAGCTCTGATTTTACTGAATCATGAACAAACCTTTTATCGAAGTTGCATCAAGTCGTGGATTACTGACAAACAGAAAAGACAGATTGTCGTCCTGCGAGACGTAGAATTTCTTGAGGATTTCTGTGACCTCCTCCTTCGATGATGTCATCACTTTCTTGGCCAGTTCCGCAGGATCAGAAAGTGACAAGAAATGCGCCAAATCAGAAAACTGCTGCCTGATTAACAAAAACAGAAATACAATCGCAAGACAAACGTGAAATATCAAGAGTACCTTCTAATGGCCACGGGGGTTTGTCCAATGAGCACAGCCTTTTGGTGAATGACTCGAGAATGCGAACCAGATCTCTCAATAATGGGTTTTGCGTCTTCTAATTTTTTCTTCTGTTTTGCCGTCAGAAATTTATTTTTGCGTTCATCATCGCTATCAGACTGCAAAGGGACGCGATGGTAAATTTTCAAAACGAATTCTATAAAATAATCCACTCACCATAGGAGCGCAATGCACAGCCGGTTCTTGTGAATTCTGATGACGTTCGAAGACATCTGAAATTGCACACTTACTCATGTGATCTTCTGCTTTGTTGCTTCCCACTAAATCCTGATTGCGATGCTTATGCACAACACCACAGCCAGCTGTAATTTATACAATCAATATTAATACGCAATCAAAAACAAAGAAATACCAAGAACATCGGTAACCGAAGCAAAGGTTTGCAAGCTCTGCCCAGCAGCACCGTGAACCTTCTCGTCCGAGGGCGGCTCAACTCTTTCTCTCCTTTCTTTTTTCGTGGATGACTTGTATCGTTGTCGAGCATCTTTTGGTGGTTTCACTGGTGACTCTTCTGGATCACTGACATCCCTTGAATCAAACTCTGAACTCACGTACTCCATGTCTTGAGGAAATACAATGATAAAGAAGTTGGATGCAGTTGATCAACACACCTGATTCTTCATCTTCTCCCTCTTCGTTTTCATCTGAGGCACCCTCATCAGCTTCTCCCTCCAAGACGGGAGGCACGTACTCTTCAACATGAAAACCTCTCAAACTGTCATCAATATTCTTCCTCCTCTGATAACCAAAGATAGGAAATCGTTTTCGACATTCTCGCACAACTGACTTTGATGATGTCCTCGGTCAAACAGCGGTCACCAGTGCATAACTTGAACATGTTTTCAATGCCAAATAGTTCGCCTCGGTTCCGTTTGTCGTCCTGGACGGCGTGGAAATATCGCACAGCATTTCCTGACTCGACCGTCACAGATTCTAATTGCTAGAAGGCATTCAACTCATGATTATTAGCACAGGAGGCTCAACTCGCCTGTTTGTAGATCTGACGGAGGTAGATGTTCTCCTCAATCGTTCCTGACGTGATGAGGCGATACACATGCACGTCTCGAAGCTGTCCAATGCGATACGCCCTGAGGGTAAAAATAGCTGCCAAATATTGCGATCAGCGAACAAACGAACCTGTCTTGTGCCTGGAGATCATGAGTGGGATTCCAATTGGGGTCAAAGATCACGACAACGTTGGCTCCGGTCAGATTAAGCCCCACACCCCCTGCTCTGTTTAACACATTGAATGACATACATGAATTATTATTATTTTTTTTTTTTTTTAAATTTAAATTTTATTGATATAGCTATAAACAAATGAAGATAAACAATATAAATATGAAAGAGTATGACAAACAAAAAAAACAACCTAACTTACTTTGTGGACATGAGGAAAAGAAAAATGTTTGGGTTTTGATTAAATTCCTTAACCAGCTGCAGTCTTTTTAACTCTGGGGTAGTACCATCTAACCTCCTGTACACATGACCTTTGCTCATGATGTACGATTCAAGGATATCCAAGAGCTGAAAAAAGAGCTGACATAATCAGCAATTAAAAAAATACCAAGCCCTGTTTCCACCTTAGTCGAGTAAGAAAAGACGAGAACTCGAGATTTCTGTTTGTGGAACACTGACAGCAAACCTTGCAAAACTTTCATTTTGCCGCAATGCTTAGGATCGGAGAGAGTGCGGAACGTGGCCCTGCTGGCATCTTTCATGAACTCGGGATGCCGTTCAAAGGCTTTCAAGCAGATCTCCTCGGCCTGTTTCTTCTGAGTTTCATTGTTGGTAAACTTGGGCAGAAGTAGGGCTGCGTGGTTCGCTGTTTTCAGGAGAAGATGCATGAAACTCAGAGTGACAGAAGCGATGCTTCGACCGTCACTCGCTTTCTGTGTGAGAGAATAAAGATTCCACTCCATGGCAGTACCAGGAATACTCACTTTAAAACAACATTTCCGCCTCTGACGAAGGCTACCACAGGGACAGGGATAGTTTTGGAGCAAAACTACTTTCATGGCATCGTGCTCAAGAATGGCTTTGTAAACATCCAGTTGCAGAGGAGCGGGGCGACAATAAACGACGTTCTCATCTGGCGAAGCGAAATAATTATACCCAGAAGAGAAAAGGGAATTAAAACCTTTCTTGGGAAGTTGATCAGAAATCAGAGATTTTGTTCGTCTAAGCATCCATTTCTGCTTAAGGGCTCTCAACTTGGTCTGAGCTGGTGAAAGGGAACGAGATGCCCGTGAGTTCTTAATTTTCAGTAATCAGCGTAAGTGGATTATCATTCATAATGTCAAAGAAAGCCGTGCAATGCGTCAATACCTTTTCTAGCTTCCGCTAATTTCCTCTTGGTCGCGTCCTGTTTCTGCCCCTTCTCAATCGGTTGGATGAATTCCACGTCAAATTGAGCAAGCCCACCTAAGCATCCAGGAGACACCCTGGAAAACGAGAAGCAAAAAAAAAAAAGAATAAGGTCACACAAGAATATTCTTAAAGCTACAGTCTACTCACCAATCCATGACGCACCAGAATTCATCGAGACGGTTCTGCAAGGGAGTTCCAGTCAATCCATAGCGACGTTTGCACCGCAATCCTTTCAACATTTTCGTTGTGTCTGCTTTCGGACCCTGCGATAATAAGCTTGTTGCAAAAGCTTCCCAGCAGAATTAAGATAAAAACCTTGATTCTGTGCGCTTCGTCGGCGATCACAGCATTCCAGTTAATTCCGTTTATCTCCGTCTGAAAACATAAAAATGTTTTGAAATAGGAAAAAGCAAAAACTGCCAACCTACAATGTGATCTCTGCAGGTCTCGTACGTAGTCACCACGATGTCCAGCTTGCCCTTTCTCAATTCCTCCATCGTATTTTCTTTGTTCTGTTTGTGGTATTTCCTACATCAACATCAACATCAACATTAAACCATAAATGCACGTTCCCGCCTCACCCGATAGCAAAGTGTCCCCAGGTTTCAAGCTCCTCGATCCAATTATAAAGCACGCTTGCCGGACCTATAATCAAGAATGGCTTGCGCGGCACCTTTGGGTCCAGGTAGAGGTCAGAATTATGCAAAAGCTGAAATAATTTAATATCGTTATACAATTCTCTTTATAAAAATTACTTGCCTGGCGAATGAAGAGTGGTTTCATTCGCATGACGTCTGCTTCCGTTCCTGTTTTACCCAAAACGGCAGCGATGAACGCAATGACCTAAAATAGAGGACTGCAAAACATCTTCCAATCGAAAGAGAATCAAGAAACCTGGATCGTTTTCCCCAGACCCATGTCATCAGCCAGCATTGCACCAGAGCCTTCGATGTAATGAGAAAAAAGGAACTGAACCCCATCGCGCTGGTAGTCTCGCAGATAGCGATTGATGGTCAACGGGACCTATTTTACAGACAATTTATTGATAAAAGTTTTGGGTGAATTTTGCAAAATTTACCGAGAAAGCATCCGACAATTTCAATGGCTCTTGACAGTTTGGTTTCACATGTGGAAAATGCGGCCGCTCCATTTCTTTATCGTCATCGAATGCTGCGTTCGCTTCTGGATTAAAGGGAGGGAGAACTGGTTAAAAATGGACTTTGAGTCGTTATTTGATGCACCAAAAATGATGCCACCAGTCAGGTGGGAAAAAAAAAAATATTTTTCGCTATTTTTCTTATTTTAACAAGCGATTTTCTAGGACACCTACCATGTTTCTCATCCTGAAACAGTAAATAGGTCAGCCAGAGTGCACCACGCATGCGCTTTCGTTTCGTAAACAACAAAGATGTCCTTTTATGGCGAAGATGATCTGCTCTGATTGGCTGAAATCGATAGCTTCACGAGGGGAACGGGACCAATCACGGCAAGCCTTCAGCTGATGTTTGCCTCCTATACTTCGTAATGGAAGCCATTCTCCCATAGGCCCAATGCTAACCCCGATATTCGAAATGCATTATTTCCTTACGCTTGCATCCAGGCATGGTGTTTTTGGCACGGAATGCTATCAATTGGTGCTATGAGTCAATAAAACATCACTTAAAATTCAGTTCCCATCCCTTTAAGTACAGTTAGTCATTAATGAGCAGTTTTTGATTAGCTCAGCAAGCTGTGGCTGATACCTGGATAAGCAGTCTTCGATCCAGAAGAGCACTTTCCGTCTGATGGGGGAGGATCTGCAGAACTGCTCATCCTGAAATTCATCAAAGAAAACTCGGAGATGTTTCTCGAACGAAACAAATACCTCGACTGCCTTGGTGAAACTTCTTCCTTGGATCTGTCACCCATCTTATCATCATGAGAATTTTTCCAATCTATCTCAAAGAAATCATATTTCTCTCTACAAAATATAACAAATATAACAAAAATAGACCTAACAAAAAGCGTACCTGAGCCTTTTGCTCTCTTCATCTCCGGTGAGGGGTCTGAAGAGCGTCTCTTCATCCGATTCGTCAACTGTAATTAAACGTGATTAAAAAGTAGAGGGTGAAAATATAAAAAACACAAGTTATGCCTGTAATTTCCGGCCGCGGAGTGACTGTTGGTGTCCTTTCGATTGGTCGCAGGTCTTCGAAGCCGAGCGCTTCATTGCAATCACTGTCATATCCATCGTAAGCAACTAACGCTTTCTTCTTGACTCCTTCCTCATTCTTCTCAAATGATAAAATCTTGGCATGATGCCAGTCGTCATCTCCAGACCATTTAGCCAAGCACCTCTGGCCTTTGGTCCACACGACTGAAACCACAATGCAATCAGGGTCTCAAGAAATTTATCACTCATAAGTCATAAGCAATAAATATTGAAACTAATATATGTTGATCATGATATGTGTCTTACTTTCTTTCCTTGCCATGACTGGTTGAGTCAGTAATGTGAGCGCTGCATGCTTAATTAGAGACAGGGTCAATATGTGCTTCCTTTTTCAAAATTAAATCTGCAACAAGAAATGAAATTATACAAAAAATTTAAACACATCATTATGTACGTACTGCAGGAGTATATGATTATAATGGAAGTTTTTAAATTTAATAATTCTACAATTCAATTACGTATGCACATAACAGATATGCACCTTTTTAAATTGCTTACACTAATCAAATTAGAGGTCCACTAGCACAGATAAATGAGGCGAGCTAGGTCTGCGGAGACCCTTTGCTCTCGTCAGGCCAGGTCGAATGATTACAGACAGTGCTTTCGGATTAGGTAAATTGAAAATTAACGTAATTCACTACGGGGTACGGGGTACGGTAGCACAGATTCTCGGGCGAGGTATGTAGAGGGCTCGCTGTAGTATGTCAGCTAGGGGTACGGGTACGTTATGATCCTCTCTACAACTGGGTACACGTACCCTGCATGGTACCGGGCTCTCGATTTCTGGCTGCTTTTAAATGATCGGTCAGCTTTCCGATTCCCTCTACATATTAACTCTTCTTAGAGATCGGTGATAAAGGTGAGGTGCATTCACGGAATCTTGAAAATCACACAGACGTTTAAAATTTCTCATTACTTTGTAGAGTTTGTTGTGAAAATGCCGTCTGCACATGTGTCCTTGAACTTGGAGTGAAATTCATTGTAACGGACCTTCTCATTGGTTGTGCGCCGTCGACGAATCAAAGCCGTCGTCACTTTGGCTCAATAATCACATTCGTCTTCGACGATCACATAAACTTTGTTATAAAATGATGTCGTTGTGGAAATAAATTTGAATTAATCGTAAGTGCGAATTATAATTTGTGAAATCAACCCGATGTTGTTACTTTATTCACCTCGTCAGTCAGATCGATTCTTTATTAAGAATATTCCAGAAGAATGAGTCACTGTCACTGATTGTTTGTTGGACTGAGAGAGTGATCATCAATTCTTCATCATCATCGTGATAAAAAGTCTTTGGTAATCGTTACCCAGATTATCATGTAGTATTCTAGCTGCATTCTGTAGCCATAATCTGTGGGGTTGTGAGTCTTGGAACAATTCAGGTCACCTATTCAGTTATTAATCAAGTGGCAGCTTGTGTTTTTGAGTGTTAATCATCTGCATATATTAATTAGATCACTTTGGCACATGATGCAGTGAATCTTTCTCATTTCCAGACATGAAGTCTAGCAGAACCAGACCCAAGAAGCGTCTGCCAGAGCTGACTGCAGCTCTGGCACGACCTCCTTCCCCATCCTCAGAGAAAGAGAATGCAGAAGCCGCCGGCCCCTCCACTGGGTCCGGCGCCACCGAGAGCAAAGGACCGGGATCACCTGACCCCAACTGCTCCATCTGCTTGGGTATATTGGAGAACAAATCCTTCACGGACGGCTGCTTCCACACATTCTGCTTTGTGTGCCTGCTGGAGTGGTCGAAAGTGAAAGCAGTGTGTCCGTTGTGCAAGCAGCCGTTTAAGAGCATAATCCACAATGTTCGCTCCATTGAAGACTACGACCAGTACCACGTGCAGACTCCGGACGAAGACCCCTACAACCCCAACTCAGTCGGAGCGAGGCGCTTCCGATATCGTACAACTGTCACGACCGAGCGCTGGATGGACCTGCAACACCGGCAGAACCAGCGTCAGATGGACCTCCTGCAGCGCCCTTCCCGACAAACGGCGGCGTTCAACTACCGGCGCTATCGTCAGGGGGCCACTTCATCGTTCAGGCGACGCGTGTACGCCAATGGGATGAGAATGCGCGAACTGAGGAGCGAACGCGGGAGGACGGTGAGATCGAGAGACATCAGTGCAGAGTTCTTCCGGGGCAACCCCGCCTGCTGCCATCGCCTGGTGCCGTGGCTCAACCGTGAGCTGAACGTCCTGCTCTTCACGCATGAGGATCACGTGCAGTTTGTGCTTGAGCTCATTATCGACCTGATCAAGCGTTTCGAGATTCAGAGCGAGGAGTTCTTTGAGCACATTCAGCCGTTCTTTGGCAGACGCACCGAGCACTTCGTGCACGAGTTTCTCAGCTTCTCTCGTGCGCCCTACGACATGGTGAAGTACGACCAACTGGCCGTGTACGACGAAGGAGAGGCCCACGATCCACAGAACGTGCACACGATCGAAGAGAGTGACTCCGAAAACGACTCGGAAGTGGTCATGATTTCCGACAACCGCGTGCCCGGAGCTCCTCGTCACCAGCCGTACGAGGATTCTGCGGCTTCTTCCGCCCTCCACCCCATGCAGCCCTTGGTCCCCTTGCTAGGTCAGGTCAGGGAGTTCTTAGCCTCCATGCACTGGAGCGCCACAAGCACTGCAGCGTCTGGTTGGGAATCACCGTCCGGACCTTCTAGCTCGGGCATTTGGGCGTTTCCTGGGGACGTCCCTGCGGCCATTGTCGAAGTGGCTACGCAGCAGTCCCCTTCAGTCCCCTCGGCTTCCTCTAATGCCCCCGCTGCCTCTGATTCTCCACGCTCAACTTCTGATCACGACAGCGATGTGGTTTTCATTCAAGAGGAGAAACCGTGGGCTGACAGAACGCCCATCCTCCTCTCGTCTGGATCCGAGGAGGAAATTGAAGTGGTCAGCACCGCCGACTCGAAGGAAAGGAGCCAGAAATCCAAGGATAGGAAGAAGGAGGATGAGTCTAGGAATAAATACTGGAATTCCTGTGGCGTTTGCTACAGGCATGATCGCAGGGAGTGCTCCAAATGCACCAGGAGAGAGCGTAGATTTGAACGCCGTAAAATGAGGGCAGTGGACGCCTATGGCGTGGAGGTGAGGGCCAAATCGCACTCCAGGCGTTCTTCTTCCGGCAGTCAGCTTCGTGACAGGGCGTCGTCATCTCATAGGTCGACCTCCGAGGATCGCAGGAGGCGGTCGAGAAGCACGAGCCTCGAAGTCGTTTACGAGCGATCGTCTTCAAGGTCGCGGCACAAGAAGCACAAAAAACACAAACACAAGAAACACAAGCGGCGACACCAGTCGGCTGATTCCGAAGGCAGTCACCGCTCAGCCTACAAGAAACACTCGTCAGGACACAAGGGCTCCTCCTCAGCTCCGCATGAAATCTACGAGGAAATCGAGAACTTTGTGCGGCAATCTCGGCACAACCAGACAGCCAACATGACTGCACAGCCATCAACCAGCGCCTCACACGATCGTGATGTCGATTCAATTGTGGACATTGTGAAAAACCTTGAAAGGAGTATCGACCGCTTGGAGCCCACGAAAGACCGCTTGATGGCGGGGGCTCTGTCAAGAACGGAGCAAGCAGAACCCGGGCCATCACATCTTCATTTCAGCAGTGATGAGGAATTGGATTTGGTTCCCTTGAAACAAAGACCAGGGAAGGAGGATTCCCTCAGTGCGTCTTCGTCTGTGCTTACCGTGGATACGGATCTTGCGGCCGTGTCTAGCACTCGAAATACCCCGCAACCCTCAAAGTCTGGCGAACAAGTTAAAGATGTAGTGAACGAAAACACTACTGCAGATGGAGTTTAAAGCCATCTATTTTTCGATTACTTTATTATTCGTAATCCGATTTGTTGAAGACACTCCTATTCTGCAGATTGTACTTACGCCTTGAATGGTGATTTTTAACCAATAAATTTCTGATCGCAAGGAGATGTCGATATATTTCCTTCTGATTTCACTCTTTAATTAGTGCGTGTACATCAATTTTGTTTTTATTGCACTCATTTGTACAATATACGGAATTTATTAAAGAGAAAGAACACATAAAATCAATCATGAATTCATGATAAAATTTAATTATTTTCCTTCATTTTGATAATTTTGAATTTCATCATTTGCACAAACCACATGTATACATAACACATTGACATCGTTCCGACTAGATACAATTTAAGAAAATATCTCTTTTTAGACAGAAGTCTGGCTCACAATTATTGATCAGCGCATATAGTGTGTATGCTGGTAGAGGCGTCAGTTACCCAGTGGGCGGACGCTGCATAATTATGCGATGAATAACAGGTGGGGAAAAAAAAGAATACACACATTTCACATCCGTAATTATGTCACACAATTAAAATATTTCTATATAACGCTTCCACATTTTCACCACATATTAAAGAGCTGCAGAAAAAAAGAAATTCTTGGCACATGCGCAAAGATTACTTATTCAAGGAATGATTAATCAAGAGATGAAAAAATAATGAAACGTAATCTTTGAGAGACCCGCTTGCGGTTCCTTTGCACCGGAGGTGTTAATCTTGTGCTAAGCTCACACCGCAAGAATTCAACAATAAAAATGAGAAAAATATATGTAGCTACGAATCACAGAGATTAACGATAATTATTTAGAGAGAAGAGCCAATGGTGTTGACCATTTTCTGTATGAGATGTTGAGATTTCTCGTGTCAGCGCCATGTCATTTGATTTATTAAGGTGGATTAGGACGTTCGTTACTGTAAATATACGAGCGAATGACTCGATCAGAAATAGCACGTAGCACGCACGCCGAAGCACACCTCATCCGACAGAATATTTGCGTAAGGATGAAACAGCAAAACCCGAGCCACATGAGTGATATCGAGAATACAGACCAAAAAAAAAGCCAAAAAATATGATAACAATTCCACTAATGAGCAGGCATACATCATAAAGTGACAAAAAAACACTGATATAGAACAGAAACACTCACTTAATATAACACCGCATCCATTAGAGCATTCGATAACAGAAACATTAAAATTTGATGAATTAAAATACTGTTAGATTGTCGCCAAGTCTAGTTGAACGTACAGCTGTCTTACACCCGCCTGAGTGAGAGAAAAAATTAAACTCCAAACGCAGCTGTGAATTCAGAGAAACACTCACTGCGCTGAAGATATTGTGGGTTTGACTCTGAATGTATTTGAAATCCGCTTTGGGATCCACCTCCAATTTGACCGCTCCACAATAGAGGTCACTGCACAGCGTCCAAAAGTGAGGTTCTTGAACGCTGTACACTCCGTCCAATTGAGAGATCTGATAAGATAGAAGGATTGACCAGCGACAAGGAAGATGAGGGAGGTCTTTACCCGGTGGTAGCAGCCAGGCAGCTGGTCATCGAGGGAGGGGGGCTGACGCTGCATTAGGACCCCGATTGAGTCGCTCAGCAACGGAATTGTGCTGTCAGAAAAAAATTCACACGGCATGGAAACCAGAAGGGTCGTTGAGTTAATACCTGAAGCCGATGAGAGTGGCGATGAACATGGAGCATATAGGATCAGCGACCATCCAGCCGAAGTAATGAATTAATAAAGACGACACAATGACTCCGACGCTGCCGAGAGTGTCGGCCAGAATGTGCAAGAAGACACCTGGAATTTCACAATGAGCAAACAAAATGGTGGAATACGAGCAATATTTTACCTTGGAATATCTTTGATTGAGACGCATTCATGTCACCTGACGATGAATATGGGTTAATTCAAGAGTGTTATCAAGTGGAATTCTTACCATGAGAGTGACCGTGGTTATTATGAGAATGAGAGTGGGCATGGCCATGAGCTGTGAAATTGAAGTATTGAGGGCGAGACGGAGAGGGTAAGCGAGCGTACCTCCGTGAGAATGACCGTGACCTCCTCCTCCTCCTCCGTGAGAATGGCCGTGACCTCCATGTTGAAAGACGAAAATTCCGACCAGATTAACAATTAAACCGAGAAGAGAAACGAGGAAAAGGCGATCATGTTTCACTTCAGGGGGCTCAAAGAAGCGCTGCAAGAAATATATAAATATATCAGTCAGAAAAAAAAGAAGAGGTGAAATGACTCGCGTACCTCCACTGCCTCAGAAAAGATGAAGAATGCGATGAAGAGAAGGAAAAGACCGTTGCAGAATCCAGCTAGAACTTCACAACGCACATAACTGCAGAGAGATTAATATTGGGCATCTTTAAATATGCAGAAAAATATTTAACAAACCCGTAAGAAAACTTTTCGTTGGCTTTCCATTTGGAGATCACAGAAGCAGCCAGACCGGCAAGAAGTGCAGTGCAGTCAAAGAACATGTGAAATGAGTCAGAGATGAGACCCAAACTGAAAAGAACGAATGATTCAGACGTCACGGATGCAAAAAGAACACTGACCAATTCGTCCAGACGCCATAACTGAGCTCCACGAACGCCATGCTCAGGTTGAGCAGCAGGAAAAAGAACAAGTTCCGAGACGCAGGGTCGGAAAAAATCAGCCTGCAAAGCAAAGAAGCCTTAGCAAGAGGCTAACAGAACAAAATTTGATAGATCTATGTTACTCTCTTTGAAGTAATATTTAATATTACTTCACTGAGAAGTATCACAATAGGCATGCGTACTACATAGTGTGTAATACTCAAGCCTTCTAAGATGTCTGGGACAGTTGGATAACACCATAATCATGGTTGCAAGATTTGAGACCGAGGCATGAACAAAGTTTCATTTGATTTTCCTATTTATCTCAAATTCACATATAATTGAAAGCCTCAAGTTCCGATAGTAAATAATTCAAACCCTTCCACCTTTACAGCAAAATCAGGTCAAGTCGACTCAAGTTGAAAAAACACAACGCGCTGCCGATATTAAACTGTTCATTGGTCTGTACTTTCCACTAATATGCTCATAGTCATAGATTGAATCATCATAAACGTGACAAATTACTCAGTCAGTTTCAGACGACAAGGCCTAAACATGCCTGCATGATCATCAACTAGTGTTAAGATACAAAGCAGCTTGGCAGGGTTGCTTTGCCTTGCTTAAGAAGTGGCAGAGGTGCAAGTGATTTTTAAAAGGCGCCTGTAATCATACTGTAACTTCTTGTTCGTTATAACTCTGTCCTTTAAATATTGGGGCGTTATAGTTTTATACTGTATCAGCATCCGCTGCAGGCACCTCATACTAGAATTTTGAGCATAGGGGTGATAGGTGACAAGTCAGAGACTGAGAGAGACATCATGACATGTATGATGTATTGCCAAATTAACCGAGTGGAAACTCATAATAACAGTTGCCACTCAGCAGCCTAGCCCACTGAGTCAATAGGACTGGTTGGGTAGCTCCCCAAGCAGTAGCGCAATGTGTAGGATGGCCGCTACCCTGGGTCAGAGGGCAGTGTTCTCAGAGTGCTTGCCGCAGTCGGCGATTCGCCGGGGGGAAAAAAACGCCAGGGGCAGCAACATATGTTCGCTTCACCTCATCCAGCCGGACAGACGCTCACGGATCCGCCATCCGGGCCGATAGAGATCGTCCTTCGCGTGCACGGGCAGCATGATTGCGAAGGGGGTGCACCGGAAAACGATTGGATCTTTCTATAAAGCCATGGATCACTCGTCTGAATGAATCCTTGTGTAGAATATTTTGTTTAGCATGAAGCGGAAGTTGACGTCGTGGAAATGCGGCTGCGACGAAACTTTTGCACACGGCACTCATGAGCGATAAATGGAGGAGGGAATTCAGAGAGTTCAGCAATCTGTAATGTCGCAGATGGGCTCTTTTACAGACTGAATGCACGCTGAAACACAATTATGGGCAAGAATAGGAACAAAGGTATTTTATGAGAGGCTAATCATGTTTTAACGCCGATTGCCCTCATGATTAGTGAATGATCGCTCCAAGTATGGGCGATAATTCAGTGCTGTTTCTCACGTGGTAAATCATAGAACTTTAAAATTTACTTTACTTTTGAGCCTGCTACTCACATACGCATGCTTTTGATTTTAAGTGTAACTGTATAATAAAATTAATTCCTTCCCAGTGCCCACTGCTTCACGTGAGGAGTTGATGGTACTGACCATCACAGACATCATCAATCAGCTCATCTTGGCTCATCAGCAAAACAAAGATATTAATCTCAATCGGTAAACCCATTGCACGCCAATTTTCACATGTGACATAAAACTCGTCTTTTCTTTTCAGAGTCAAGACAAAAACTGCCAGTAAATATGGACTTCACGCTCAACCAAGACTGGTCGACATCATTGCCGCTGTACCCCAGCAGTACAAGAAGATCCTCATCCCCAAACTTAAGGCGAAGCCTGTTCGGACTGCGAGTGGGGTGTGCTTCACTAATCGCCGCTTAACAGGATAATAATTCTGCTTCCTCTAGATTGCAGTTGTGGCCGTGATGTGCAAACCTCATCGATGTCCTCACATCGCCATGACGGGCAACATTTGTGTGTAAGTCATGTGACATCGGTGTTTTCTGTTTTCATCGTGTTGACTTTTCTAGCTATTGCCCCGGTGGCCCAGATTCTGATTTTGAGTATTCTACGCAGTCTTACACGGGCTATGAGGTAAACTGGAATTATTGTCGATGCTCTTAACCGTAACTTTAATACGTTTTTATTTTAGCCCACCTCAATGCGTGCTATTCGTGCCCGTTACAACCCTTATCTCCAAACACGACACAGAGTTGAACAGGTAGCTCGTAGGCTTACGTGTGTTCTCTTTAATCTGAAATATCTCCTCGACCCCAGTTGAAGCAACTTGGGCACTCTGTGGACAAAGTGGAGTTCATTGTCATGGGAGGCACTTTCATGGCTCTTGCTGAGGAGTACCGAGACTTCTTCATTCGCAATCTGCATGATGCTCTCTCAGGCCACACCAGCGACTCTGTAGATGAGGCTGTTAAGTGAGTTCTTGAGTGAATCTCACACGTATAAACTCATTCTCCTTCCTGTAGATACTCTGAGAAAAGCAAGGCAAAGTGCATTGGCATCACGATTGAAACGCGGCCGGATTACTGCCTCCGTAAGCACCTCAGGTTGCTACCTCTTGAAAGTACTTTCTTCAATTTATGCTGACATTCTTCCAGCGACATGCTCAGGTACGGCTGCACGCGTCTCGAGATTGGGGTACAGAGCGTTTACGAAGATGTAGCGAGAGACACGAATCGGTAGCTGATTGAACCTTGAGGCATTTCTGAGTGAATGTATTGTTGTGATTTGCAGGGGCCACACTGTGCGAGCTGTTTCGGAGTCTTTTCAAATGGCCAAGGATGCTGGCTTCAAAGTGGTTGCTCATATGATGCCTGATCTGCCAAATGTTGATCTTGATCGCGACGTTCTTCAGTTCATAGTGAGCGCATTTTTGCTTCTTTTTTTTTATCATGAGCACCTTTCATTGGTGAAGTACTTCTGGTATAGGACTTTAACCTTCCATGCGGTGCTATAGAAATTCTCCTCGGCCGATCACTTTTTGGGGCATTCCAATATTGGATCGTCTATGATGGTGATTGCCTGGGGAACATTTCTTTGGATTGTTATGTAATAGCATCTGTTTTGAATAGCGGAATTTTTTTTTATTGTGTTCGAGGGTTGTAGGTTCGATCTGCTGTATTGGCATTGCGCTAACTTTTCGCAAAATTAACGTGTTGTGCTGAACCATTTTGTCATTCAGGTGATCTGTGCTTTCTGACTTGTGTTTATCTGCACTACATTTGTTTGGTTAATTTTAAAATGTGATTTTCAATTATAATTTTCACGTTATTGGTTGAATCTGCATATTTGGCACCTTTATAATGGTTGCGTTCATGTACTCCACGAACATTGACTTTCGCTGAGGTGCAAAATGAACTGTGAACTTTTCTGCTTTCAAGCGCACTGCCCCCTGTTAGCAGTCTGCTTCAGAGGAGTTTACCACAGTTTTTCTCAAATACTTATTCCCCAAAATGAAAGTTCCATTCAGAGTGAGCCCCAGGGACTTGAGGCGTCTCATGTGGGAAGTTGGTAGCAGACTGCTGCTCTGATTGGCTGAGAAGCACTCATTGAATGGTTGTGTTCATAGTACTTGTTGATCATTAACTTTTGCTAGAGTGCAACATCAAATTGAGATTCCACTGAATGCTATTCATTGTACTCTTTGATGCGCTTCATGCTATCTCTACATGTCTTATGTCTTTGGACTTTTTACTCATCCTTAATTTTGAGCCCTTGCTCCAAAACCCGCACTCAGTTGCTGAGCATATTCGCGAGAAAGAAATGTTGAGAGGTCAGATGGGTTCAAAATGTTGATTTTCATGTTTTGGTGGCAAAATAATGAAACATATATCCTCTTTCCTCATATACAAGAATCATGTCCATCTGTGACCAATAAGTTCTTATATTTTGTGTATTCTATTGTATTGACAGTTGAAGAATCATCATTTTGAATCTTTTGTCAATCTTTTAATGTGAATTTCTCATCATCAATCACTTGTGTGGTTCACCCCTAAACAGGCTGTAGTAACTTTTGAACTACTGCTCCTATTTAGATGATTCTTGCATCAAACTGACTGGATTTGTATCAGCTATTAGGGGGCATGGAAACATAAAAATGTGATAATGTCGATTTAGTGCGGGTTTTCAGCACGAGGGATCACAATTACGATTATGAAATTGTGAAATATCCCAGCAAATCTACATTGTGTTTTTCACGAATTGACATGTTGATAACTGATAATGCGATTACACTTGAGTGGATATCTTGTGGATGTTTTGGTGGTTGAGCCTCTAGGAGAATGTGCACCTTCTTTAAGATTGCATTTCAAAATGAATGGAATGTAATTTACGCAAATGTGCAAAATTAACGTGCTGTGCTGAACCATTTTGTCATTGAGGTGATCTGTGCTTTCTGACTTGTGTTTACCTGCACTACATTTGTTTGGTTAATTTTAAAATGTGATTTTCAATTCTAATTTTCACGTTATTGGTTGAATCTGCATATTTGGCACCTTTATAATGGTTACGTTCATGTACTCCACGAACATTGACTTTCGCTGAGGTGCAAAATGAACTGTGAACTTTTCTGCTTTCAAGCGCACTGCCCCCTGTAAGCAGTCTGCTTCAGAGGAGTTTACCACAGATCATCATCACTGCTTTATAGACCACATACGATCGCTGAGGATCTTTTTAACTTATAATTTTTGTTCCCATTTCTAGGAATTCTTTGAAAATCCTGCTTTCCGAGCCGATGGACTGAAGATCTACCCGACGCTCGTCATCCGTGGCACAGGTAAACCTGCCCGTCTTATCTCCTATGCTATCTCATGTGCTTGGTTCACAGGTCTTTACGAGCTATGGAAGACTGGTCGGTACAAGTCGTATCCTCCCAGCGTTCTCGTGGACCTCATTGCCCGAATCCTCGCTCTGGTTCCTCCCTGGACCAGGATTTACCGAGTGCAGAGGTGCGTGGAGAGCGCACTGTGACCTCGATGTGACCTTTTTCATGCAATTCAGGGACATTCCAATGCCGCTGGTCAGCTCAGGAGTGGAGCATGGCAATCTGCGTGAGCTTGCTCTTGCTCGAATGAAGGACCTCGGAACGCAGTGTCGAGACGTGCGCACGCGAGAAGTGGGCATCCAGGAGATTCACCACAAAGTGAAGCCGTACGAGGTTCGTGTTTCTCGTCACCGATCGTGTCGCGTGACATTGTTCTCCCCCTTGCAGGCTGAGCTCATTCGCCGCGACTACTCGGCCAACGCCGGCTGGGAGACCTTCCTGTCGTACGAGGACCCCGAGCAGGATATCCTCATCGGACTTTTGCGTCTTCGCAAGTGCAGCGAGGACACTTACCGACCCGAGCTGATCGGCGGCTGCTCGGTGGTGAGGGAGCTGCACGTCTACGGCAGTGTCGTGCCCGTGCATGCGAGGGACCCCACTAAGTTCCAGCACCAGGTCTGTGTGGGGTGGGCGTGTGGGCGGGAGTAAAATGTTTATCGGACAGGGATTTGGAATGTTGCTGATGGAGGAGGCGGAGAGGATTGCCAGGGAGGAACACGGGTCGTCTAAGATTGCAGTCATCTCGGGTATGGTGCATTGTGGGAAGTGGATCTTGTCATGTGGTTATTTTCATTCTAGGTGTTGGTACGAGAAATTACTATCGCAAGATTGGTTATGAGCTTGAAGGACCTTACATGACCAAGAGCCTTTACTGAGTTGATGACTACTTGAATAATAATTGCTTTCTTTTACCTTCTCTTCATGTTGTTTGGCACAAATTTTGTATGTGTACAGTATGTGAATAAATTATTATTTGTAATTTCTTTCTTGATGCCTCATTTCTTTGAAATCTTTTTAGTGATTTGGCGGCAATTCTATTTTTTCTGAACTGGAATCATAACGCACTCTTCATGTTCACCAATGGAGTCGATGATCAGTTAATATTGAACCCTGGATTCAGCATGATCCGCGATTGCATTTTGTGGAATTCGTAACAGATATCATCTCCCCCATTATGTGAAAATAAAGAGTAGGCCTACTTCCTAGACATTCGCGGGTGCTATTTCACACGAAAAATATCAATACATGTTAAATTAATTAACACCAAATCAGCGTAAATTTCAGACTATAATGTGTAAACATAATATAATACAGAAGACACGAAATCCGTGTCGCACTTTTGTGGAAATATAAGAGTTTTTGGTGCGTCGAAATCTCAAGCGCCGTTTACATATGTTCGTCCGACACGTGCGTACGGGAAACGCACGCACGCACGCACGCACGCACGCACACATGTGAACGGCGCTTTAAGCTGCGATTAGAGATTTAACAAATGCGTTTGGCGCCAATTGCAACGGGATTCTAGAAAGAAACAAACAAACAAACAAAAAAGAAACAAACAAAAAACACCAGGTACGATCATGTTCCATTCAATGCTCAGATACACTCACTCGATTTGCGTTAACCTCAACGGAAACCTCACGCACTTGTATCGAGTGCAAAACTAAAATATCTTCCTCAGTCATTAGAACCGATGCGACTCAAACCTGGTTATAAATACTTGTAATACTGAGAGACGCCGTGCTTAATAAGATTAAATCAAATAATTGCATGCATTTAAATCTAAACAGTAGGCCTACATCTATATCAATAAGTTAATGATACGCAGTACTAAACAAGTATTTGAACTAAAAGGTTGGCGTTAAGTAAAAGCATTTTGTGAATATAAATGAATACGATCGAAGGACACCTAGTGAAACATATTCCAAACAGTCTGAATGTATGTACCCAGTTGAAAATTACAATTGTAGTACTAATGATATGTAGTACGACGTATATGGTGAAAATAGTGATTTATGAGGTAGAGCAAGAGTCGGCATCTCATATTGGGCGGAGGGCCGGATCAGGATAAAGCCACATGGAAAGGGGCCAAAACAGATAGTAAACTATAATAGCTAATTAATTAACTGCACAGTGTTTATTCAGGTATTTTCAAAGGGCATGCAGAGGTTTTCTTAAAGATTGCAGGACAAGAAAAATGTATGGAAGCTGCACCGAAGGCAGAGAAGGGTGCCCACGGGACGCACCGCTAGGGGGTCGGGGGGTCGGGGGATCGGGGGTGCTCCCCCGGAAATTTTTATAAAAACGAACACCAAAGCCAAAAATCTGGGCAGTTTTATAGGAATTTCCCTTACTCATAAAAATACCAATACCTCACAAACAAGGAAGACATTTAATGCATACAATTGGTATTTGTAAATATTTCAGATGCGACGCTTCTTGTGTCGATATACCAACCACTGGCAGCTTCCCGGCGCAGGGAAACTCAGTTTACCATTATGGACGCCAGAAAACTAAACGAGCATTATGGTTATACTCAAACCATTTTTGTTTTAGCTCCTTTTGAAACTAGAATCACATGTATAGTCACATAGGGTTGCTTCTTCGTGAGTCAGAGCCCTCGCAATGTGGCGGGTGCGTCAATGGAGCCAGTTAACCATTACTGTCCTTGTAACCAAGTAAAACAGCCTTGGTAACATCTTGTCGCATTCTTGTGGAATTCGTTACATATCAAAATGTTCAACATTGAGTTGAGTGAACAATGAATATAGATGCGACCATCACTGATCAAACTTCCTTGGCGCAGGCAATGTGTTTCTACGCCACAAATAAATAACTGCAATGACCCACTCAAATTTGTCGCACTCCAGCGGACTCGATAACCTTTTACTAATATTCGAGTAATTAAATTAGTATGAAACAGCATTCAATGTGACCTTAGCTTATGTTTAAGATATAAGGGATACAACACAACCAATCAGGGCATTTTCTGGTACAGTCTTCAAAGAAAACTAAATTGTGAGCTTTCTGGGGGCCGGATGACATTGAAACCCGCGGGCCGGACCCAGAGCCCTCGCGGGCCGGATCTGGCCCGCGGGCCGCCAGATGCCGCATGTCGCCATTGTGTAACACTCAGTTGGCCGCTTCGACCACTGATGCTGTGGCGTCGTCTGCTCGTTAGACAATGGCATGTCGCATGTCGTAAGGCAGAGAAACAGAGAAACCCTGATCGTGTCCTGGGTTAAAAGTACCGTTATGACTGCAACCGAAGGGAATGGTTATGATGAAAACCGGATGTTATCAAAAATGCAGATCTCATCAATTCGTAGTAAATCAGTAGTTAAAAGAAATATATAACCATGCATGTCTACACATAACGCTAGACACCCTCGCGAAGCATCTGTCATGGAGACGTTGAGTGATTTCTGGATGTTCGTCTGTTGCTCAACGTCATATGTTATGGAAGCGTCATGTTACCGGGATATCTGCTGACCCGTTGGGTACGAAATTCCAAATATCTCGAGAGAGCCGGTGAGTTGTTTTATGTCGATACATGAGTTGAGTGTGATGTCTGGTTGGTTTTACAGGGAGCGGTTTCATTGCCAATTTCCTGCAGTTGTTCACAGAGGGATTTCCAGCGGAGAAAGGCACCGTGGAGGAAGGGGGAACGAAGTCTGATGTGCCTAAACCGGAACCCACGCAGCTTTTTAGAGCTCTGCAGCTGCTGTTCTGTGCAGCTGGTCTGCTCACCATCTACCTCACATGGGGCTTGCTTCAGGAACGCACCATGGCTTTCAAGTAAGGCAAAACAGACACAGACCCCGGAGAGAACTTCAAGAATTCGCAGTTCCTTGTGTTTGTCAATCGTATCTTGGCGTTGGTCGTTGCTATGATCATCATCAACGTCAAACAGCAACCTCGACACAGAGCTCCTCTGTGCAAATACTCCTTCGGTTCACTCTCCAATATCATGAGCAGCTGGTTCCAGTATGAAGCCCTCAAATTTGTCAGCTTCCCAGTTCAAGTCTTAGGCAAAGCCTCAAAAGTTATCCCTGTCATGCTCATGGGCAAACTAATCTCTAAGCGATCGTACGATACGTACGAATATCTAACAGCTGCCATGATCTCCCTTGGCGTCAGCATGTTCCTCTTGACATCAGGAGACGCTGTGCATGATGACGACAAAGCCACCACCTTCTCGGGTGTCATAATCCTGTTGGGTTACCTGCTCTTTGATGCCTTCACCTCCAATTGGCAAGAGGAGATCTTCAAAGCGTACGAAGTGAGCTCCTTGCAGATGATGGCTGGCGTCAACTTCTTCTCCGTAATCTTCACTGGTGCTTCTTTTGTGGCACAGGGCGGCTTCGTGGAATCACTGGCCTTCATGGCTCGCCACTCGGATTTCCTCTGGCATTCCATCCTGCTGTCCATTTGCTCGGCTGTTGGTCAGCTCTTCATCTTCCACACCATCTCGCAATTTGGCGCCGTCACGTTAACCGTCATCATGACGGTACGTCAGGCATTCGCTATTCTCTTATCGTGCATAATCTATTCGCATCCCGTCACCATCGTTGGCACCCTGGGAATTATCGTAGTATTCCTCGCCATATTCCTGCGGACACACTTAGGACAGCAGAAGAAGAAATCGACAGCCGTCGCTAAGGAAGCTATCCCACAATCCATCACAATGACTGTTCCCAAGGAGTAGAAATATCTTACTAAGAATTCTCATTTTTAACCGCTGTGCCTTGTGATTCCTGGTGTGATCTCTCCTTATTTCTTCTCCTGCGTTTGAAATATGTCGTTAGTTGTGCCCGCTGTGGTTCGATAATGCTACCAACAATGTCATTTGGTTCTATGCTCGAATTTGTTATTTGTTATCGAACGCACGAATTTTGCTACGAGAAAAGTAGCTAGGGTTTATCTTGTTTGTTTAGGTAATGGGAGTGAAACGAATCTCATTAGTTGTTTTGTTTAATTAATCCAATTTAGGCATTGATACAATGCCCAAGGTTCTTCAAAACTCCACGAAATCACATACAACTGGTCTACAACTTTCCAGGATCCAGTTTTTACTCAAAACATAAATCCCTATCTCCCACCATGTTGCAGCCACGGACATGGGTTTTCGTGTACATTACACGATTCAATCTATCCAAAATGAACAATTCTTCCCGCGCCCTAAGCACATATACAAACAGCGCACAAACACACCGTGAAATAACATGCATGATGTATTTATTAAATTTCAATTGTTGATAATAAGACATAGAAATGAAAGGCGTCAGTCTGGAATGCTAAAAGCACTATGGAAATATGCATCATATATCATACGCATTGTATGTACATCAAAGTGAATAAACAAAGAATGAAAATGCAGCCTTACTCGGGGCAATACAAACAGGAGCATTTTTGTGTGAGACAAATGCTAGAATCCGTCGTCATGGTAACGGGAATAAAGAAAAAAAAAAGTCGCTGACTAGTAGAATCAATTTGAACCTTGAATAATCTTGATGACCACGGCAGTTGACGATTCGAAACCTTCTGCAGTGAGCAATGCCGGATAAGGAACACATTGGAATGAAAGGTTCGGGGAAGTTAGAAGTAGAAAAGTGGAGAAATGAAGGGAAGAGAGGAAGGTTAGTGAGTAATTAGTACAACCTCGGGAAATCACAGATGTTAAAAAAAAAAAATTATTTTCAAATAGCATTCGAGAAAGAAAGATATGTTATTGTTACACAGACTAGAGGTATCACAAGAAAAATATCCTTAGTTAAAAAAAAAAGTCTTTTTTGTTCTCCCCCCCCCCCCAAATGCATGCAGCATAATAATAAAGCCTTTTTTTTTAAGTACTCATTTAGCACCGCCGAATTTCCTCTCCCATTCGGTCGCCAGCGCACTCTTCCTGCGTGTTGACTTCACAGATTTATCGCCGGGAAACGCATTCCCGCTGTCTCGCACCGTGAAGGAGCCTTGCCCGCCTCCTGTCGACGGGCTGGCGGGCGTGACAGTCGGCCCGTGCCCTTCCGGGTGGCGGTGGTGCAGTTCGAGGGAATCCAGGGGAATTTTCGGGGAAGAAGGGGTTAGGGGTGCGATGGGGGCGGCGGGCGGCTCGGACCTCGCTTTTTGACCGGGAGGGGCCGGCGGCTGGACATTGGTCAGCATACGCCGCTGTGCCCTGAAATGACACAGCTAATTAGATTAAAAAATAAAAAAACATAACAAAAACAGCAGCTGTGTTTTCGACTCGAGGCATAATCAGGTTCGAAACCCGCATCTCATTACGAATCATAACGTTACACGAATCATACCGTCATCACTCACTTGAGTTCTTCTTCTCGTTCGCGGAGTTCCCTCAGCTCCATGTCAATCTTCGATTCGGCCGTCTTGCGCCCGGTTCCCGCCGGTTCGTCAGCCGGTGAGGCCGGCGTGTACCGGTTCACTACGGGCGGCGCCCTCCCGTTCACGTGCGCGCTGTGGTTGTTGACGGCAGCAGCGCGGACTTCCGGTGAGTACACGGTTTTATGCACGGCCGCAGGAGTCGTTGGAGCGTAGAAGCCAGGGCTCCTGGGCTGAACAGGGGCGCGCATGGACGGCGGGGGGCCCGCTAGCTGCTCCTTGGTCATGACCTCCGTGTACTTGGGCTGGCGGTCGGTCTGGTCCATGGAGAGCGTTTTGATGCGCCCCAGCTGCTGTAGGTCGCTCTCCTTCTGTTTTTCGCGCGCAATTTCCTTCTGGATGTTGGAGTGCGCCAGTCTCTTCATGGCGCCTCTCGAGTCTTCCTCCTCTCCTTTGCGGTACAGGTGCTGGGGTCGCGACGGGCTGATCTCCACGGACACCTCGCTGTCGCTGGTCGTCGCGGGCAGGCCCCTGGATTGCCTCAGCGCCTCCTCGCGTTCCTTCATCATACGGATCTCACGGTCGATGGGCGTTTCGTTCTGCGGGGGATATCGGTCGAAGGCGGGCGTCTGGTCGGCTTCATCCGGATGCTCAAACGGGCGCACTTTGGTCCGCGCCTCGACCACCGGTTGCGGCTGCGGTGAGGGGGGTTTGGCGGGGGCGTCATCGGCCGGGTGGAGGCCGTTGCTGTGGGCGCCGTTGGGGGCGCTGTGCACGAACGGCTGTTGCAGCGTCGGCTGCGGCAATTGGAACGGCGTTTCCGGTTCGGTGGAGACGGGCGGCATTTCCATTCCCATGGCGTTCCAGCGACTGCGCAACTCCTCCTCTCGTTCCTTCTGCTCGCGCAGTTCCCGCGCGATCAGCGACTCCCCGGCGTGAGCGTAGGAGACCCCCTGCACGTCCGTGCGCCGCCCAGTCTGCGGTGACGTCATCGGTTCTTGGGGTCGGCTTCGGATCTCGGATTCCCGCTGCAGCTGCTGGCGGATCTCCCTCTCGACCAGGGTTTCGTGTTGAGCCTTCTCCTGTTCCTTCTCACGATGCTCCAACTCGCTCTGTTCAAACTCCTGTTAAGCAAAGAAACCATTTGAGGAAATGACCATTTTAACTCAGCACTTGCAAACTTCAACCCGCGCAAGTTAAGGGCACGAAAAAAAAAATCCGAAAATTGCATCAGACGGATTTTTTTTTTCCACTCTGCCGAGTAGTAAATTATAGACTGAAGACGAAAAAAGCTGAACAAACTTCCATCGTCAAACATAGAAAAAGAACTGACTATAAGAAGAGAGCTGGAAAGAAAAGATTTTCTCATGAGCTAACCCCTTTGTGTGAAGAGACCATTAATCCACGTTCAATATAATCCAACAGCGCATGCGACCTCCTCTCAATTAATTGACTCTTTTCGTCCAATTCGGTTAGTTTTAGGCCCCGAACAAAAAAACAAAACAAAAAAAAAACTCAGGCATCAGATGGTCGACAGTGGAATCTGAACCGTGATATCGTGAACCCAAAACGGGCGAAACCCGGATGCAATTCTCTGGGGGGAGGGGCATACGATCCAGGACACCAATTCACCCCCCACGGAAATCAATCACTGTAAAACACCGTGGAAGTGTTCGATATTCGAATTGCTGTTTATGGGAGAATGCGCGCGCATTACGGGGAGACCTCTGTGAGATACATCGCCAGCTGTTAGCATTGATTAATGCACATGGTACGCAGGAATGTTATAAAAACGCATTTATCATACGACACAGAACATGAAATGACGCCGATGAGAACAATCGGAAGGCGATTAAGGGGGGCTCACGGCTCACCCCGGAGACTCACCCCGGAGACTCACGTACACGATGTGAAGAGTGCTTCAAGACATTCCGACGCGACACAGCCAAAAACCCACGCGTAATGCTCGACCAGGAATTTCTTCTACTTCTTATTTTTCTTCAGCCCACCGTGAAGAAGAAATCGATAGAAGAAGTTTGATCCAAAGCCACACGGGGGATTGAACGAGGGGGTGGGGTGGGGGGGTGCATTGATTTGCAGCTGTCGATTGTGACCCCAATACAGACGACAATCACGAATTATCCAAATGTATGAGTACCTTAGAAGGCGAACAGGAAGCTTCCAGGAATTCGCGGTCGTATTTCACGGGGCGATAAAAGCGTCTATGAAAATGTGGAGAACCCACCGAGGCCTTATTTATACAGTCAGCGCGGCGGGAGACTCTTTGCGGATTATATAAAATATGTATTCAATAGTACTTTGGGGCTTGTAGAAAATGACGTCAGACGCCAGAGCAAACAACGCAAGTCGGTTCATGACTTCATTGCGATTTAATGCACGATCCATAGAAACCGACACAACACGATGCGGAATCATAACGCATCAGGTGCGTTATGATTTCAATGACCGCGCGTATGCATAAACATTATTTTAATACGAATGGCCTGCGTGCTATATAAAATATAAAAGCGACCGGGCGTCGTAGAGATCCACGAAGCGAGCACTGAAGCGCAGCGGACCGTGACAAATAGCACAAAACATGTATCAAAGAGACACGTCTTCAACGCATGATGACTCAGGAATGAGAAAAAGGAAAAAAATACGATGACCCTCCGTGCTCACCCTGGGAGCTTCCTGCTTGCCTTCGTTCCTCCACGGAATCGGGGCATCGTCGACGCGCTCCTTGACGCCCAGCGCCCTCTTAACATACACGACGGCCCAGTGCACAAAGAAAGCGACCAAAACGGTTGCTAGGAACGCCGAGTAGAGACGATCAAGAAGCGCAAGATCGACCGTGATGGTGAGAGGCATGTTGCTTAATGACAGAGTGCGGTCGCCTCGCAGGGAGATGCTCCTCCGTGATTAACGCTCCTCACATAAATGAATATTTCCTCCTTGCAAACGAAGGTTGCCCGTCGCAATCAATACACCTGCACAGGTAGGCGAGCTTACCTTGTCTTGGGTGCTCTTGCATCGCAGGGCTTGCTCCCGCTCATTCTGCTCCCGGATCTCCCTCTCGATGATGCTCTCCCGCTCCAGCATCTCGGAATCCCGGTCGACCTCAGTGAGCTCCTTGTACATCTGTTTCGGTTGCTCATCCAGGGACCTCGGCAGCTCCGTCTTGCGTGCGATTTGAGGCTGCGGCACTTTGTAGATGGGCATCGTGTCGCTGGGTGGTTGCGTCAGCTGTTCTCTGATTCGTTTCAATTCCTCTTCTCGTTCACGTGCTAAGCGGATCTCCCGCTCGATGGCGCTCTCCTTCGGGTTTGGTGACCGTGGTCCGTGCGAGCGACGGTCATCATAAACGGCCGAGTGTTGCTCGCTCGACTCCTGTTCGCCAATCGAACTCGTGTCGACTTCTGCACACGGAAAAATAAACAGAAAACAACATGAGCCATCGATTATTCGACAATCAATGCACGAGTTACACACCAAATCTAAATTGAATCCTTTCGTGGGAGAGAAGTGTTCTGAATACGAAATGAAAACCACGCTGTGAGCGAGCAAAATACGAGAATTCCCCTGCTCTATAACTGCAGGGGAAAAATACAAGTCCTTTGGACATAAATCGCCCTGCTGTACGCTTATGGTAGCGGGCCATAAGAAATGCATAAAGATAGCATCTCTGTGCAGCAAACATTGTGTGCCTATAAGCTCAATGTTATGATTACCAGGCGTTCAAAGGTACACGCAGAAACAATTACCTATTTATGGACCTCTTACCTTGAGGTTCTCCCTCCCTCTCCTCCTCCTCCTCCTCCTCTCGATATCCAATCCAGGACACCGGCATGTCCTCCTCGGCCAAATCGCCTGGACCTCCCTCTCGGTAATAAACCTCCTCGACGAATTCTTCGCCGTAGCACTGCTCCATTTCGTGTCTATCCATTGTCAATGCATCGTATATGCAGTCGCAAAGTAAAGTCGTCGGCGGCGGCGGCGATTCAGGTTATGAGAGTGGCAAAGAGCGCCACTCGACCGTGACTGGTGTGTGCTAGGAGGTTTAAGTCCCTCGACGCAGTGAAAGATAGTCAGAAGGAGAAGAAAAAAATAAACTCTATCTCAACGGGATCAATTGCAGAAATCGAACTCGGATCGATATTGATTCGCAAATTAAACAACAAGAAGAACAAAGACTGTGGAATAGCACTCAGCGCTTAAAGACTCGAACGGAACGCCTCAAAGCATGTAATCAGGGTTCGGGATTATCCCAAAACCAACGAAATCCTTCTCACGGGGGGAACCCACAACCACGCTAAACCGATCAATGCAACGGAAGGACACGGCGAAGGATGCGGGCATGATCGGATTAAGGCTTCATTAGCCAACCATACTTACCTCCCGGTTGCGAGAAATGCTGAGTACAATCGCGAAATGCTTTTATATGGACTTCCTACATTCATCCGTGACTCATGGCTTATCAGGAGAAAGTTGCCCGGCAACCATGCACGCCGGAACATAAAACATCCACCCTCTCTACCAATAGTATCTATATAACACAAGTACCAGCCCTGTGGCAAGCATATAGCGCGATACTGGTAGAGTACAATCGAGCAGCGTCGAGTTACAAATTGACATGAATTATTATGCACTTGTCAAGGATTTGCAGAAATACGGGAACAGTGTTTTGAGCGATGCATGGAGTTAACACGTTCGCTGTGACGTCATTGCCCCCCCCCCCCCAAAGCTATCCTTCTAAGTTGTTCATCCCAACATTCAAAGTCACGAGGGTTTTAAACTCATTAAATAGTGACGTCACCAAAGAACATGTTTATCTCCATGTGCGATTACGAGATTCGATCCTTGACAAAACACTTTTTCAACCCCAGCATAAAAACTGCAGGATATCTCTGCCTAAAACACGCACAGCAGGCAGGAAGTCATATAATGCATTATGCAGCCATGTCATTATGTAATAAAACAGCGACACGGGGAACACCGTTCGTGTGTTGAACTGTTATTTGCAACGGAAGGGACAGGTGTGATGACCACGCATGGTAAAGAATTCATAACGCACTCTCATTCATAACGCACTTCGGAGGTGCGTTATGATTATGCCATATACCAGCCCAAAAAGACTTAGTAAATTATGCACAGGTCGCCTTAATGTTTAATTAAAACCATCCGTCATAGGTCAACAAATATGAAGAGTTATAATGATGCGCACATATTGCACTGTAGACCTATCTTTGAAGAGGTGATAATGTATCAGTGATCAATATAATAATTTTTCCCTTAAATAACAGGGAAGAACAAAGGTTAAGTCGCAAAGTATTGAAACAGATCGATAAACATTGCGTATTGATAGCTTAATGGGAATGCCAATGAATTGAATCGTTGAAATGCACGATCGAATTTACAAATGCCTTGCATCCCGTTGTTACATAAACCCACACTCACAATTTACGGCTCAATCATAACGCACCATGTGTTTGATATCATAACTTCACAACGCACCGACACTTTTTCCCACGAAAGCAATCCTATTTCATTCAACTTTCACCGATTACCGATAATATTCAGGTCACAAAATAATGCAAATTTTCTATAACACGATTGCAATATTATCCCAGATCAATACGCCTTACCGAGAGGGGGCGCCACTAGTACGGCGGTAGGGGGCGCCACCGGCTTCTCCATTTTCCGCCGGTTGAGTTTCTTACGTTCATCGTATTTGAGTTCGCTTTCGGTGATCCTGGCGCGGATCTCCGCTTGGGGCGCGGGCGGCGGGGGTTGTTTGGGCAGTTCGGGGGGCTGCTCCCCGGTCCCGGGCCCCCACGAGTCGACCTTCCTGGCGCGGACGCGGCTGCTGTCGAGGATCTCCCGGCGGTTGTGCTGCAGCTCCTTGGAGATGGCCGCGACGTCTTCTTTCGGTTTCACTCTGTACAATGGCTCCGTGCGGCTCACAAAATCCACGGCTTTGTCCACGGGGCTGGATGGTCCGACCCTGCGCAGTCCGGTCTTGGCGTCCATCTGGGCTGGCGGGGGGGCGTCGCTGGTGCGCAGGGAGTACGGTCTCGGGGTCGGGACAGCCGCAGTGGAATGACGATCAGCGTCTGGTGAATGCTTCGAGAGTGCGGCACTCGAAACAGGTGTCGGCGCAAACGCGTTTTCATTATCAGCCGCGATCAACTGAGAAGGAGGGGGTTCGGAGCGAGGTAGCGGAGGCGCCGGGTTATTCACGGGATAATCGCTGGCGTTGGCCAGGGGTCGCGAGTGCAGAAGGTTCACGCCACAGTCCTCCTGCTGCACCTTGTCCTGCGAGTACGACAAGAGGACGATGCCCGAGTCCTCTTGCTCCGAATCGCTCGCCTGAACGACGCCAGCGGCCGGCACGAAAGTCGCTTGGAACGTGCCCTCATTATCGGACAGATCCGAGTCGACCTCCGATGACCTCAGAGCCCGCGTCTTGACCTTGCTCATCCCTGGTGATGGGGAAGCATCGATGAGGATTTCCCTCGGGTCAGGAGTGTCGTCGTTCAGATCCAACAGCATCCGTGACGACTGTTTGCTCCCCTGGGTGGAGTCCATCCCGAGCAGGTCTCCCGTCGCAGCCTGGGAGTGCCTGGGAGTGGGGTCGTGCCTGGGAGCGTCCCCCGTGCCGAAGATGAAATCCTCGTTCGCCGGTGGCTCCTCCTGTGGTCGACTCTGGAACTCGGGTCGGTACTGGAAGTCATCCAGATCCAGAACGATCTTGGATTTGGTGCTCGGCTGCTGGGCGAACTGAGGAGGAGGCGACGCTCCGATGACCAGCTCATCCTGGTCATCATCCGATTGAAGGTCGTAACTACGGCTGCTCCTCAGCGGCTGCAGGTCCGGTTGCACGATGTCGATCGGATCGAACACATCCCTGGCAGACTGCTGGATGCTGTGCCTGTCTTCCGGGCGGCTGATGGTGATCGTGGTCTTGTGGTCGGTGTTCAGGATGCTCCCGTGACTGTGGTCCTCGTAAAAACCATCAGAGTCAAAGTCAAAATTGTGCGTGTTTGTCGGGTACAAATCAAGCAGAGGAGAGGTCACAGAGGTCGCAGCTGCAGCCGCTGACTCAGCTGCGGCGTCTCGCTTGTCGAAGAAGCGCAGCCGCATCTTCTCCAGTTCTTGCTTCCTGCTCTCGGCATCCATATCTTCGTCGTTGACCAGATCGCCGCTTCTATCAAGATGAGTTTTCTCCGCGATGGTCACACTAACCGAGAGGTTATCCAGCGAGTCAATGCACCGGTTTAGCTCGCCGAGGCTTTGATCTTCCTCGGAGAACGACACGTTTTCAAAGGCGATGTCTTCTACGACAGCAGCGCTGGTGTACGGTTCCGCCTGCTTACTAAAAACCCCGAACTCGGACCCCCGCTTGAGCTGGTCATGCTGCGGAAACTCGAGACTTTCACAGACGCTGTCGCTCTGCGTGAGAGGCAACGAGAAGGCTTTGGTCGGTGAGTTCGGTTTGCGACTAGGGGCCGCTGCGGGCTGCTCAACTCGATCGCTGTCGACCGTCGGGAATTTCTGCTTCGTGTCCTTTAAGCGCACTTTCTGTGATTTTCGCGATTTGCGTGGCGGTGGGGTCGGCTGCGAATCCTGTGAATCCAGATCAGCCGATGACGTTGACGGCGATCCCGCTGTGGGGGCGGCAGGGGGGGTCTGGGGGGCGTCCGGGGTGCTCAGGACATCGATTTGCGATGACGCAATCAAAGCGGAAATCGTGGATTTCTTGCTTTGGCTTTTTGTTCTGCGAGGCGCGACTGGTGCGTGTGTACTGGGAGTAGAATGATGATGATGATGGTGGTGAGTATTGCGCTGGGTGTTGTTATCACTGGGAGTAGTGGGAGTAATCTCGTCTTTGTGTTTTCGGCGAGTGAACGGGCTGCGAATTTTCGCCGGCAGTTTGTGCGGAACTTTCAACTTGGAGAGGAACGAGTCCTTTTGAGGAGAATCCTGTTTCTCGTAATCTTCTTCTTTCCTCTGCAAATAGAAATAAATTAAAAAAATGAGAAAACATCCAATCAGAAAAAAAAAAAAATAATTAAATCATCGCAGTGCAGAACACGCGAAATCGATGAGCGTTCGATCACTTTTCCCCCCACCCAAAAAAAGCCTTATTTGGGGCACGGATGAGCACTCCTCCACCTCCACCCGCCTCCTCTTCTCTCCTCCGCATCGCAAATCGATGGTCATGGCTAACAAGGCCAGGTGTTTCGCAGATCGCATCAACAATTCTGACAACACAAAGCGAGATTGGCGCCCAGACCAGCATGCTTCATGGCGAGTGTACTTTATGGAAGATGCGCTGCTCAACTGCAAAGATCTCTGCCTCCGATTACCTCATACGTACCATCAAATTGTAAACTTTGATCGTTTGATTTCTTTTACAGAAATAATTTGTGGAAACGACCGAAAATGATGAACAAAAATGGAGGTCACAATGCAACAATGAAATATTGCAAATCAATAAGTGAGCGGTAGATCAAATGGAAGCTGTGTTCAGCTGGAAAGTATTCATGGAATTATCGACGCCGCTTTTATGTTTGATCATCGGATCAGGCTAAATGGACCGGCGTCTTCGTTTGTCCTCCTTCTAATTATTTATTTTGCATTTTGGTCGCGTAAAACAAATAAAACACCGATTCATTTGCATTGGCAAATTGTCTCAACACCAGTTCCCCCCTATATAGGAGGATTGGTTACGTCAGCCGAATAACCAACCATTCGACCCTAAATGAGTCATAGCCACGGCTGGATATTTTCCTTTGATCAACATAATTAATAAACATTCCGCTAAATTAACATTTTTTTAGACATCTCACAGAAATCTTAGTGGATAGATGAGATTCTGTTATTTTCGCGCGCCGAAATTAGGCACGGCAACGGCGAAACGTGATATATATATATATAAAAAAAAACAAAAAAAAAAAAAACTGTTTTCAGCCAATTAGCGATTTTTTTCACACCGTCGGCCGAAATAGCCCGAGGGAAAGTCACGTGACACAAGTGCGCGCAAGAACAATGCCCCAGAATCATCAGCTGCAACGCACTGCGCTCATTTGCATAACATTGTAATGGTAATTTACTGTTATCACGCGAGAAAAATGTCATATATTTGACGACCAAGTGGCATTAATTTATGTGGAACGAAATTCAGGAATGAGAAGCTTCTAAAAACAAGAGATAAATTCGGTCACAAGGTTAACCAAAGTATGCATTGAAATAGCGTAATCAAGTGCAGAGGGGTCACGTGATATATTAATAACGCTGCGTATGAATAACAACCGATCGCCTGATGGCAAGACGTAATCATCTGTGTATATGGAATTATTGATCAATATATTGAAACAACCAAACGGTGTACGTGCTTTTACATGGCACTAAAATCCAGCTCATTGCAAAATCAATAAAACAGCCTCAACAATTGAACAATACAAAAGAATTTATAAATAAAACCACCCTCGACATTCTACATCGTACAACATTTGAAATTTCAAACCAACTCGTAAACAAATGAAACGTCGACCAACCAGCGATAAACGGTTAAAAATTCACAACAAACCATTCAACAACGAAACAAAACAAAACCTACATCACGAATACAACCCACAAGGGGGCAGCACAA
>KB300677.1:132126-169412 GCA_000328365.1 Capitella teleta
CGACAGATCTCATGGGCCCATTACCCTGTACAGTGCTGACTACTGCAATGAAATGAACTATGAATCGCTGTACTACACTCAAACACGAGAATACCCAGTGCATGAAATTAATTCCATGTCACCGTCTGACCAAAAAAAAAAAAAAAAAAAAAAAAAAAAATTAAAAAAAGAAAAATCTAAAAAATCTCCCAAGAAGCAACAAAATTCAGCTCTCACCCATTTCGGATCGTCACCCGGCGAGGATTCACGAGATTCCATTTCGACATCCGCGACTGGTTTTCAGTTGTCACATTCTAATAAAACCGAACAGAAGAGTGCAACAACGCATTTCACGAGGACGATGTAATCGACACACGGAAGGAAATGAACCGCACATGAACAACGATGACATCCACAATCGTGACAATCGTCGCGAACTGAGCTCTCAAACAGAAAGACCGCAACGAGATTAACACGACCTGCAAAGTCATCGGCGGTTCTGCTCGCAACGAAGACAGTTGCACCGAGGGTCGATGTCATCAGACACGACGGCTGTTCGTCAGCGCTAATTGTGTTTAATTGTTGTGCAGATGTGTATTGGACCGCACGTGACAGCGATTGAGAGACGCCAGAGTGACAGCCCCCCCCCCCCCCCTTCCCGTGACAGCATCAATCGTGAAGTGACGGCGCGTGTTGCGATTTCCACCACGGCCGCTGCGGGGCGCCCTCTCTCTGGTAGTAAACAGCGCGGTTTTAGGACAATTGTACAGGTGAAACATCGGAATTACGCCAAATATGTGCAAAGTAACCAAATGATAATAGGCACATATTTCACAGATATTTAAGTGTATGAATACGCACACAAAAAAAGTACATAAAACATAAAAATATGCACTAAGATGACCTGGGACACAGTCCAACCCGAAACATAGAACCACACTAAAAACACACACACACACATCCAGGGGCCGAAAGTTCACAGATCCAGGGGTTAACTCACCCCTTTGCTGCGCCTGATCCGGTGCATGGTGAACCCAGAACAAGGAACTAATAATAGTTGCAATCAAACCAAGAATAAGAATAGGAATAAGGAGGAGAAGTAGTTGGTGCGTGTCACAGGTGGAAGAAGTTCGCAACAGGTGGCGCTCATGTCATTTCCATGATTGCATCCTTCTCCTTCCACGTCGATGGCTGCGAACTCATTCAACGGCGAGGAAAAAGCAACCCACATTCTGATAAGGGAAAGGGACAAGAAGAGGCGCACAGGGCGCCATTGAGGGTGTAGTAGGGTCGTTTGAGGGTGCATGCAGCTGAGCAGTTTGTTTTGAGTGCGATGACTAAGATGAGCAAGGCAGCTGATTTGATCGCAATTGATAAACCTCTGATCAATAACTCAACGGGTTTTCATTGCTTCATTAGAAGGTGATGCAACGGAATTATTGGGTCAATAATCTCATAATATATATATAACATGAATGGTTTGGCATTTAAATAATTATTAATTCAAAAATTTGCATGCATAACTCTAAATAAATTAATAAATGAATGGAGCAAAATTGAAATCAGAATGAGATTGCCTCGTTAATTGACGTTAGGATATCGACCACCCAGAAGCATGGCCAGGAAGATGTTATGTAATTTTGAGTGAGATATATTTGCAGATTTGCGACAATATGACAAATACTGATGACCAGTATGACGTATGAGATATATTTGCAGATTCGATTTCGAATTTCAAGAAATACGATGAATTATATCCATTATATCTGTGTACACCAAGAATGTTCTGGAATCGTGGCAGAAAAAAAAAATCGAAGTTCGCTCACAAAGCATAATATAAAATAAAAATAAAATTGCAGAATTCTCCGGAATTCGCCCAAGGCCAAATGATCACAATTATTGAGGTTTCTTATAGAAATGCCCCGGAAGTGGCTCCAAGGGAAGGGGAAGCAGAAAGATGGCGTCTTCCCTCCCTCATAGATTTCCATAAAAAAACCGTTTGATCAAAAAATGCTAAAAAAACAAAATCTATAATGATCACGATGCAGACCAAATTGAACTGAACTAGGGCATCTGCTGAAACGTCAACGCAGAAATGATTCATCACCAACGTCCAAATAGTCACCACCCAAAAGAAGCCAGTTGCTATGGCAACAATTCACTTCAGGGGGCAGAATACGAACAAGTGCTCAGATCCAGTGGCTTTGATCAGAACAAGATGCACCCTCATTAATCCCGTTTGTGCTTATCTTGAAATCTATAATCGACAAACCTTTTTTTATACATCACATATTATGCACTTGAGTCGCAAAATAGATCTATCATCAATATTATCAGCGTAATTATTATTGCAATAAATTAAGAGTGCAATCTGCTCAAGATAATAGCGAATAATATATTGACGGATAAGCATCGCTCAATCATGAAATTCCCCCCACAAAATATATAACAACAAAACACAACTCACAAAGACGGTTGCAGACCCGCATTGCATAAGCTCCAGCAATTCTTGAGAGTTCTGCAAAAGATGTTCATTGATGAGGAAGACTTCGCTGTTCTCCTCCAAATTGTTGTTGTTGGATTGCTGCAGCTGGGATAGATCTTCAGGGAGGTCCTTCCAGAGGTCATCCTCCTCTGCGGTCACTATGCACACACACAAACCGATTAGACTTCACCCAACTCACAAATCTCCTCTCCTACCCGAGACAGTCCGAAACACCGGGTCGTCAGCTTCCGTGAAATAAAACTCCCGCTCGACCCCATTCGACCTGAGTGCTGATGACGTCGGTTCGGGGTCGGCGGGAGTCTTGCACCAAACGTCCACAAAGTTATCCTCGAACGAGTGCGTCATGTGCAGGAGTTTCTGGTCGACGTCCTGGTTGATCCAGGGGCCGTGGACGCCCTGCTCGGGAGGACAATCCAGGCACGCGGCGCCGTCGTCCTCTCGCGAGAGTCTCGCGCACTGGTCGCATTTAGCGCAATCAGCTGATGACTCGCAGTCGAAGAGGGTTTGTCCCGAGAGGGGAGGCTGCGTTATGCGATCCATGTGGAACGGGTGGACTTTATGCGGGATGTCTGTGGGAAGCGGAAAGGGAAGACGGCTGCTTATCCCTCGTTGTTTCTCCTCTGTTCAGAGACACCGCGCCATCATCACTCGGGGAGGATTTAGGAGAAAGAGGGAGCTTACCTTTTTGGAGTTCGTACAGCTCGTGGAAGGGGTCCACATCCTTGATTATGCTGTTGCGTTTCTGCTTCTGTTTTCGGGAAGATGAAAGGGAAATATTTCCACAGTGAATGAAAAATCCCCAAAGGGACATCGCCATTGATTATCACCCAATATTGTACAAACAATGTCGCTCATGCCACAACAATGGCATTAAAATTGCCACACTGAGGAACAGAATAGACCTCCAAGTCTCCCCCCACCCCCCAGAAAAAAAAGAGAGGTACGCCAACAAATACTCCATTACCGTGACAGAACTTTCCATTATAGCCCAAAAAAAAAAAAAAAAAAAAAAAAACTTCACTCACAGCGCGAATGGTGGAGGTTGTCTCCTTGAGGATCGTCACTTCGTGCGACAATTTCTGCTCCTCAATGATGACCCTGGCAGTCTCCTGCCGAATCTGCTCGTGTTCCCTCTTCAGCCTGAAAACATGCAAACCAAAGTGACGTCATCAAAGCGAGAGATTTCTCTCCTCTACCTTTGAGCAACGATTGCTGTTCGGTCACTTCTCTCGGCGACACGCCTCAGCAGCGAATAACTGCGCTCGTCGAAATTCTCCTCTCCCTTCAACTGCTCGGTGGCACACAGAAGCATTCATGATAAAAGGGTGCTAAGTTACCATTCACCCATCTCCCTCACCATAGTCATTCAATTACAAAACGCACGATGCAAAACAGTGACGTCATGTGCGGACCGTTAAGTGACCAGTGAATGTGTGATTCGGGCCATGACAAGAAGAGACGACATTGAAAGCGTGGAATGTACACTAGACTTAGCACACACACACAGTCAACTGGCTCCGCTGCAAATCTTAAAATATAGCTACTGGCTCTCTACCCACAAGTTTATGACACCATTCTAAGTTGGAAAGGACAAGCAAAGCTTAAATGATTCACAGCAAACAATCGCTTCGCCCTAAAGAATACTACTCGCTGTTGTTACTCTGACATCTGCATGTACTTGCTTTAAAAGCACGTTTAACCCGCTCACGAGTTTTAGTACACACGAAAGGCAAGAACGAGAGGGAGGAGGAAGGAAGAGGAGGTGGATTGCATGGTGATATTACAAGGAAACAACAGCACGATGTTTAACACGAGAGAACCCACCTAATTGAGGATACAACACTCTCCTGGCAGGGGAACAAGAAACAACCAATTATCTCAGCGAGTGAGTGCATACGGATATAATGCAGTTGATAACACGGCTGATAAGCAAGCTGATAATATCAGCCCAAAAAGCTAGGGGGGATTGTCACAATTAGCTTCATTTCATATCAGATATCTGTGCGTTCAATAGTAACGCAACGCGTGTCTGCTATAATATCTCATCCATACGCCAACTGAATCAAGTTAAGTTCTGGTTCGATATAATTGCAAAGTGGATTCCGCGATAAACGGGAGATTTAAGTACGAGATAAGCCGCGCTGGGAGATACCACTTACCAGTTCATGCAGAAGTTCAAATCTTTGCGCCCACAGATCGGCTCTCTGTTTCTCTCGAATTTCTTCCTTCCTCTTTCTTTCCTGTTTTCAAAACAAAACATTATTTTTTTTTTTAGACACAATACGTGAGAATTCCACCAGATGTCGTGTTTTAGCCACTTATGCGGGCACCAATAAGCAGAGTTGAACACCCTTGGGTATATGTTTACGTTCGTCTCATTTGCATGTCATTAGTATGCATAAATTATACCCGTGAATGCTGGTTGCTATGGGTTACGGAACGGGGGGCGGAGAAACCGTGTCAGTTCAATATGTTAACCTGCATGTTTAGCATAAAATATGATGAGAGTAAAGAGCAGACTACTCGGGGTACTTTTGAACCCTGAATAGATTACTCCGTCCGATCGATACAATAGTTTTTTTGTTTTTTTTTTCTAAGTCCTCACATCCAAATTCAACTTCAATATTTGGCATTTTCTTAGCAATCAACAATAAATTATCGTATGTAAGTACATGAATAACTGAGTAACTCATAATTTTATACTCATTATATTAATGCACAATAAGGTTCCATCTCTTCGAGGGTTTTGCGCGAATAAGAACTGATGCAATCCGCAGATGTGCAGTTTCACATAACAGAGCGATCTCAGCTAAAGCAAACCTGAATCATAACGCACTGTGCAACATGCTGGTGAAAGCGGAAATCATAACGCATTTAATCCTCATAACGCACTACCCCCGAAGAGCACTCACGGTTTCTCAGAACGTTGCAAACTTGTCACATTGAGAGAATTTTACGGCTCCCCCAACACTCGGTGGCGTTATAAGGGCGCCAGGGCAGAAACCCGGGACCGGAGTCAACCCCCACTCTTCATCCCAAGATGACGCAAGATCCCAGGGGGTCAAAGGTCATGGTTCAAGGCTGCATGCTACCATAGACAGCAACACAGAGCGCACGGCCTGACTTATGCAGTTGCGCATCACTACAGAGTATAATTTTAACGATTTACATTTAAAATCGTATTCAATGGTCATGCATGACCGCAATGTCGGCCGAGTTATTTGAAGGACACGAGTCTGGGGAGGAATTCCTCCCCAGCTAATCAAAGATTTGTGATCTTCCAATTGAGAGGCATTTCATTAGGGCAAGAAGTCATTGTTCGACATTGTCTGCAATGTCGACTGATGCTCGGTACTACAGTGGGTATTTTAATGTTTCAAACGCATAATTCTAATCTGAAGAAAGAGAAATAGCCGTAGATACAGAACACCCGACCTTCACAACAGAGGTGACCCAAAATGATCTCTTGATATAACAGCGTGCTACTGTATGAATTACAATAAAATACAAGCGAAATGTACATCAAAATGATGCGGCGAAAGAAACGTAAGCTCGGCGATTAACTCCTTTGATCTTACAACATGCTAAAACCGGACAAAACCGATATTCGTATCACTGCCCAACAGACAAACTCAAAATAGATTCCATCAGAGACAGCCATAACAAGTGCACGCAATAATTAAAAAAAGCAAAACCATGTTGATCGCCTACTTAGAATTCAAGCAAACACAGTCTCACTCATTAAATATACAGCAAGAGCAACAATTACCATTCAACTAATTTCAGACCAGCGCACAAAACCAATCGCTGCTGCACAAATTTCAACCTTATATACATGTTCAAAAACTGACAAATGACAAACCGCCCACCTGCTATGTTAATTAATTAAATCCACCAGGTGAAACACATTGCCTCTTGGTGAGCATGCAGGCACCTATGAGACTGCTGCTGCTGCCCTTGTTGGGAATACGACTCATGGCAGAGTTATTACATAACCACAGTGGATTTCAGCGCTTGAACAATACGAAGCCAATCACACGTGTAAACCTACCTTCAGAGCCATCAGTTTTTGTTTTAGTTGCTCCAGGTACTGCACTCTGAAAAGCAAACCAAATTGATTTGTAATTAAGCACATATTGATTAATTAATTAACAAAGAGTAATTATTAAAAATAAGGCTTACACCAGGTTAAGGTTATTACGCAATGGACAATTGTGCTAACACAGAATCACACAGAATTATAATTAAGTTCGAATATGAGCCAGCGAGATTCTTAAAACTGATCCATGTATTGATATTGACAATAATATTGACAATAATATTGAACCCAACGTTCGTATATGGAGTTTAAGCAAGATTAATCGGCATGAACTGAAATCTATAATTCATAGAATTGGAACGATCACCAGAATCGCAGACATATTAACAGAACATCATTTTATTGCAGCAACTCTGGCCAAAGAGGAGAACAGACACACAGAGTCTGTCATTGTAAAGCCAGCCGGCCACGATATCATTATGATGTAATATTTAAAGCCTTTCGCGGTGATGTAATTCTGTGTACCCCTCAAACTGTCAGCTTTCATCTTTAGAAGTTGAGAATTTCAAAGGAGATCAAACGTCATCCGGCAGAAAGATCAGCCAAATTGCCAGCGATCACGTTTCATGGTAGTTGCATAATAAATGACTGCAATAATTGAAGGTAGCCAACCTTGTTTGCTTGGCGGTTAAATCCGTTTTGGGCAGGTGATGTGGAAGGAGAGACTGCACGTTGATTGGGCCCGTGATCATTTCACCTGGAACAAATAAACGCACCACAGATCGTAAAGATACCACACACATATTCATCATAAATAAATAATACCTTTTTTCAACAGCCGTACCAAATGACAGGCCACGGCAAACTCATCCGAACTGAGACAAGCGTCTCGATCAACATCAGCCAAATTCCACACCAAGGCCAACTGCATGCGACACAATCCGGAGGTGCACAGCACATCCCTCGCTAGCTCCCCTGGAAAAAAAAAAGAGAAAAAGAAAACACCATCATCCGTGTTCTACCAGACGCTCCCTCGTACCATCAAGATGTCCTTTCGCTCCTCCCAGTGCAGTGAAAAGAGCTCTGAACGCTCTTAGTTCACGAACCGTGACGGGAGGTAGGCGTGGCTGTGTGCGCTGCGGAAGACGCAGCTCCATGGGGATCGCTTGTATCTCCCTGGTGACCAGCTTCCCTCGCATGTGCCACTGAAGAAGATGCATGGCGAGGACGAATTCAGTGACGTCAAGCATGTTGTCGTGCGGGACGTCGACGAGGTTCCTGAGGGGAAAGGAGGATTGGGAGAGCGAAGGAGATGGAATCGGAAGCTCACCACACTTGGCTCAGAACCGTCAGCGGAAGTTTCGACTGCAGAAATAACTCCCTGCTTTTGTCTCCTGGAAAAAAAAAAGAAAAAGAAAATAATGTTATCAAGACAGAAGAGAGATCAAGAGTAGGAGAGTGACCTCTAAAAGGTAAAAAAAAAAAACCCGTATATTTAAGTTAAACAGTCAGACCCCCGTTAATCCGCCCTCCTCCGTTCCCATGGAAAAAGGCGGATAAACGAAAAGGGCGGATTGCATGTCAGACCATAAATAAATGAAAATTAAATGCCGTAAAAAAACTCATGTACCATAATAGGTTACAAGCAGAAAAAAAAAAAAAGATCAAATGAAGTGGGCAATGTAGAGAGTAGAGACAATAACTGAGGGATGGTCGTTGCGGGCGAGTACTAGTCATTTCGCCCGAATGCCATTTCGCCCGGGTTCATATACATGCAAATATTTGGCTCCACGGGTACAACATGACTTAAGCTTATAAATTATATTTAGTATAGCATGCAGCATAACTTGTGTATTACATATACTATGCTAATGTAGAGTGTATTCATTTTATATTTGTAATGCATTGTACTTGATTAGTTTGTACTCAGTACATGTATTGACAATGTACGAATCGGCCATGCTCGCATGCTCACACGGTAGCACTTAATCATTGCTATGTTCTGCTTGCGTTTTCATGCTATTGTGGTGAGCAGAAACGATACTCGAATTGCCACTAATGAGGTTTAATGCGAAACCGCGCCGTAATTATCATTTTTATGCCGAGAGAATGAGCAATCAATGGATAATATTATGAGCATAAAAAAGAGAAGTGACCTACATGATAGATCATAGATGACGATAGCAGATTTATCAAGAGCATATCACTTGCCAGTGCCACTCTTTGTGTTACTAAATGTTTCATAATAAGATTCTAACTCTGCATGGATAATGATGTATGTATTAGTTTATTTCGTCACATCTATTCCACTGAGGACAGACGGAGGTCTTCCATTGTGGATCCCCATAATAAATTAATAAATAAAGACATAATTATTACAACAACAAAACCGGGCTCACCGTGCTCGCAGCAGGCGGCGATGTATACGGGTTTCTCCGACGACGACGAGGAACGACGGAGTTTTCTTGACGCCAGAATACTAGTAATCACACGAGCTCAAGGCACGCATGCAAATTATAATTCATTACTCCGGTCTCCTGCATAGGCTGTTTCTGACAAACACCGCTAGTTTGTACTAGTACTACACTCAGTATTGATGATGTACGAATTTGCCATCCGAGCATGCATAATATCCCAGCACAATACTGATTATTAATGCCCATATTTATGATATTAGCCATATTAATTAATATGTATTTAAAATCGGACGAGATGGCATTCGGGCGAAATGACCAGTTCCCGTTGGGGGCTCTCATTTTATGTGTTCATGGATCAGCTTCGACTCTCCCAGTTTCAATTCCCCTCGCTTCTCCACTAGATTCCATGATCTCCACTCACAACTCCCGTCGTTCGTTCTGCTCCTGAACATCGCCTGAGCGACCGATTTAATTGAAAGTAAGCCATCCACGCAGACATAAAGGAATCAACATGGCGACGACACCCGCATTTGATTCCTTTGTTTAGTTAACTTCTTAAACATTGAATAAGTCGAGGGGCGCCATTTGTTGGTTAATTGACCTGACTTGAAAAAAATCGCCGACAATTGATGTGTCGTATCTTGTGTTTGTTTACACTACGACATTTTGAAGAGCGGATTACTGTCATTACATATATGTAATTTATAATGGTACAGTGTAGATTTGTTCCTGAGAATCGTGACCGGAGGCGGATTAACGAAAATGACGGATTACATAACACAATTAACATTACAAAACGATTCATCCCTGGGATTTTAGGGCGGATTACAAGACGGCGGATTAACAAGGTCTGACTGTAATGGATTTTAAAGACATCATATAAAGGAAATAAAAGAACAAACATTTCAAGAGAGGATGGACAAAGAGCTCAGTTGAAAAGAGAGAAGATCAAGATAAACGTCAGCAATCACGCTCCACTCTCAGTGGCTGCTCACTCAGCCATGACGAACCAAAGAAGACACACTCACCATATCAACGTTCAAATTCACCCATCAAAGTGAAACTAGCCCCATATAAAACAGGGAAGCGATTCGCCCGAAATGCTCAGCATTACAGAAGTCAGATTGCTTGCTTTGCATAAAGTCGCATGATTAAGAGAACGAGGAATGCAGATGACGTCTCCTCTCGTGTTTAAAAAGCATCCGCTTCATGAGAGCGGACGTGGGGCATAATAGAAGTGACGTAACACAACATTATTACAAGAATACTCTCAACTGAAACGCATTCTTCTCCAGTTAGGTCACATCCTCGATCGATTCCATCGGTAGGTTTAACATCGATTACGTAATCATGGGTCGTGTTACGATTAAATTATCTGAATGAATCAACGGAGAAAATTAATAATGGCTGGCCTGGATTCTCAAACAACTCCAAAAACCAGGCAGGGGATTTTATTAACTTTATTTTCACCCCGCGAAGTAACAACCCCAAGACAACGTTTAGACAACGTTTAGACAACGTTTAGACAATGCCATCACGGAGATGCTGAGTCAGGAATTGTGCTTAAAGAAAACGGAACCACACAGTTCCTACACTCATAGACTCATAGCACAAATGATAATTTCACAAGCTCACACTGAATTAACATGAATCCCTAGCCAAGTAACAGCTTCAAACTTCAAAGGAATCCTGCGTGTGGTCCACGCATATCGTTCATTCAGCCTTACCTCAGAGAATAATATGCCCTGAACCTAATGCATGTATAATCCGTATAATAGAGAGGTGAACATGAATATTGCACTGCACAAGAATGCGACTGATGACTATGGTGATAATGAACGGAGAGTGCAATTACCTGGTAAGAGACCATCGATCGGCCCCTGGCTGAAGAACAAAGCTTCATGGCGAATTCTTTCTTCAGGAGAAATCACCCCAAACTCCATCTCACGGATTCATCTGCAACATTCAGAGGTTAAAGGTTGAGTGACGCATTAAGAAGGAGCTGCGTAATCATAAAGCCAGAGCTGGCGGTCATTTGGGGTGACCTTTGGGTGACCTTTTGGGTGACCTCTCATTACATCATGAGCTCATTGCTGTCGTTGTTAAGCGTAATTGTTAGGAGAGGCTAAGGAGATTATTAGAACGTTTAAACTTTTTAACTTATTAGAACTTTTAAACTTTAACCTCTAATACAGGCCAGTTTCATCATGAAATAAATTAATTTATTCAAGCAAATTGTACTGCTGAATAACTTGCGGAATCAAATAATTTGCAATATTTTTTTCATCGCACACCTCGGGTCCCCATTAAGGAAACCAGTGAACTGAACAAAGCCGATCGGACAGCAATATACATGTTGCAATATTATATCATTATGGGCACAAGATAACTCAAATCTACACAGCAACAGATAAGAAGTCTATATTAGGACTTAAGAGGCAATAAGACCCAAACTGGGTCCTCATCATATCTAAGGCGAATCATCCCGATCTCCCGTATTGCAACACGCTTGAACAATACAGTCCTAATGATATTAATACGCCGCTCCAAAGCCTAAATTGATATATCCTTATGGGTCGTTTATACCTGGCATACTTCAACAGACAGGGGCACACAGCACCTGGCATGCAGTAGGGCATTTGAGTCTATATTGCTACCACTGAGGAATTTATCCTATCAACCGCTGAGCTCTGATAGGGGTCTCAACCTCACGATATATTAGTTCACTCAGGTTAGGCAACAGCTGATGTAGTCACAGGTATTGACATTAGCCGATATGGAATTGCATACATGTAATAAAGTAATAAAAATAATAAAAATATATCAATTTTACTCATTAAGAAGAGGATAATATCAAGCTGCATTCTATTTATACTAAATTAAAATTAACAGTAATTATATCTTAATTATTAATCAATTATTATATTATTTATTTTGAAAAAAGTTATTTTGGGAAATTCATTTATGATTAAATAGCCAATTACCGGTATGCAATTATACAAACTATGAGGAAGGAATTAAAACACCACTTGAGGATGTGTGCCATGTTGTTGGTATAATTTATGAATTTACCTGCATCATGTGCATGAGAGATGAAAGTTGAAGGCAATTGACGGGTTCAAACAGTGAACAGTCAATAAAACAACCGTTATACACGCAATGCATATATACGCAGATCATCTCTTTTATTTGGTGAGCACTCAACAAGAAAAGGAAGAATTAACTGTATATATCACTATTTAATGATAATTAAGATGAATTAATGCAACAATTTAAGACAATACAATATCGTAATGATTCATCATCCAAAATGAAATCCAAAAGGAGAAATGCAAAATAAGACATGAGGTCACATGACATGAGGTCACATTGACATTGGGAAATAAATTAATTATTAAATACTATAATGTAACCAGACCCTCCCCGAGTGTCCTAACACGTGGGAGATTTTCCGATTGAAGTTCAACTTAAGACATAGAGTCTCGAGATGGAAGACCCATTTATTGATCAACATTTATTAATTCAACCAACAGGGTTTTTTAAAATCTTATGGTGAAAGATCCTGCAGTTTTCATGAACCAATTACTTATGGAACTCTCTTCCGTCCGGCCTTTGTCATTGTGACTCTCACCTTCCTTTTAAACGCTCTTTTTATTTCATCTTTTTAATCGTAGTTTTAACCAGTGATGTTTTAATCCTTTGCGTTATTTTTACCTGTTGTGTGCATTTTAAGGTGTCTGTGAGCAGAGCAAGCTATGGAACAGGCGCACATACTTTTATGAATGAATAAGTTATATCACTGATGAGTCGGTCCATGGACGAAATCTATTGCAATCGGATCAGTAGGTGAACTGGTAATTAATAAACAAGTCCCGTGCACAACACACAATAATGTAAAAACATAATAATAATGTCCCACCTTGAACTTTTAAGTATGGATGATATTCTGAATGTTTACCAACAAATAAAATGACGTTTAAAACATTTTATTATAATTGTGTGTTTGTTGTTATGTCATGATAACATATGTATTATGAATTTCAGAATTTGTGATAATTTCATAATCTGTGTCAATGTTGGGAATAGAACATATTCATGATATTGACTGTTGATTATACTCATTATTATAGGAGGGAGGCTATTAAACTGATTAGCTGTCAACGTTCAAAGATTCATAATGAATATGATAATGCATACAGCTCATACTCATAATGAATGATAATCATACTCATACAGTAAAGTATCATACATAGTATGATAGTAACATACTATCATAACTATGTCTATGAATATGATGAGAATTGAATGATAGTCAATTCATAGCATTCTCACGATAACAGAACTCACAGAGTAAGCGTGGATGAGCAGCGAATCAAATCTCCAAATAGAAAACGACGTAAAATCCAACGAGAAACGCACGCTTTCGGCGTCAAGCAAGAAATGAGCGAAATAAAAGAGCTGTCCGAAGCAAGAAAAGTCGTCATGCGCGAGTTGCTTTCGTTCGCGGCCAACATGCAGCTTTGTTTACGGAAGCGCTCTCCGATCTGCACTGCGCATGCTCCGCTGGGCAGGGGCGCAACTTTAGTAATTGAGAGGGGGGCAACATCCTGACCATTTCTTTTTTCGTGGTTTCGCCATAAAAAAAATTACGATCCAATTAATACTTGGAGAATATTAAAGATCAATTCTGAACACATTCGATTATTTTTCATTCGTGTGTTTTTTTTTTTTGAAACATTTTCTGCATTTTTACCTGTGATTTTCTGCGGGTTTGTAGCTGTATTTAGCTATTATTATTATTAAAGGGATGGGGAACTGAATTTTAAGTGATGTTCTATTGACTCATAGCACCAATTGATAGCATTCCGTGCCAAAAACACCATGCCTGGATGCAAGCGTAGGGAAATAATGCATTCCGAATATCGGGGTTAGCATTGGGCCTATGGAAGAATGGCTTCCATTGCGAAGTTTTGGAGGCAAACGTCAGATGAGGGGTTGCCGTGATTGGTCCCGTTCCCCTCGTGAAGCTATCGATTTCAGCCAATCAGAGCAGATCATCTTCGCCATAAAAGGACATCTTTGTTGTTTACGAAACGAAAGCGCATGCGTGGTGCACTCTGGCTGACCTTTTTATTGTTTCAGGATGAGAAACCATGGTAGGTGTCCTAGAAAATCGCTTGTTAAAATAAGAAAAATAGCGAAACATATTTTTTTTTTCGCGCCTGACTGGTGGCCAAATGATTATTCTATCTATTTCCGAAAAGAAAATAAAAAAATATCCAGGGGCTTAATCGCAGGACACGCTGATATGACGAGGCCCATTGTAAAAGATGGGGAACTCGGTGTTTCATCACAGCTACTGACGTCACGCCTATTTAGCAATATATCTCCCGCGAAATCGTTAGGGGTGATATTCCTTGTGTGGGCCAGGCATAGGAATCATTTTTGGTGCATCAAATAACGGCTCAAAGTCCATTTTTAACCAGTTCTCCCTCCCTTTAATGGTGTCATATGGACATGTCATCCTTTGTCGTAAATTTCAAGTTAAATAATATGTTATTTAATCAGGTAGCATCACCATAATTTGGTTCCAACTTTTTACCACCAATTAACTTATTACATAATGCCTCAGATTTCGAATCCCGTTATTCCGACATCTGTGCATCATTTTATTGCAAATATTCCCAGAAATATTGCATTAATACTGTCACTTCATAACACGGAGTTGTTGCTCAGCGCTGAGCAGCTCGAAGCCATGAATAAACAGACATGCTTGTTAACGCCAAATCAAGTCAAAACATTTTTGAATATGTCAGTGGATTATACCACGTTCCATAGCATTCTCTAAGGCACAACTTTTTTTTGTCGAAATAAAAATTGTTAGCGAATTCTTCAACACATTTCCGTGATTTCTACCTATTTAATTGACTATATCGTTGCTGCCGATGCTGCGTGCCTCGTCCTGACTCTCTTCTCCGCGGCAGCTCTGATCGGCAAAACTGTCACTTCTCTGAGTTCTCTCTCCTTCGTTATTGCTGACACCAGGTTCAAATCTGTATGATTAGATTACCAGAAGATCCGCCCTACTATAACCCTGTTCATCCTCACTCTCATTTTCGATATTCGCACCAATATATGACCAAAATGTAGAGTAGACTGCTGTTGCGCAGATCTCTCAACATCCCCCCCCCAAAAAAAAGAAAGATGCTGTCACCATGAGAGAATACTTCGTGTACCACACGTGACGTCACGATGAGCTCATGAATATTTATGATGCACTTGACCAGTCTTTGGTATTTTTACAACCATCAGTTCGCCGTCAGTCTGTAATGGCATTGTTGATCTTCATGCAGGGAAAGGTAGACTACTACTGAGGACAAGCGAAAGCCATCATTCTCATAGGGTTTTACTCACATGTCCACCCCCTTTATTCTTCTTCTATGCCAACACCACTGTGGTCTCTTGAAGTAAGGAGATTAATGAAACTCATCTGCTCAGACGTCATGAAATTTGTTGCAGATAGTGAAAGCTTCAATGTGGGCGACACCTCCTAGTAGTTGTCCGTAAGGGTCAATGGAAGTAGCACAGTACACGGCTATCTTCACTGGCAATAACCACGAGGCAACTATGTGCCAGTATTTCGTTTCATCTGTCGTGACGCCACAGAGACTGAACTTCGCCTCAGCTTAGGAAAAACAAGCGGCAGCATTTGCTGTTCAAAAGACGAGAATTTCACTGAACCTGAGACTATAGGGCGTTGCATAGCGTAATTAAAATAATCGGAGATCACCACTTATAGCGTCTCAACCACGCAGGTGTTGAAGAGAATATTACTTCTTCATCAAACGCCAAATCAACATACAAATTTAGCAAGGTCTGCATATCTTTCATGGCGTCTCGCTGTAGTATGTCAGCTAGGATAGACTACAGGTATACCGTATAGACCACTGTGGTCAGGTCAGGTCAAAAGATTTGTCCTTTCATATCAGGACTCCGTAGAACAACGTGATTGTCCTCGGAGCAAGAGATTAAATAATAGAGTGAGACAACGAAAATTAAGATATGTGAATCATAAGAAGATAATAACAAACAAAATAAACATAACGATAAACTGAAAGATAAACTTTTAAAATATAGGTAAACGGAGCAACAAAGGTAAATAATGGAACAAAATCAATAAATAAATTGCACTGACGCTTAAAACCCATAACGTCAGAAACCCGATCGATGATTTGTTGCGTTATGATTACGGATATTTTTGACATAACTTGCTTTCCATATGTGACGAGATTTCACGAGAGTGGTCATATGACCAACTATGATGGTGGTCTGCTGAGTTCGACTGAAAATTATCGAATTATTTGTCTTTAGAACGGAAATAATTCACCAGAACTTCCACCATGGCCCACGTTGGTTTAGCGGTGTACTCAGTGTCTACTGTGGTGACGTTTGCTATGCTCATCTTCGGTAAAGACCCTCTTCTCCATTACTGCCTCATTGACAACTAGTGTTAAGTGTTACTGTAGGCTACTAAATACTAATTCACTGTTACTGTAGGGACTAGGGTCGGTTACTCGGTAACGCCTGCGTGACTGGCTCAGTGACTCATTGTCACTCAGACAACCGCAAGTTGACCACTGCAACTGACTTCCTTCGGAGTCAACCAGTGTTTGAGTGTGTAAGATGACTCTCAGACTAGACTGAGACTAAGAGTAAGACTGTTTCTTCAGTGTTCGATTAATCATGATTTCAATGATCAGCCGATGCAGTGTTGCCAGTTCTCGCGAGTCTCGACTTGATTCCTTGAGTCGGTTGCCAGTCTATTCCTGGGACGGACTGAAATACTGTTTCGGTCACATAGTGGTTTTAGTTTACTGATTATTGGGGAAATTGGGGGTTACGCTCTTCATTCTGAATGCACAGCGGAGCTGAATTGCTGCAATTGAACATTCAATGAAATAGAGAGCCGTTAAAAATACCTCTTTCACATTATCATTATTCAATTTAGAATTTATACATTAGAAATTGGTTAAATGATGAAATTGCATAAATTGGGCTTATAGCACTCCGAAAACTCTCAAAATAGTGTTTCAAACCCCTTTGAAATCACCACTCAGGAAAAAGGCTAGTAAAATTTCATTTCCCACGACTAGTATGTTATGATTTAATAAATTATATTTTCATTTGAAAAGTCAGGATCTCGCTGATGGTGGAGTAACACACACGCACATTTCCATTAATTCTGCTTTACGATATCTATGTAATATAGAAACCCCACAATCTTTCATACAACGCTGTTAATCTTGAATTTTTCACTTCGTAAATTCAACTTTCCGTCAGACGCCATGTTAGAAAATGAAATAATTGTCCCACTTCTGAAAGTAGGTCAACTGTGTAATTTACTGATTATCTGGAGCAAGTCAATACTGTAACTGTAGAACAGAAAGCGTTTGCAGATGAAAACAGCAGATGAATTATAACGAATTCACAATGTTTTTTTTCAGCCACTTACTACGTGCTTTCGGGCCAAGGCTACAGATTTGACATTGCCTGGTGAGCCGCCCTCACTCCTAGAAATCACCCTGCATGATTTTCTTCTTCATTCTGCAGGGTCCTCGAAGGAATTTCCCCTTGGCTCTGGGCCAACATGGGCATCGGCCTGGCCATCTCGCTCTCTGTCGTTGGCGCTGCTTGGTGAGTTGACGCCCTCGTGAACCTCACAGTCATGTTGCGTGTTGTCACAGGGGAATTTTCACCACGGGCTCCAGCATCCTCGGCGGAGGCGTCAAGGCCCCTCGCATCCGAACCAAGAATTTGGTCAGCATCATCTTCTGTGAGGCTGTGGCCATATACGGCATCATCATGGCAATCGTTATCAGTAACTCAGTCTCTGTGAGTTTGTTTAATTATCAAGCACACTTTGCTATATTTTTCTTCTCAACCAGTCCTTCGATATCGCCAAGGTAAACGCCAACTATGACCTGAAGTCCCAGAACTACTTTGCTGGTGAGTTTTATTCTCCCAAGACGGAAAGCTCCGACTTGGGTTTGATATAAATTTGCCTGGTGTTTCTCTGGCAACGTGAATAATCAGCATTCTCCTCTGCTAGGCTACGCCATGTTTGGTGCTGGTCTGACCGTGGGCTTCAGCAACCTGTTTTGCGGTATGTGTGTTGGCATCGTTGGCTCTGGCGCTGCGCTGGCTGATGCCCAGAACCCCGCTCTGTTTGTGAAGATCCTGATCGTGGAGATTTTTGGAAGCGCCATTGGCCTATTTGGCGTGATCGTGTCCATCCTCATGGTAATTCACGCATCTCAAAGTCGTTTCCTATTTTTAATTTAATTTAATTTTCTTCTCCTGCAGACCACCAAGGCCAAAATGATCGACGCCTCGTGAATGATGAGGATGCTTTTCCATAATTAATATTCGCTAGTCTGTATTGTACAATGCTCTTGTAATTTTTTCCTCAATTTTTTTCATCACCTTGCTGATTTTAATCTTGTCAATTCGTACATTCCAATTCTTGTCGTGATTATTCTCAGTATCAGTGAATAGAAAGAAAATTGTTGAATAGAAAGAAAATTGTTACCTGTCACCCCCCCCTCCCCCCACCCACAAAGAATTTGACCTTTTGCTCTATAGAATATCGCTTCTCCCCTCAAGTGTAAATAGTGTACATTACGTGTTGTTGTATTTTATTAATTCGGTTATGAAATATTGGAGAGTATGTTAACGCGTTGTAAATTTAAGTGCTAGTCAAACCAAGAATACAATGTGAAGTTAGCGAAAATCTGTTTAGAATTAATGATTTTCTGTTGCATTGGCTGAATAAAATTGCTCTTCAAGTGGCGTTATGACTACGAATTAGAGTTTTCTGTCTGCACTGTTTGTACGTTATGATAATTACGGTCTGCATTTTTCCCTGTAAGGGCGTCACTTTTTGTGGAAAAGGGGGGGGGTATAACTAACCAATGATAACATTAAATCGCTACTATACTGATGTGGAGATACATGAAATTTGACATTCATTGACACTTGGATTGAGGCTGCCTTGCGCCCACAATAAATGATCAGATGCCTTTAATCTGCATGGCAATAGATCACGCTAACTATGGCAAGTGCTTGCATATTATGATAATCTGTATTTTCACCGGTTTTTTTTTCTCTCGCTTATTCGTCTTCGTAATAATTATTTGAGAACGAATGCATTAAAGAAATCAGTACTAGTAGTAAATATCCTCACCTTGAAGCATGAAAGATGAATAATTTATATCATACCGAAAGTCGAATCGTAGTAGTTCATGCATACAAATATAGCATACAATAAATGAAGTGCTAGTGCTTGAATTTCAATTCCTGTTTCGTAACAGGATTCGCGCATCATGCTATGGTCAGATAACAGCAACCGAACAGTATAGTATAGTATACATGTAGTAAGTATCACATAATCAGTTACCCAATAAACAGGATGTGCAATTGGAGATATCGCTAGAAACAGCTTTCCATATTTCTGTATTTACAATGGAGATCAGGAAGGCTCGGATCCGTCAACTGGCGATTGATTTCGTTCTCTGTCTTATTGGTGAGAAATGCAAATCATTGATTGTTTTTTATTATTACTAAGAATTTAACACAATTCATCATTTTGTTCAGCGATGACTAAGTCTGTTTCTTATTTGTGATATAGCCTATAAATTGCCATGTTGATCCCCAGCTTTGAGATTTTAGGCCCTAAACAGGTGCGTTATGATCATCAGTAGGCCTATTCTTGCATCTTTTATTGAGTATATAAATTACTGTTGATTTTATTTTGATATTTGGTTCATATTGATTTTTGGGATGAAAAACTCACCCGCGGAATCGAAGGGTAACTCCTGGACACCAAGCTTCATCATAGCTGGAGAGTCTGTTGCTCTTATGATTGACGCATTTCTCTCACACCATCATCCTATATGATGAGCCCCGATAGAGGAGTCATCCATCAGGAAGAAAATGCATAATATCCCCGGTGTTTCTATTTTTCCAGTCGGTCTTCCGTATCTTGCTGTCTGGTTGCTAGTGGACCCATTCAAACGTGGCTTCTTTTGTAACGATGACAGCATCAAATATCCGTACCGTGAAGACACAGTCAGCATGGGGGCATGTGCTGGCGGGGGCATTGCGGTGGCCCTCATCAGTGTGAGCATGAGCGCGATGTTTCTAACAATTTATTCTATCGCGCCTTGATCCTCATTCCTCTTTTCAGTTTGCCTGCGTTGAATTTGGAGTTCGGTATGGCGCCATATCTGACAGTTTCCGTTCAATCCTCTGGCAATCGTCCAAAATTGCGGTCACATTCTTTGTTGGCGCTGGGTTAACGTTGATCAACATCGAAGTCGGCAAGCTCACCATTGGCCGACCCAGGCCGCACTTCATTTACGTCTGTCAGCCGGATTTCACCAAAATTGATTGCTCAGCGGGGTAACCAACCAACCGTCCTCAAACGTCGACGTTCAATTGTAACAACATTTTCTACCCAGGTACATCGACGACTTCACTTGCCAAAATACGCACAACTTCTCGGAGAAGACGCTCCATGAAGCACGGAAGTCTTTTCCCTCGGGGCACTCTGGTTTTTCCTCCTACACCGCCGTCTTCCTCTCGGTGAGTACGCCGCCGACGACTAATCCTCTCTGAACCGTTCTTTCAGGTTTACTTCTTTTACCGATTGAGATTCGGCTTCAGCTTCCTTCTCAGCATCACCCTGCAACTCTTTGTGATCGTGTCTGCTTTCTACATCATGTTGTCACGAATATCCGATTACAAGCACCACTGGAGTGACGTGCTCGTCGGGGGCGCCATCGGCTGCTTCGTGGCCGTGTGGACCGTGGGTTTCCCTGCGTTTTTCCTTTGTTCATTTCTGATATTTTCTTCCCTTCAGATCGTTTGTTTGGGTCGTCATTTGAGTCTACGTCGCGTGCGTCATCACACGCAAGGGTACGATGAATCGTGCACGCAGATGGAGGTGGAGCAAGTGATGGCCTCCTTGCCGCGTGACAGCGCCCACGACGGGCCTTTGTCTGTCAAGGGAGCTGTTAGTGATTGCATTCCGTGATTTGGGATTTCTTTTTATTTTATCCCATTTCGGTTCTTTCCTTCTCGTAGGGTGAACGCAAAGCGATATTTTAATCAGGGTTTTATTATTAATTTTTTTAATTGCTTCTAATTAAGGGCCTAGGAGATTACATACGTTTACCACCGCTGTGAAGCAGCTATATATTCATGCAACATTGAAAGTCACACTTAATTGAACTTCATTGATGTCCTCACACAGTTTTTATCGTACGTTTACCTCAAAGTCTATGCCAGTAGATATAAAATGATAGCAGTTTTCAGGTGGATGCAGCCGAAATGGCTATTTTGAATATTTTTCAGTTTGCATCGTTTGCGTGTGTACTTAAGATTTGAACTTTAATTTTTTCTGATCAATGAATTTAATTTTACTTGTGACAGATACTTATGAATATTGGATCAAGTTTAACCCCTGTTTAATATTGAAATATAAGACATTCCATATAATTTTGTATCAAATTAAGACTGGAGGAAGTCAGCTCTCCCATTTCTCATTTCATTTCAAAGCTGTAAAATATTCCTTCCGAGCTCTCATTATGATTATTATTCTGAGTTGATGAGTATATTTTTTTTGATAAACTTTTACGTCAAATAATTTTTACATTCTCCTATCCATCGAGTGAAATGAAAGCAATAAAAATCTGGTTCTGTTCATGTTTAATTTTTCTCTTGCATTTTCTTTCTAATTTAAGTTGTCAGGTCAATTAATTGTTCAATTCAGTTTGCTTAATTTATTAATTATTAATTATTAATTTATTATTTATTAATTTAATTTATGTGCAGAATTGAACGCCGAAACTGCAGTTCAGACAACACGCAGTGAAAGGATGTGATAAAAATCATAACGTACTGAAAGTCAATCGCGCTCATTCATAACGCACTTTCAACGAAAGCGTTACAATTGCGTTATGAATGAGCGAGATTGACTTTCAATACGTTATGATTTATTTCATCTTTGGCATAATAATGTAAATGTATGTAGGCCTATATATTATGTATAGTGGACTTATGATAACACGAATCTCGTACGGTCGAATCTCCTCAAATGAATGAAATGCAGAATCAAATGCGGAAGTTGAGTTAGCATGGAAGCGATATGATTCCGGGCAGAAAGCGATCAGTTCTCACTCTTAGTCAGGAAAACTGACACGTAAACTGTAAACACCAGGTTCTACTCTAGTTTGTCCATTTCGATATTTCAGTTGAAATGGTTCATTTCGATTCGGTAAAGATAGGAAGGTCCGCGTGGCCGGGTGGTCAACACCGCTCGGTCCTTGTTCAAATGGCTTGACCGCGAGCAATTGGCGGGCTGACCGGCAGTGCTGCCCAACTGCTTAACAAGGCGGGGTGCTGTGTACTACTGTCTATGGTAGTGTGCAGGGTAAAGAACCCTTGGGATCTGTCGTCAAGAGTAGGGGGCGACCCCGGTTCCGGGTTTCGTGCTTAGAAGGGCCACCATGTATTCACTCCTGTGGAAGTGATAAGCACTATAAAGTACAAATGTCGTGTGTGTAAATGTGAATTGCTAGTCCTACTTAAACCGTCCCACTACCTCATCATCTTCATCGTGTGCATGTACATCTCAAACAGCTTATTCCATCTTGCATTTAGACCGACGTCATCCAATGATCTCAGTGGCCAAACTTCTTCTTTTGCCTCCCATGACTCGTAGCACATCGTTGGCATAAACGCCGTTTTGTGCAATGTTGCTATACATGGAATACGTATTTTAGATTTCAGATTGAAATCGTGATTAATAATAAATTCCTTAAAAAAGGAAAGAAAAATAACCAAAAGATGCATAGCTGCTTAACATATTCAAAATCGGATAAAATTGCGTTTGGTGGAAAATGTCTAAAATTGGGTATGACATCAGGTCATGGGGTAAAAAAGGGTTTAGTGTGGTTCTTAAAGGTATCATTTATGACATGGTAGAACCGATATTTACTACTGTTATTGTCCCCAAAATGTTGAATAGGCATCACTCTCAAGGAATGATCCGATATGGCACGTAATTTCCAGCTATTTTGTCGAATCCTAGAGGATAAATTGCGGTTTGCAACTAAGATCAAATTGTAGTCAACGCAGTTTTCAATGCGTGCATATCAAATATAATGAATACATAGTTCGCTATACTGGAACAAAATCCAAATTACTTGTCCTAAATGCAGACTCCAGCTAAAAAAAAAAAAAAAAAAAATAAAAAATTAATATATCTAGAATTAAAGCAGATTATATGCATTAAAATTCCAAATATTACATAATGTAATTTTGTAATTATTAGTGTATTTTTATAACTATATTTATTTTTGTTTGTTCGGGTATATTTATATATATATTTTTAGCTCGTACTCTTCACAATATGAGGAGCTGAAATTCTTAACCAATCATCTGCTAGCTAATACAGCCTAATGTAGGCGGAAGTTTTGAGAAACTATTTCTCCATTGCTCGACTACTCGATGTCATCGAAAAATTATAATCCCACTCCGATTGAATCACCGACTAAAACCAGAAGCATTCTTTATCATCTTGATATGCATGCATTAAAGAAATTATAATAACCCAGCACTTTGATCACATCGTCGTCATAGGCTATTTACGAACATAATTGGACAAAGCAGCTGGAGACATTACAGACAAGGCAGCCAACTCGCAATTGCCTCTCTAATCCGCCCACTGAAGTCGATCAGGCCCCCTGATATAGCGGTATCAATGATTACAGAGAAGATCACAAGAACCACACACGCGCACTGAGGGGACAAATATACGCAAATAGCTAAATGCCATCCATTAATTAAAAGTGTCTCGTGGTTAATTAATCAGATGACGTAAGCATTACGTTTAGAATTATGATTTTATTTGAAAATCCTGTCGTTCTCGTCAACGTTACGTTACGTCGCTATATAATCATCCTTATCACCTGTAACAACATCTGTAATCAAATAGATATCCCTACAACACAAATCTAAATTTGGAATCTGAACTCGGAAGCGGATTTGAAGTGATTAAACATACTTATATAATATATTCAAATGACCGTGCACGGTATGTAACAGTGCTGTTCTCTCAAAAGTCATGAAGTATGGATGTGGGAGCGTTTGAAAATTCTGATTCCGAGAACAATATTTATGCTCAACGAGGCGAGACCTCTCAAGCAGCGAAAACAAAAAACGGTAATTTCACTCGAAGCAAGACTGTGAAAAAAACTTAGTTTTACTAACAGCAGAATATACTCCATGCTACGAGAGTGTTCGAGACAATCTGAGCACGCAGAAGATATTTATGAGATTTTCACGAGGTACCTCAATTATTTACGATACATTCACGAAGGCTGAGATTAACAGCACTTGTAGAGGAATCCAGAAACTCATACGAACAGTTTCCGCTGACATATACTGCTTTTTCCTGTATACGGTGTAGTCGCACAACCAATGTATATACAGACCGAGTTTGATTATTTTGAAATAAAACCCACAATAGTTGTTCATGTACGCATCCCCTGGTAAGCTATATGTACATTCGTTATAATACACTGACTTCCACAGTCTGGTCGGGCGTATATTCGTATTCGAGCAAGAGATGCTCGAGTATTCAGGATTGATTTTCAGTTACATCTTGTGGAACTAGGTCAGAGTTCATCAGGATGTGAACTCCATTCTGATGGGAATGTTACCTCTTTTGCCGGTTTAGGAAGATTGTCTGAATTCAGGCACTATCCTTGCAACGATACAGGAAGTGAAGGAATTTCACGCGTGAATCATTTTATTGCACCGTCAGTCGAGAATGTTGTAACTTTGGGGCCCATTATTTTGTCAAATTAGAAATCTATCGGACATCGAAGAGCTTCTTGATTTAATATTTATGAATTTGCGTAAATGTCATTGTTCCGTTTGGTTGTTTATCGTTGCTATGCCATCGTATAGTAAACGCAAAATACCGAACCAACCAGAGACCTTGAGTTGACCTTTATCGGGGTCTGCATCCGCGCAATAACATGCTTCTCTTGATCCTTGGCGGTTTGGTGCCTCAAAGGGAGGGAGAACTGGTTAAAAATGGACTTTGAGTCGTTATTTGATGCACCAAAAATGATTCCTATGCCTGGCCCACACAAGGAATATCATCCCGAACGATTTCGCCGGAGATATATTGCTAATTAGGCGTGACGTCAGGAGCTGTGATGAAACACCGAGTTCCCCATCTTTTACCATGGGCCTCGTCATATCAGCGTGTCCTGCGACTAAACCCCTGGATATTTTTTTTATTTTCTTTTCGGAAATAGATAGAATAATCATTTTGCCACCAGTCAGGCGCAATTTTTTTTTTTGGTCTTATTTTAAATTGCGATTTTCTAGGACATCTACCATGGTTTTTCATCCTGAAACAGTAAAAAGGTCAGCTAGAGTGCACCACGCATGCGCTTTCGTTTTGTAAACAACAAAGATGTCCTTTTATGGCGAAGATGATCTGCTCTGATTGGCTGAAATCGATAGCTTCACGAGGGGAACGGGACCAATAACAGCAAGCCTTCACCGGACGTTTGCCTCCTATACTTCGTAATGGAAGCCATTCTCCCATAGGCGCAATGCTAACTCCGATATTCGAAATGCACTATTTCCTTACGCTTGCATCCAGGCATGGGTGAGTGAGTGATTGGGGTTTTACGGCTCCACCCAACCCGTTCGGGTGATACGGCCGCCAGAACAGAAGGCCCGGGACCGGGGTTTCCCCCTACTCTTATCGATAAATCCCAAGGGTTCTTTATCCTGCATACCACCATAGACAGTAGTACACAGCGCCCCGCCTTGTTACGCAGTTGGGCAGCACTGCAGAGTCACCGAAGAATTACAATTATAATTCACAATCATAACGCCCGTGGCCTGATCGGGTCTCGAACCCGGGACGTCGACCCCCACGGTCGTCATAGGATTGTAGTCAGCGGTTTAACCCACTGCGCTACCCGGTGCCCCCTGCATCCAGGCATGGTGTTTTTGGCACGGAATGCTATCAATTGGTGCTAAGAGTCAATAGAACATCACTTAAAATTCAGTTCCCCATCCCTTCAAGGGTAGTCGTCCGTTGGTACCTCATAAGTTAGTCATCCGTTGCTACCTCATGGGTTAGTCGTCCGTTGCTACCTCATGGGTTAGTCATCCGTTGCTACCTCATGGGTTGGTCCTCCCTTGGTACCTCATGGGTTGGTCCTCCCTTGGTACCTCATGGGTTGGTCCTCCGCTGGTACTTCATGGGTTAGTCATCCGTTGCTACCTCATGGGTTAGTCATCCGTTGCTACCTCATGGGTTAGTCATCCGTTGCTACCTCATGGGTTAGTCATCCGTTGCTACCTCATGGGTTGGTCCTCCCTTGGTACCTCATGGGTTGGTTCTCCGTTGGGTGCAATGAGAATCGTCACCCTAACACGGGTCTAGTGGCACATAATTGGTTGAAACAGAAATTGTCCATAACATTTTTTGCCACTGATATGAATCACACAATGCGAGGCCCTCTGAGATCGCTGATGGATGAATAGCAAATCGGATCACATGCCAAAAGTAAATATACACTGCGCATGCGTGCAATATGCCCACGCGAACAATGTCCTATTACGACGATTGCATTTCCACCATGTGTGCATTGTAACACTTATTCAGCTGCGTGTAATGCGCCGGCGTTTCACTTTTCTGAGCAACTGAAGATCGAAGAAGTTTGAAACGCGAATTCCACGATTCACTCTTCCTAAAAGGTGTCTAACGAAGCGTTTAAATACAAAATATGCCTCACCTGAAATCGACCGAGGGCTGAGAATTGAGATTCCTATAGTAATAATTATGTTTTAAATCAAATGCTGAGTAATCAATCTCGAAAGCTTATCGGAGGTTTTGCATGCATCGTGATATGCATTGGGTGGCGTTAATTAGTAATACTTCAATTATCACCTCATAATTAGGTATTGTATCATTTACGAGAGTTCTGAATTCCTTCTGCGTGTTAATTTCACACAATGTTATTAAAGATGATCCTGAGCAGTCAATATAGCAGGCTACGTATAGAGCACACAGGGTACTGTTTGTATCTGTGTGCACTCAGCTAGATCTGCGGTACCATTGGAAAATTCGCACCAAACCTCATCCTTGGATCATTAGGTCGTATCGCTTATTTGCTGAAATGTGTATGTTTAATCCTCTCAGATCCCGCGTTTTCAGTATCACACGTGGATTATGTAACAACTCTTGAGCTGTTGTGGATAATCCTGTCAATGTCATGCTTTGTGATAAGACGGGATGGGTGCAGCAATCAAACAAGCGATTTGCTTTCTCAGCAGTATATGTCGGCGTCCCTTGCAGCCGGTCCTCGATGCGCGGGCGACGGGAGCAGCGTCCCTTGGGGCTCCTTGGTCACGGCGCCTATCATGAGATTGCTTTGCTAGGGGGCTGCATGCGATCGTCACCTTCTTAACCGGGATGGGCCTCCTCATATTTGGCGCCAGTCCCTCGAGGCCCTCCCGCGCTTTGTCCTTTTAATTTCTCGTCGCATGGTTCCCGTTGCTTCCGTGATAAGTGAATGGCGTACATGTACCTCCACCCCCCTCATCAATGGTGGGATATACCAATGACGTGGACGAGGTATCATTGTCACGTTCATCTATAATACATAATGCATCACTGATGCTATTTGTTGCAAGCGCGATTCACAAGGCTGAATGGTCTTCTGTTGAAAATGACAACCGGTTCGGGGTGATTCATATCGTCAGCAGAAAGAGCTGTAGTACAATTTAAAGCAACATTAGGCATATCATTAACGTAAAGTAAAAACAGTATAGTTTTAGCAATTGCTGTTATTTTTCCCCCTAAAACCGCGCTTTGTACCTGCAAAATAATTATCGTTTACTATTGTGAGAAAATTCATTTCTAAACCAATACCTGCTTTTTATTTGGTCATATAATCGCGAATATCAAAAAAAAAAAAAAAAAAAAAATGATGCAGATGCCAAACGTTGTCCAATCTTTCGTCGATGTTTACTTGTCAACAAAATTCTGAATATATTGCGACATCATACCACAAAATCGGTTAAAGGTAATTGGTTATTCATGCGAAATTAAGTATGATAAATACCGCTCTGAGAGTGAGATGAAGGCGAGTGGTTTCCTATCATTAATACGAAGTAAAATTAAAGCGCATTACTACTCAGTGTCTTAGCTTTAAGATTATTTGGAGAAGAAAGTTAAAATAAAAGACACGTCAGTCTAGATAAGAGGCTACTGTAACTATAAATGATACTTATTTGCGGATACACAGCGTGGTTTAAGAGAATAGAACATTTTTGTAACGCTTCACGCAACTTTGAAAATTCTCCGTATACTGCTGGATATACTTCTGAAGCACAAGTCTAGTAAATCTAGCTCAATCTCACCCTGCATATGTAACTGAACAAGTTTGCCCAAAGCGATTGACACGGCAGGTCATTGTCATGATATCACCACTTGGATACAGTCATACACCCCAATTGACAAAACATTAATAAAGGGATGGGGAACTGAATTTTAAGTGATGTTCTATTGACACATAGCACCAATTGATAGCATTCCGTGCCAAAAACACCATGCCTGGATGCAAGCGTAAGGAAATAATGCATTCCGAATATCGGAGTTAGCATTGCGCCTATGGGAGAACGGCTTCCATTGCGAAGTATAGGAGGCAAACGTCAGCTGATGGCTTGGTTTGGCTGATGGCTGATTGGTCACGTTCCCCTCGTGACGCTATCGATTTCAGCCAATCAGAGCAGAGCATATCGGGGTTAGCATTACGCCTATGGAAGAATGGCTTCCATTACGAAGTATAGGAGGCAAACGTCAGATGAGGGCTTGCCGTGATTGGTCCCGTTCCCCTCGTGAAGCTATCGATTTCAGCCAATCAGAGCAGACCATCTTCGCCATAAAAGGACATCTTTGTTGTTTACAAAACGAAAGCGCATGCGTGGTGCACTCTAGCTGACCCTTTTACTGCTTCAGGATGAGAAACCATGGTAGATGTCCTAGAAAATCGCAATTTAAAATAAGAAAAATATATTTTTTTTTTTTCGCGCCTGACTGGTGGCAAAATGATTATTCTATCTATTTCCGAAAAGAAAATATAAAAAAAATATCCAGGGGTTTAGTCGCAGGACACGCTGATATGACGAGGCCCATTGTAAAAGATTGGGAACTCGGTGTTTCATCACAGCTTCTGACGTCACGCCTAATTAGCAATATATCTCCCGAAAAATCGTTAGCAATGATATTCCTTGTGTGGGCCAGGCATAAGAATCATTATTGGTGCATCAAATAACGACTCAAAGTCCATTTTTAACCAGTTCTCCCTTCCTTTAATCTCCACTATCACGCAACCGTTGACTTTGTCTTGAATACCAAGACAGTGTGACATAACTGTTGCTGCTCATATGTTGCCGCCCAGTCGGATGTTGTTTGATTGCTCTATATGCCCGCCCCCTTGTATTCCGTAGGAGGGGCTAAACCCCTTTGCTGTCTGTGTCGTGGGAACACGTCATCGGTCGTCTCTATTAATGTCATCGGCACCTCGTCACACGCCGCATTTGGGCAGAGTGTGGCCGAGAAAACTTACTAATTCTCTGTTGGCAGAGAAGCGAAGGAAGTCTTAACGAAACCATTACCAACGCAATTGTCGACGCTTAGATTGGTCGACACAATTAACAATTGAAAAGGTTTCCTCGTGGATAATCTAATTTCGCTCACCTTACCACCGGAAAGCGACCCTGAGGCATTGTGGGATATAAGATCCAAGTTGGCTCGCATCTCGCTCTTTCTCTCACGACCGCCATATCACAGAAATCAGCGCCCGATTTTCAAGAAAGTCATGCCCCACTCTCGCGCTTCAGTTTGTTGGATCCTCTCAAGTATCTTACTGATTCAAACGATCTCGTCGGGTGAGTTATACTTTATACTCCGGCGTTGGTATATATATACCAGCGCCACAGATTAATTTTCGACTTTGAGTATAACTTTTATGGAATATTTTGTTTTGTTATTGCTGTGCTACATGTTTCTTTCTTTCTCGCTTTTGCAGCATTTAGCATCCGATCGGATAGAAGCAATCGGGAAGAGAAGTGAGTATACGTTCAAGTATTTCACACTTAATTACCTCCTAGTATATAGTACAGTATTGGGGCGTATATTATAATTATGGGGGTGTTGCATAACACACGGTTTCCAGTTATTCAATATTTGAGGTCACTTCAAACAAACAAAAATTATAAATATAATTGGAACTTCAGATATGGTTCCTATTCGTATCGTATGTCGATCATCAGAATGTTACATAAGAGAGATGACGGCGAAATCTGGATTCCAAATCTCAGTTTGTGGCTCATACCGTCAAGATGAGTTTTGTGTTTTATTACGCAATTAAGAAGGTTTTTTTTTTTCGGTGTGAAAATTTATAGGTACAATGTATTTGAAAGCAAATATTGTGAGTAGTCAAGAAAGTTTGACAAAATCTTATATTATTTGTACGCTAAAAAAAGAACAACCAAAAACTGCGGATGCATAATCACAATGACATATGCACGAATTCACTCTGGTTCCGATGCGCGCGCACATTGTGATACCATGAATTCAAAGCAAGTTTAAGATCGATGTAAATTACAGGGAATCTGAATAATTCTAAAGCCTCCTCTAAGTCTCGGTTTGGGATGACAGATGCGATCGTCGACATGTGTTATATATTTATTTCCTAGATTAACTTACACTGCGATAGCTGAATGAATTCACTGCGTGTGCAACTTAACTGCCGTTAATTCGACCAACGACTGTTCGCGCATTGTGGTTTCCATGTTGTTTTTCCCCTTTGATTTCCCGCGTTTGATGAACACGCGTGCCGTGAATGCTTTGTGCTGACGTAATACGCCATACAAACTAACTGATTTCCTTTTAGTTCATACGATACACGGAAGCGCAATGTGTACAAGAGAGCAGATTCTGTTTTGTCAGCTTTACATTAAGCATTTACTGGTTTCACATGTTTATAATTACGTCACACCCGTTTAAGTGATGCATACAGTGACCCGACTCGCGTCCCTCTTATTATCAATCAGTGACCGAAAGGTCCAAGAGGTGAATAGGAAGTCTATTTGCGATTGAATATTTTGATTCTTCTCATCAAATGACCATTATTTTAATAAATATATAGTTCCAATTTAGTTTGATTTCGTTACCTTAAGGCACAACCACACGCGGTGATGGTCAACTTCTTTAACATGATGGTATCAGCTTTCGCAGGTATGAAAGTGCTACTTGAGCAAAATAAGAAATACTGCTACATGTGTCACACAAAAGCAGGTCATGTCTGTCCATTGTTCTGTTATCACCACACCCCCGCCCCCTTATAACATTCCCTCACGTTCATAAACGGGTACACATTCGATGGCTATTTTGAGCCCTTTCATACGCTCTTTCAGCGAGTAATGGGAGAGTTCAGAGAGCAGAGGTGGACCGCTGTTGGAATTCCGTGCGAGCAAGTCGCCAATTCCCTGGACTGGTTCATTGGCCAATCGGGTGATGCTCCTCCGGGGGAGTCCTCTGTGTTGATGCAGCAAGCGAGACCCCAGTCGCCGTCTTGCTTTGCTGTCCCCTGATTGGCTGAGGTAGATTTTAGATTAGATTACAGGTGTCAATCACTCACTTCATCAGCTTGATGAAAGAGTTACCTGTAATTGTTATGTTGGTTATTGTTTTCAGTGGTCACCTTTGCTTTCCTTTTTGTTGGGTGCGTCAAATTATTGGAACAAGAACCTGCAATGCGCGTTGACTCTCACAACACGTTTGCACAAATAATCAGTATTTTTCGAGACCAACCCATGCGAAACCACCGCCGCATCCATTGTGCTAACCTCCCCCATGCTGTTGCCCCGGTCGCCCATCTATAATGCATGTCATCTGCCCTCCTAAATGTCTCAAAATATTTTGCTAGCATCGCCAATACCCGTGTCATAGTTGGACGTTGATCACATGCATCGGAATCCACATTTGCATGGGGTGCTGGTCTATAAACACATAAAAACGTGGTCGGTACACACGGATATTCAAAAGGCAGTCCATCCATTTCATCACACCAATTGCTGACTGGGTGTGAGAGAAGTTCAACCAAGAGGTGCCGCTCACTTGGCTGCATGATCAGTCAAAACAACAGAACCTTCCTCGGGTTAAACATAAAATCGTTGCATTTATTTGTCTCATTTCCATTCATGGCAATGAAAAAAGCGTTGTTAAATGTGAAGTAATTTGCATTTTCAATCCTATTGAGAGTTCTAAAGAAAGTTCTTCATAGACAACAATAAACAGGGGAGCATTTCGTTTAAAATATTGCCCCTTTCGTGTGATGAGGAGAACGTTCCTGAAAATACAGCACGTAAAGTGAGATTCATTCTAGTGAATCGTGGAAAACAAATTGTTTGGAAAGTCATTGGAAATAAGAAGCATTTTGTTTGTGGATCGAGTTCTTTATATAATGCAAATCCAGAACTTCCCAAATTATGCAAACACCCGCTCTATTTATTCTAATCATTGATCGTTTCGGAACTTTCATGATGCTGCATTTTTGTGTCACTGGGTGTGACATAAGACCCATTAACAACGTTCTGGCGAAGACAAGCAAAGAAGCATTCCATGGATGGTGGCCACCCAGTTTGGCGACCAACACCATCTTCCCTGTGGATTGCAATCTCTCCCTTTGATCTCCATGTCTCAGCAGCCACGCACAACACAGAAACATTCTTGTCCGTGTGGTCTGGCATTTCATTGACACATTGCTTTTGTTCTTCGATTTTGTCACCAAGAAAATTGAACAGGACATGTTCTAATCTTCACGCGCTTTAATTTGCTTGGTTTAATTCCTTGCTGCCCATTGGCGCCAGAGCTTTGATTTAATTCACACTTCCGGTGACACACTTTCTACCGACATTCATCCTTGACGTATATGCATTACATATTATAATATATGAATTATGCAGACCACTAAGATACAACAAATGCTCGTACAAATACGCCAATCATTGCGCATTCGATCAAACATGAATGAAACGAAGAAGAGCACCGATCCTCGTTGATCTAATGAGTACACAAATGAGTTCTATACGCACAGCAAACTGCAGTCAAGTAAAACAGCATTGCTGTTCACTGCCAATCGATCCCCATAGAATATATTCATCCCCCTTTACACTCTTATACTCAGAGTGTTTAATCCCTGGATACGTGCAATAATTAAGTACATTGTCAGTGTGCCAGCAATGTATACCAAGAAGAGTGACCCAAAACTTTCAGTCAGAGTTTATATCGATAAAATTGGAACGGCTACTCGGCACCGGATCCGATTGTCAGCTGCCTGTACCATCGCAATCTGTGAAAGGCCGGGAGCTGTTAATACAACCCCTTGCTAAGTACATGTGCATGGTTCAGGCCTTTATGGGGTGGGTTTTTTTTTTTTTTTTTTTTTTTTTTTTTTTTATATATATAGCTATAATCGATCCATGAAGGTCAGAAAATAGGTGCATGCATATATTGACGCCGCTGCTGACCTTGACCTGTGTGCACCGAGGCGTCAGGCTCAATATGCAAATGAGGTAGCAACCAAATGAAAATTCAACACTTTGATCTGGGTTAAATATTAATTAAGAATTTAAGTGTTTCACGCAGCATAAATCATGTAAATGTTACTTTTATTATTTATAGAGAGCTTTGCCGGTGAAGGAATCTATTTTTAGCTCTATGATTGTAAATATGGGGGCCTTCAGGTTGTAGATGGAAATCGTGAGAAATAATATAAAAAAAACGCTGAAGAAAGTCAGCATTTCTTCGATTCTTCGCCTCATGAAATATGTGAAACAGTAGATATCGCTTAAATAAAGTTAAAGTAAGTTTTTTTTTTCTTTTTTTTTTTCTTTTTTTTTTCTTTTTTTTTTTTTTACGGTGGAAATAATAATAATCATTGTATCGATGTATGCGTCTTCTGACACCAGAATTAAAACGCTCCGACTTCTAGATCCCGAGCAGTGGCCATTTTAAAGTTTCGCCCAATGAGCCAATGAGACTGAACCCGCGAAAACAAAACCTCACTCTTCCTAAATACTTGACATTTTGATGGATTTACCCGGGTGCACGATTCACAACTATTACCCACTACCCGGTATGCGCGCGCAACTTGCATTGTTGAGTTACCCTTTGGAGTCAACAGAAATCCCTTTTGGTCAAGTCTAATGATCGCGATTGTGGACAATGGTAGCTGGTTCACTCGGATCTAAAACTGGGTCATTACAAATGACACAAACGAATCACACGAGTGTAGATGATGGTGATGATGGGGTGGGCGGGGGGGGGGGGGGGGTAGGGTTGTTAGAATGTCCACTGTACGATCAGAAGATTCGCTTCATTTCATTCGAAGAAGGCCCTTACCTAGCGGTTGGACTGGGAGGCTCAAGTATCATACGGTATGCAAAATCGAGTAAACACAATTAATCGTTCTAGGAGTGGGCGTGTCCGAAATGGCTCCCTCAAATGTGCGCGATATCTGTTTTGATTGTTGCGATATTTGTCGCATGAGACCATGATTCTCCAAACAAACAAATCGACAGTGTTCGGTAATAGGTGCGCGATTCCACGGAATGCATTACTCATTGTCACAATATATTACACGTATTGACAGACAGATATTGTGTTTGGTGCATGCATATACCTGTTCAGTTACAGTATAAATTCATCGCATCAGTCATTTATATATCACATATCTGTGATTATATAATATACACAAGAACTGGGTCTGCAAAAAAGCGCCACACGACGGCATACAACGAAACGACTCTCGTGTACACAGCGTCATCTCCATATATCATCTGCACTGCAGTTAATCAGTTAATATGTTAATCAGTGAACATAACTGATAATCAGTTAAGTTTAACCATGCAAACCAATACAATGTATCTATGAGCTGCATATTTACAGACGTTCAAGCGTCCCCTAATTCGTATATGATAGTAAAACCATAGGCATCACCATCTATAGCATTCTAGGTGCCCTGTCTTATAAGGCGTTGACGATGATGGTCACCCACAGATTACCCAGAATGCCAAGTAGTGCTTTACAATATGTATATAGGAAGAAATTAGAAGGGAATGTTGGTATATGTCGGAATGTACAGGTATTCCAACTGCATTTTTTTAAGGCGGCATGACCCTTTACGATGTAAAGGGACAGAAGAGAGTGCACTTACAAGTATCACATTTCAAGTCCTTATTCCCACCTCGCTGATTAGATTTTGGGTGAGTGTTTTATGCGTCACGTGCCCCGGGTGGACAGGACACACATTCTCCGTCAAATTGGCCAGCATCGCGATCCAGTCCCTGTAATAGGCAGCCTTTTGGGCTAGCCAAGGAATGACGAACTGCTCTGGATACGTCAAGTGGCCGCTTGTCGACAAGAACTCTCCGATTTCCAACGAATTATTAGGGAAATCGAGCACAGGTGAAGATTAAATAAAAGGGTGCTGGCTTTTTACGGCCCCACCTTCACAACGGGAGGTTACGTAACACAATCGTAATTACATCAAAATAACGTGTCACAGGTGGTCAGGCAAAATGAGAATACCAATTAAACATTTAAATTGGTTCGGGGACAGGGGTAACCGTGACATATATAGATCGGGGTGCAGAGGTGTTGAAATGGACAATGCTAATCCCAGACAACCAGACATAAAACTTTGAGTTGAAATCCATTTGCCAAAAAGAATCCTTCGATGGGGTAACCATTTAGTCATTCAGGACGCGAAGGGAATTATTCAGATTTGCTCTTTCAGAGATCTCAGACAAAAAAATTGATTTCGACTACGGTGGCATGCTAATAGGTCCCCAATGCTGATGTTATGCAATGAGTTAATAACACTTGCGAGACAGTCTACAAAATCCTTATTTTATCCATTTCTCTACTGTGTACCTTTGAGTGAAGGGAGATGTGATGTTTCCTTCAACTTCCAGGTCATGCCGGTCGTCTCTGTTGCTTTTCAGTTTTGAATTTTGTTTTTGTTTTTATCAAGGCATGCTCGTTTGATGAACAAAGTATTGTGGTACAAGGAGATGCAATTTGAGAGCATCTGAATATTACTGTTCACTTATAGCTCATGATTATAATCAAGCGGGGATATTATGCTGTCAGAGTATACAATATAATTAAAAAGTGTGCAAACAAATTAATAACACAAATTAATAATGAATGACATTTCTTATCCAGACCGGAGTCCCTGAAGCGCAGATACTGGGGAGATGACGTCCAGCCTTGCATTGAGAAGTACTGCATGCAGTACGTCACATCCAAACTGTACTGGAAATGCTTGAGCGACTTCTGTCCGGCTGGGCTTCTCATCATCCCTCGTGACCTCGATATGGAGGCGGAGGAGGAAGAGGCGCCCCTCGATGGCCTCACGGAGGAGATAGACGAATCCGTGAGCTTCGACTGGGAGTCAGTTTGTCCGGTAGGGGGCGCCAAAGACCTGGACGCCGTCAAGTCTTGTACGACCAAGAGCTGTGTGGCTGTGGCTATGCTGTCTCGCTCACGTCAGTCTGCTCTCAGTATTACCGCTTTACAGCTGTGTGGCCGATGGAGCTGTAGAGGCACCCAGGGGGAGGAAGCCCTCCAGTGCCTCCGACAAAAGTGCTGCCCTGGGGGCGCCGGGGTCTCTGCTGATAGCGACGCCTTGACCTCGGGTTCCATGGAAGCTGACCACCCGTTGGCCCGCAAGCGTCGCGTCAACGACGAGGTTTCACAGTGCATCCAGAGCTACTGCTCGGGAAAGAACGAGTCCAGTTACCGACTGTGGTGCATTGTCAACAAGTGCAACAGGGGATAAGGACAGATGCTTCATCGATATGTCAAAGACTTTCACGATGTAACACCTCCGTTTAATTTCGTTTTAGCTTTCAACCGTTTGTAATGATAATAAAAGATCGATGACGTTTGGTTCGTGTTTCATCATTCACACCCTCTTGTTGTCGACTTACCTTCTTTTTTTTTTTTTTTTTTAATTGAGACTCCGAGCTGATAGTTCTTTCTGTGAATTTGCCAAAACTTGATAGCGAGCCAGTTTAACTCCGCGAGGCGGACACTCTTTTGCATTCCGGGATGTCGGTAAACAGGAGCTGAACTTTGCATCCCCCACAGAATAGACAAACCGTCCAAACA
>KB300677.1:170083-223403 GCA_000328365.1 Capitella teleta
ACTAAAGATAGCATGAAACCCAAGTACATTGGGCCATACACAATTCCAAGAAAATTGAATGATCTGAATTTCATTGTTGATCGTAAGAAAATAAAAAAATTGTGTGATGAATCGAATGAAGTTGTAGCGGAGGCAAAGTGCTGCTTTGATGCTTCCAACGAAGACGAGTCATGTGATGTGAACGAAATGGAAGTCAATTGTTATCAGACCATACCCCATGCCCATTGCTGTCTGATTGTTGCAGAATTGTATTTCCATTTGCCGCGACCCGAACGATTATGGCTTGGCATGATGTTGGCGAGTCAATAAGGCAGCGACCCTTGGATGTAGTATATGCCCTTAAATTGCAGGAGATCTGAAATTGAGTATATTGTTAAAGAATGTTCAACGTATGATGAATAATTCATCAGTCGATCTTGAGGATTATGATAGATATTTGGATGACATTGTTGTCTATATTGATGAGCAGGTAGATCACATTGCATGTTTAAAACCAACACGATTTTACTTGGTCGAATCCAGATTGAATAAAACATGCGTTATGACTTTTCTTGTGAGAAGGGGCGTTATGATTCCTCGATTTGCGTAGCGCACTTCACGGTTTTCACTTGTCCTGGTGCCACTGAATTGATGTACTCTCAATTGTGGCTATCCCCCCCCCACTCCCCGGGGAGGTGGGGGTGGAGGGGCTTCTGTTCTGGCACTCGTGTTGCCTGAATGGCTTGGGTCACGTGGTTGGTGCGTAATACGTCTCGATCTAACTCCACAAGATTCGTTATGATACTCGGTTGCAAGAGAAGACTGCGTTATGATTCGTGTTTCAGAAGAAACACAGACAAATCGAGCGATGTAAAGAGTTCACTGGTCTCCTGCGCAACTGAAAAGAAGCACCGGCACAAACCGAAAAATCACCCATATTTTGGTACATTCATTTCACTCGATTTTACATGACGTCACTCGGAATTCCCAAGATGGCTCACAAGGCGAGGCGAGTGAAAATGAATTCACAATATTTGCTGATTACGACAAGTTGATTGAATGTTACTATAAATAGCTGCCAATGAGATACCACCTGTCATCGGTGTGCGCATGTGTCATTATATATATGACCAGGGAACCAGTGAATGTAAAAAGTTCTTTCTTTAAAAAAAAAAAAAAAGAAAAAAAAAAAGAGAGAGACTATTGCAGAAAAGTTAAAGGGTGCGCGGCTGGTCACTAGTAACAATAATTTGTTATTGCCTTCTGAATGAAAAAATTGAGGATTGTAACGTGAACGAAGGATGTTTTATAACTGTGTATATGTGTCCAGTAATCACGAGAAATGAAAAACCGCTATAGAAAGTCAGTATTCTTGGTTCTCTCAACATTTTTTATTTAAGATATAGGCTTAGATGTGGCGTTAATGAAGTTAAACAAGCTGTGCCAGAAGTGAAATGATTGACATTCATCATTCAGTGGTTGAAATTAATCGTAATTTTGATCTATATTTCCTCTGAAACTAGAATCATAACAACGCTCTGTTATCTAGATCCAGAGATGTCACAAATCGAACCGAGTGGACTCATCTCGTCCTGAGTTGCATAGTGCGGGCCGACAATGCCCACAATGCCCACAATGCCCACAATGGTCATGACACCATGACACTTCCTTTAATTTAATTCGGTTAAAATCCTGTGATAATAGATCATCCACCAAATTCCGCGTTCCTGGTAAAAGCTAAATGTCCAGATCAAACTATTTCTACGGAACACCATTGCTAAACAGCTTGGCCCACAAATTAAAAAGGGTCATCTTGGCCACTGGAGCTGTGACCCTGTGACCTCAATCATCCCGAGAGAGTGCGCTAGTTGACGACAATTGCGATAATTTTAGATAATGTTTGGTTAAGTTGTAACAGTGTTAAAATTCTGACTGATGATGCCATCTGCACTTGTTGCATAACATAATGATGTACATACATATCATATAAACAAGCAAGTGGTATTCAGTGAGAGTAATTAGTCACTTGTGACTGACTAATGAGAACAAAGACTCGAGTGTCCCGGATCACATGTAACTATACAAAGTATACATGTGGTACCAGCCGATTGCACACATTATTAAACATCCAAAAGCCTCATTCGCAGTGCTGTAGGCATTACACCGCCATGACTGATCCACTGATGTCCTCACATATACCTCCTATACTAATGAATGCATGGAATGTGATCAGCGAAGCCTCGGGCATCACGCGAGCGTCGTATACACAATGATGAGCTGATGAGATGAACTTGCAAGTTGGATCAGCGTGTTGTCAGAAGAAATGAATTCAATTCCACGAATGACAAAAATATTGTCCATTAGATACAAGCAAACAAAGTACTGGAGGCACACTATCGGTAAAGATGAAGCACTAATGTGGCCAATCAGAGAGAAAGAACTTGCTCACGTACAGGTAGGCCTCCGTTATGTCTGTGTTATTAATAGCTACAAAATGTCGGTTTTCTACGGGACGCATCTTTTCCTTATTCTACGACGAAGCTGTCTTCAGCAGGACAACAGGGGGAGCTGTTTCAGTGAATAGCTGAATTTATGGATGCAACAACAATTGTTGTTTTGAGACGGATGAGCATCAAATGGTTCTCTGGTGAGCATCAAATGGTTCTCGGTGACAAAACCCTCTTGTACGAGATTCCTTGAGTAAGGACACTGGGCAGGGGGTTGAGACCCGTGTCCAGGGCTATTATTGCTAATGCTGAAAAGGATAAATCCCCAGAGGAATCAGACGTAAGAACAGACGCATAAAGGCAAGCAGCAAATGGCCCCTGTTCGCAGCTATTTGGCGATGTAGGTTTTGCTGTGAGCCCCGAGGCCTCATTTTGAATCGTGGGTTAACTCGTGTTACAAGGCAATTTGAATCTACACTGAATCTTAGGTCAGGACTCTATCTTATAGTTCGCCACGACACCATGGATCAGTAATGCATCCAATTTGCTTATTTGCATGTATATACCCCAATAATCAGGCCTTGATCTCGTAAATTCAGTGCAGGAAGCCAAGGGCCAAAGATCGTGATCATCACAATCACTGATCATTCATCGAATGAAAGTTCCGTTTCTGCAAGTGGTCGTTTTATTCCCCGGTGCAATGGTGACTGCAGGTCCTGCGAGGAATGTCACCAAAGACTCGTCTACCCCTATAACCAGTTTCCTTGGCTTTTGCATCATCAAAAGATCTTCTTCTTCTTCTTTTGGAAGAAAGAATAAAAAAAACCATGGGAAAACCGCGCAAAGATCGAGCGAGATCGGAGTTTTGCACCGCATTCCACCTGCGTCCGGTAATCGAATCAGGATGAAATGCTTCCGTGAGACGAATTCTGATTTCACCTTCTTCTCCTTTCAACCCAATATCAGTAATCAGATGGACATGTTTTATTACCCGCGAGGATGAACCAGTGCAACCGTATCTCCTAATGCACGTATAGCAACGTGCAATCCTTTGGCTGTGTCCTTCACAGACCCATGGCACGTTCGACAGCACGGATTCATTGAGGTCGATTTCCCTGAAATAAACCACTAAACTTCAGCTGGCGGCTGTTCATCTGGACAAAGCAGTGTTCGTAGAATAATCAAGTCTCGAGAGACAAACCAACACTTCTTTTAATTCACGGCATGTTTTCTCCTGTGTATCATTGCCGGCGGCGAAGTGGTTTGAAACCAGGAGCTAAACCGTGCCTTGTATTGCGAGTGTGCCACTCTCATCTGGTCGAGCATCTCCACCCTCGAGAGAACAAGCATCGAGGAATTAACTAAGAAATGATTATGATGGAGGCATAAGGAATTCGTGTTCACTCATCGAAGTCATCCTGAGCAATATCAATTGGGGATATCGTAAAATTAACCGGATAACATCAATGCAAGGGGACTATCATTGACAATTGTATCAATTTAATTATCGTTGTGAACACGTGGTACCGCAGATGACAACACGTGAGAATCGACTTGCAATTTTGGTCATAATAATCCTGTACAGACGGGCGGCATGTCTTTATTGCTCACGTATCAATCATCACAAAGACATTAATTGGAGATCAGATATAGAGCTACAACAATAGCATTATTCCCCAAATATTCTTTCAGCCCCAATATCTCTGTCGGAGTTCTTTAATGAATCGTCGTCATCGGTCATAGTCTGTGGCCTTCGAGTGGAAGTGAATGTGACAGATTGGGGTCGTATATATGAAGTCGTTTCCTGAAAGATCTAATCTGAGCTTACAGACCTTCTCGATCCATCGAACGATAACGCCACACCAATTAATCTGTGAATTATCAATGTTGCCATCAAGATCAATCAATGCTTTCGGAACATTAAAGGATATTTAGCGTAATGTTTATCAAGATATCACAATTATTACCGAGGTTATACGGATATTTGAAGATATTCGGAACTGCGGTTGCTATGGTGACGACGGAACGTTAAAGGCTACTACAAATTGACACATTTATGATTGATTATAGCTTCAAATGCCATGGATTTTGTGTGTGCTCAAATGAAGCAAAACGCGTTGAGCTATAAATAGAATGTATGTATCAACACTGAAACCGATTTATTTGACCCCATTTAGCACTTTGCTGTGTTCACAGCGAAAAACATTCCGCGATTCATAGCAGTTTTCCCTACTTGAGATTTATAGTAACGTTGCTTATGATATTATTATTATTGCACATGCTACTTCATACATACATATATTATATTAGATGGAACTATCGGGATATTCATGAGATTGCTATTACACAAGCAACCTAGTGCGGATCAGCACATTACCTGGAGTTAATTAGCTCACAGCAAGAACAGAAACCGGGCACATTTGTGTCCCTAGCATAAATAATCTTAGTTGTCCATCACATAATCGTCGCCGATGCCATTGCAGAAAGTATATGACATCAACAATATAACTGTAATTTGGACGTATTCTGTGCTGATATCGTATCAGCTATAAGCCATAAGTACTAACTGCCATTAATACTTGATGCTAGGGTGGAATTCCTGACACGGCTCAGTCAGTAGAAGATCATTTCCAGCTGACTGGCGTCTTTTACATCATCGGAGGTTGGCCAATGGTTGAGGAAGTATATTTCGGCCGGCGTCAATGCATCGTTGTCTCGGGCCTCGATTTCACGTCTTTGATCACACGAGATCAGTTTTCTGTTCAGTCGACACTGCAGCCGCATCAGTCGCCGAGAATTGGATCGCAGCTGCAGTTCGTCATTTTGCAGCTGCAAGAGATTGGTCACTCGGCGTAGCAAGCTGTCTGTGCCAGCGTCCATGCATTGCTTCGATTCGAGATTCGCACGTAGAGATATGATGTCATCCGTGGAATTCATCGACTGCGCATGTTCATCACACGTGCTTCCATCTCGGAGTCGTCGACTGAATACTTTGACGTCATTGGATGACGTCGACGGGTGCCGCACGTGGCAAAGCAAACCGTTGAATGTTGGTTTATTCACGACATCGTGGTCGATGTGTTGCTCTTCTCGCTGAAGCATTAGGCGTCGGAGTTTATGGTGCGGACGACACAGTGGCTTGGCTGTCTGTTTGATTTCATTTACGTCACCTTGGATGAGAGCGTTGACGTCGTTGCCATTGGCAACCGTTTCTCTCCTCGTAACCACTGCCTTCGCGTATCTCACAGCACGTACCCCCTCTGCACTCACACTCTGAAAAGAAAGTAATTTGTTATTGCATAATTACACTGTTATCGACAAATTTGGAAGGCCATTCTTAGTCCAATCTTCTTCGGAATGCGAGCACGGATCCATGTCGTATATACACTCATATTCAACACTAGATCTGCCCGGATCACCCAAGAGGGTGGAACCGTAGCCCGTAATCATGTTAACCTCGTGACTGCGAATGCTCCATGATGGAAAGCATAGATGTGGAGACCGGCTGTTTAGTCTCCGCATCTAATGCGACCAAACAGGCAAAGTAATGGATTTGCGAGCAATGAAAGTCACGTAGAATGAATGTACTGCTCGCGTGAATTCCTCACCGTTACGTCCACCGTGTATCCAAGACCAAGACTGACCAGGAGGCCGATCACTGACCACGAGAGGCTTCCCTGCATGCTCCTTCAGCCCTCACAACTGCCCATCGCTCCCCTGTTACCTTCCTCTTCCCTCGCGTGCAATGGTCCCTCCCACGAGCGAACATCGCAGGCCTCAAAACGCGCAGAGATTCTCCGCAAAAGAACGAAATACGGCATTGGGGGGAGATCACGTGGGGTAGAGGCCTCATCTATCATTGTGATGTGATTCACAGGACATCCAAATATTAAACTTTCTTGGTGGTTTGTTTTTCAGTTTCTACGTCAATTGATTCATATAAAGTACCTACATTCTACCAGTAAATCTGTTATTTTTGTAGTTGTGTATTATTTAATGTATGAGTACAAGTATTCTCCATTTGAAACATTAAAATAATGTATCATGACGCATTTAAAAGTAAAAAAAAAAAAACAAAAAACAAAAAAAACAATGGAAATTAGTCGACATTGAGCAAACACGCTAAACGTCAGTGGAAGCAGAACTTTGATGGAACATTTATTTTGAGTCGAATGGCAGGAAGTTGTTGTTTACGAGTTCTGGAACAGCATAACCCGCAATTAAGGTGCGCAGGCATAAACACCACGCAGTGAATCCTTGAGTTTGGTTGTGTGGCCTCATCTCGATCTGGTGAGTGCCAATGGCGTCGTGTTTGACCAGTTAGGAGCACCACTTCTGATAGCTTTGTTTGCGCAACACTCGGTCGAGCAGTTCTCTGAAAAACTGCTTCGATGTGGGAGCTTAATAACATTGCATAGCCTCAAATAAACATCATGTGTTTTCAATTGACCAAATAATAATATAATCTGCGCATTTATCTCATCCACTACCCATGGTGGAAAAATCAAAAAGGAAAAAGGTGAATTTCCTACTACCCTGGATGAAATCTACCTCTATAGTGGCCTTGATAGACCGCTCCACATCTCCCCCATCAAGATAAAGTCACATAGGTATGTGTTCTGCTGTCCTTGTGAGAAGAATATTGTTTGAATCGACTCTGTTATTGCTTTGCTGGCGTTTTAAAAATGTCTAAGCTTTCAATTATCAAATTTTCTTAAGTCTTCTTTTGCTGAACGATAATTTTATCAAGTATAAATATGAGTCTGCCGAATAGTTCAAACGCTATAATATACGTGACAGTTGAAGAATAAATTTGCAAGATATTTATATCGCAATGTAGGGGTAAACAGCAAATATTACGCGACCACGAGAGTGGTTTCCGGTGCGACGCCGAATTAGTGTTCATACATCGCCCTTCCCATCCATCAATTATGAGAAATTCCCCTTTCACTTCCACAATTCGGCCGCGCAGTCCTTCGTATAAAGCAAATCATGGTTTTTCTTGACGGTATGAAAACGAAATCCACTTGCATATTAGACGGCTTTGGCCGAACCAACTTTACGATCAGAGAAGCCGGAGTGAGAATGCAGTGTTGCTCATCGGCTCCGAATCATGTGGCTTCGATTTCGTTCGGTGAGTTTTGTGAAAGCTCAGCACACAAGAAGAGTCTGACGCTGTCTGTCCTCTGGGTGCAACAAGACAAATGCGGAAACTGTTGGTCAAACATTTGGAAAACTCAGCCTCACTTCGCCCCGCAATCAAACATGGTCAACTTGCGCTGCATATTGACCTTCCTTTATATATTACAGTGGCATGATTCTCATTGAACCGCACACACTCCAATCGTGGTTTTACCTTCTTGCTTAATGATTTGCGTGTAAACTGAATGCACGTTGCCTGATCGCAATTTTTCTAATGTTGTTTACGGGTTGGATCAGAGTGATGACATCGTCGCTTTCCATTAACGGACGAATCCTTTCAATGAAAAGCGGGACAGAGGCAGAGAAGAGTACGAGGTGGTTTTCCTTAAACTTAAACTAATCACTCTATAAATTGACGCGCTTCTCGTCCATCAATTACAACGCAAAAAGAAGAAGTGTTTCACAACAAAGATGGATGAGTCACCGTGCTACACAAGCACACTGCATTGGAATTAGATGAGCATCCATTTTCGTCAAATTTATCACTGAAGCTGATTCGGTTAGCGGGATGAGCGATTCATCACGGAGGAATGAGGGCATCCGTTGCCCCGAAGAAGATCGGGGGGCGGGGGTTTTGGAGGGTGTCATTTGTAAGCAGACAGATTGAAGGAGCGACGACGCTCATGATTGACATTGTGGCATTGCTACATGCAATGTGCAAACACAAATGGGGTCAACATCTCCATAGGGTAAAGTACCGTGTGATAAACTGCAGGTCCGTTCCTTCTTGGTCCCTTCTGGGTCATTCTGGCAATGATCTTGCGTCTTCAAACGATGTCCTTGGACGCAGCTCAGAAATGCTGATGCGATTGACTTTTAATCAGAGTCAAGGACACCGCCATTAGGTGCAATCACTTGCAAATTGAATTAGCTCACTCTCTCGCTCTTCGTCTCCCGGGTAATCCACGTCTGCTTCTCACTCCCCGGGGACCAATAGAAACTCCACTATTCGTCATGCTCTCTCTCTTTTTGGGGTGGGATTGCTTGCAAAATGAAACCATTATCAAATGACCTTCACTTTCCGAGCCATCATACAAATGCACTCCCAACATGAGAGGAACTTGATGGTGAAAATTGTTTTGCATTTTACACCGAGGATATGACAAGGTTAAGATCCAGGGCAGCTCTTTTAGAAAGCTCTAAACCTGTTCTGTTCACCAGTGATTGCTTTGAATCCAATATCGTGGCGAAGAGGGGGCGAAGAGTGGAATGGGGTGACAGGAAAGGCCGAGGATCGAATCTAGCCTTTTGGGTACTCGCAGCTAATAATGCGATAAAGATATTACACTCACGCTATAGTTGCATACATTGACGCTACAGTCAGGTTTTGTGGCGCAAAACGTGACGTGTGTTTTAACGCTTTATGGTAACGATACCAAATTGCAGAGGGAATAAAATTATGGCCTTCCAAGCGGATATTTTAGCAACATTGTATGTTACATCAGTTGTTGAGCTGATTTGGATATATCAATTACATGTACTTTGATTGAAAGTGTTGGTTAGTTGATATTCCCTAATCAGTTGAAATTTACCATCTCCTGGTTAGCACAGGTATAATAGCTATGGTGTACATACAGGTATAGTATATACATCAGTCACATAGCAGCGTTGCCTTTTTGTACCTATCGACGACCAATTTTGCACAATGTTAATTGCATTCAAGATCAGCGAAACGGAATGAGGTGCAATAGCCAGCCTTGATATGGGATTTACGTAGCAGGCTCAATTGATCGCTATTGCATAATGCACGACTCACAAAAGACTGAATGTCAATGTCAATTTCAATGTCAATGTCAATGTCAATTGTAACGATGGAGTCTCAACTAACAAGCGGCGTCTATGTCACACTTCGTAATGACTCATTGATCCCTTTCTCCCTGTAGTTTAACCAGGAAAAAAGCGGTCACAATCGTAATGTTCAAAATTCATTGTCAGGTATACCCACTGTTGCCCAGACTTTTTTCAGTGCAATTTTTTAAGAGGCTTTAAACCCGGATATTTGGAATACATTGTATAGTCAATGCTCAGCATTAGCTCTCAATTAACGATCGTCGTGAGGGGAATTGGTGATTTCGCCCGAATGCCAAATCGCCCGACAACCACTTCGCCCGAGAGTACTAAACGTGTGTATATGCCTATTATATGTAAAATAAGTAACAGTCTCAAATTGGGAGTGTTCGAGTTTTCAAGACATCGACAGCCGCGTTTTTACCTCTTCGTTTTCTTGATTCATTTCTTTATTAATATTGTTTTCTTTGATATTTTTCTTTATTTATTTATTTTTCTTTTATTTTATTTTATTTTTTTTTTTTTTTTTAACCTAGGTTTGCCTTTATAATACGATAATGATAATAAACTGAGAGCACAAAAGAGCAAAAGAACAACAAAAAAAAGTCGCCCAATAAGGGACTCGAACCCTTGACCCTCAGATGCCTCTGACGAAATCAGCTTTAAAAGTCTGATGCTCTACCGACTGAGCTAACCGGGCTCCTGTTTACAAGGCCGTCAGACATACACGAAAGATTCATTCAGATGAATGCAATAAATGTGTAACAAGTTCACGCAAGGTTTCGTGCGGGCCGAGAAAGGATTGCTGACTTAAATCCCTTGGATTCGCTTGCTCTTTGGAAACACACGTGATATTATCGAATCGATCAGAATCCTCAAGTTCCTTGAAGTGAAATGATGAGCTTTATGTGTAATGAACATGTCTAAGCACAAAGCATCCTTCTCAATAAATGAGCATTAATCTGGTGATTTATTTTTCTGTGGTGCTGTGTGTCACCTTGTGTGGTTTAACATACAATATATACATTAACATATAATATATATATACACCTCTTGTGGTTCATAGATAACGGACCCCGGTAGAGTGTGAGCCAGGCATTATGCAACACAAGAATTTTAAAGCTTGCGACTCAACAATCGCAGCTTAATCACAGGTGTCTCTTTTAATATATTGTTTTTGTATGTGTCTAACAGCATAGACTTGTCTAAAAGGATCCCCTATTGAACACACAACGAATCAGAACTTATAAGTTACAGAACAAAATTAAATATAACAATTGAGCTCGTGTTTATTTTCTATGTGGCATAACTAAACAGAACCATATTTTCAATGATTGTAATTTCCGCAGATCGGTAGTCGGCCAGTCTCGGAAACACAAAAAGTGTGCGAAATCTGAAGGTCGAGAGTTCGATCCTCTCCTGCACACAAAATTGGTCGAGTTTTCAAAAGATTTATTGCGTCAGCAAAATTCTGTGTTGGTCCACAAAACATAAGGAGAGAGTGAGCACTCGATTTACAGGCTCAGCAGGATGCCGCGCTTGACCTTCCAGTCAAGTGAGCGAAACCTGGCGGCAACTATACTCAGTGGGATCAAAGGTTTAATATTGCGGTAAGCCCAATGAGTGCAGGGAGAATGCGTGAGAGTTAGATAACGTTGGTGAACTTAGAATATAATTTGCATTTTGAATTATATTCCGAATAAGCCAAGTAAAAGTTCCCTTTCAGGCGCCCGCAAGAAACTGTTCCGTGCTCGATCATTTGTGTGATCATAACGTTGTTTCTTGTACCACACCGCTAATGCTACCAATCATAACGTACCCAGCCGGTTTTTTTTTTCCTACAAGGTTTAGCCACATGAATATTAATTAGATGCATAGATACATATCAATGAGGCATATAATGCATATTCACGAGATTGTTTTATGTAGGCATAGAAATCATAACGGTATGATGTCTATGGGGCGATGTACAAGAGTGTTGTTAGCTTAGCGCTGATTGGCTGATGTGATCTTGACGGCCGTTGGTTGTACTCAGGCTTATAAATATTCGTGTGGCTAAACCATTCGAGTAAAATTCGATCCACCACCACCTTGTAGGGGGAAAAAATCGCAGCCGGTACGACCCCAGGTGTAGTTTGTTCGAATAAAATCCTTCTTCTTCCGGCCTGATGACGAAGTAAACACATATTATCATTCTTCCTCTGCTAGAACCCTTCGTGAAACGAGCACCACGAAACAGAAACAACACGTTAGATGATTAATACTCGCATATAAAGGCCTCTTTGTTGAAAACCTTATCAGTGCTTGAGGACGGATGGATCTTTCTGAGGTCACTTGTGATGTTTTACATCTTCTTAACGTTATCTGTTGCTGAGCTTGCTGGTTCCGACAGGAATAAAACCTCTCGCTTTCGGTCGTTGATTTCGATAATCAAGGCATCAGCATGTATTACTGGCATCTCATCGTCATTATGTGTTCCTACCAGGTCCCAAACCTTCTTTTCCTCGTTGGGTTCGCCTCCCCTGACTGGATAAATATGCGCAGCACAAAATTTGGACTTTGGCAACAATGCGCAGGCGGTCTGTGTGCGACTTTTGATATCGAAGAACTTCAAGGTAAGTGCCAAATTAATTAAAAGTGACTGCGAAACATCACAAAATTGCAATTGAATCAGATGCAAGAACACGCGCGTGTCTGATGATAGTAAAACATTATAACCTGCTCTCCTGCAGGAAATTCTATTTTCGTTATAGAAAAAATAAAATAACTAGTTGGAACAAGAGGTAAAAGAATAATGTTTCTCCACCAGACTACCATCGAGGCACGCAAGCCGTCCTGTGCATGGCCCTGGTGGCTGGTCTGGTTGCGTCCATCTGCTTCTACCAAATGATTGCAAGGGAAGGCCACAAACATGAATTGATTACAACGAGTATCATCTGCATCTACATTCAAGGTGTGTTGGAGTCACGACTCTACATTTCTCTGTACTTTTTTGTCCCTCCTTACTCAGCGATTCTTGAGCTGATCGGTGGAGCTGTGTTTGGCGCAAAGACGGCTGAAGTCACGGAGGCGGCGCCCAATGGCTACGGGTATTGGTTGATCATCGCGGCGTGTCTACTGCACCTCATCTTTGCGTCTTCGTTGCTCGGTTGTGGCGTGCCTTGTGAACTTTCGGAGGGACGTACTTCCGGAAACCCTGAATCGTACGCCGCGGACAACGTTGGATATGCGAACGGTGGTCACGTGGTACATCACGCTGGGCATCTGACCCCGGTCACGGTGCAAGGGGGAGCTGCGAATGTCCAGTTGCAGCAGCAAAGAGCACCAGAGCCGGTCACGCAGTCACTTGGGTCCATCTTCCATTTGAACCAAGAACAGATGAGCAACCCAGTGACTGGGCTCCCCATCAACACTCTACCCAGACCTCATTCCGTTGCCATGACAACAGAGGACGCCAGGGGCCGATTGAGACCTGTTCAGACTCAGCAAGGAATGCAATATGTGGAGCAGTGTGACATTAATGCAAGCCAACCTCATCACGCGCAATTGTCAGAAAGTCATGCTGAACCGAACAGTGCCTACGATAATCTTCAGAATGAATCTTGCTATGCGAATAGCATGATTGACATGCAGCCACCCAATTACGGACAACTGGAGGTTTAAATATACAATTTACACGAATAGTGTACCTTCAAGCCTGTACGTGGTGTAGCCTACTTGTGTCACACGTGGTATTTAAATATATTGATGATCTGATGCTACCTAGTACCTAGGCCTCTCATATCTTATATCGTTTCTTAAAGGGAGGGAGAACTGGTTAAAAATGGACTTTGAGTCGTTACTTGATGCACCAATAATGATTTCTATGCCTGGCTCACACAAGGAATATCATGGCTAACGATTTCGCGGGAGATATATTGCTAATTAGGCGTGACGTCAGAGGCTGACATGAAACACCGAGTTCCCCATCTTTTACAATGGGCCTCGTCATATCAGCGTGTCCTGCGACTAAACCCCTGGATATTTTTTTTTTTTTTTTTCTCGGAAATAGATAGAATAATCATTTTGCCACCAGTCAGGCGTGAAAAAAAAAAAATATTTTTCGCTATTTTTCTTATTTTAACAAGCGATTTTCTAGGACACATACCATGTTTCTAATCCTAAAACAGTAAAAAGGTCAGCCAGAGTGCACCACGCATGCACTTTCGTTTCGTAAACAACAAAGATGTCCTTTTATGGCAAAAATGATCTGCTCTGATTGGCTGAAATCGATAACTTCACGAGGGGAACAGGACCAATCAGCCATCAGCCAAACCAAGCCATCAGCTGACGTTTGCCTCCTATACTTCGCTATGGCAGCCATTCTCCCATAGGCGCAATGCTAACCCCGATATTCGGAATGCATTATTTCCTTACGCTTGCATCCAGGCATGGTGTTTTTGGCACGGAATGCTATCAATTGGTGCTATGAGTCAATAGAACATCACTTAAAATTCAGTTCCCCATCTCTTTAACTCTCTCCTTACTAAGCATGACTTCTGTTTTCGTATTTCTTTTGAGATCTGTGTCTCTTATTTGGCTTTTTTTATTTTTATTTTATTTTTTTTTTTTAAACTCCCGAACATGTCTCAACATGTGTCAGGGTGTTCTTCTCTCTCTCTTTTGTTCTAAATTCGTGCATGTCTCCGAGATATGGCGTCCACTGGGGGGGGAATTCCACTTTTTAGAGAATGACGTCATTTGTTAATTCACCCGTCTCCACACGTCGCGTATAGCCGGCCGCTAGACATTATTGACCTCCTCGTATTCCGATTACATCATTATTTCACAGTGGTTTTCAAAGCACTGTTATCTATATGAAGGCCCGATGAAGATTGCGGATCCCGTAGCTGGCACATACACAGGCGCTCCGGGTGTTGCGTCATATAATTTGTCCTCCAATGAAATATTAATCAAGTGTACCTGTGCAGCAATGGCTGTGTTAAATCTCCAGTTGCGTGAAATGGTGAAAGGAAAAGGTTGTTTGAACTATGAATAACATGTCAGGCAAAAGAATTTTGAGTTTATAAATTTATTTGGTGAAAATTCTTCGCGTTCGAACTCTCCTGAAAAGAGGGGCTAATTTTCATACATGTACATTTCAAATACACGTATATACATAATTGTTATCTAACCATACCTCCAATCTTCAAAACAGTGACGTTTTAATGACATATCTTAACAAATCAACTTCTTATCATTTTATTTATTTTTTATTGTACATCGCGTTTGAACAGTTTTATTTCTTTCTGAATTTCCCGATTCATAAGTTTGAAGTAATAAATAATGCACGTATAAATCTACATGTATTGAATCTACATCTGTTATATCACGTACATGAATGCTGTTTCACTTACCAACAGTACAGTAACAACAATGTCAAACTTAGGACAGCGACAATCGTAAGCATACCGGAAACAACCACCACGGCCATGGCCAACCAATTGAACCCAAGGTATTGATCTGCACAGGTAAAGGAAAAACAAGTCAAATCACAAACAGAAATTCCCGAAAAATAATAACCCGCCTTGGTCAGCAATAAAATGACAGAACAGTCCGCATGAAGTCTCACCGTCCCACCTTCGCATGCTGCTGGTCGATGATCTTGACCACCTCTTGACCTCACCGGTCAGTCCGGCAAGGGACGAAATGGAGGCCTCTCCTGGCGTGGTCACATTTGCGATAACTTCTATATCTGACCCCATGACCTGCAGTTCTCTCTGAACACTCTTCACCCAAGCTGCCTTTGCGATCGAGGTCTTCGGGTGGCGCATCTTTATTCTGGATACGTCTGTATCTTCACGTGGTAGATATGTATTTTTTTATTTTTGTATAGTTTTCATCTGAAGTCTTAAAGTTACTTAGCGGCTTGGTCGAGGTCGCGTATCTGAAATTGTGAAAATAATGATTAAGGACATGCGATAATAGAAAAAGAGAACTATAATAAATATATATGTAATCAATTAAAAAATATGATTACCTAAATATTGCTGATCTCCCTGTGATCACACAAATAATTGATTTCGGTGATAATTATACTCCTCCCGCCCTAAATGAATCATTCGGAAGTTCTTCCGTTGCCATGGCAACAGTAGCCATCATTTTCATTTACCAGAAATAAAAAAAATGTTGCATGAGCTTCGATTGAATCGCACAAGGAGAGATCTATAAGTGTAATTCTCGGTCAAATTATCTTGTTCGTTTAGCCTTTTTGATTTTTTGCTCTCTTATAAGTATTATTATATAAATAAGTATTGGTATTGAAGAAGGAAGATTGTCCTGCCACGGACCAACAGCAGAATTTGTTTCGCTTTTGGTGATATTATTTAAAATAAAATACATAATTAATAGGAATGTAGCCCCGGGTCCCTTAAACATCCATAAACATCTTTATCAATCTCATCATAATCATCTCTATCATCTCTAGCAATCATTTAATCAGTCCTGTATGGCAACAACAGCGTTATGAGAGAAGCAGTTTATCTCCACACGTATTTACTATCATAACGTATCTCAGGTTGGCTCATCTTGCGAATGCTGTCTGGTCTCACCTATTAATGGCTGATACCATTTAGTAATTCCCTATTTCCTTCTTGTCAAAACATAACAAAATCAATTATTCTACAGAATGTCTACGCCATCCAAGTGAGCAATTTTTCATTCCATGACATATTTTACACTGAATGAGTTGCGTTTGGGTCACTTGTCACTTCGACTGCCCGATCAGGTCGGACTGATGTCGTAACTGCTTCGTGATTGTATTATCGCTCGCCTGAGAATCTTCAATCAATGAATGATTCAATCCGTTTTGACATCGATTTTTCTCAATGATAATAATAATGATCTCAGATCTTGATAAATTCAGGCTTTGATCGGCAAAAGCCTAAACTTTTCTAACGCCACCAGCAATTGGATTATTGGAAATAATCTCTTATAGTTATAAACTTTGATGGCAGCCCTCTCAGTTAATGATTTATTCTACCAACTTCGCCCAACCTACAAGTCATAACATATTTATGATATTACAATATAATTTATTACAGTAACAGTGAGAGTCCATAGATCTGGCTGTGCAGTAAACGCACCCATCTTGTAACCCCTTCTGTTTGGGGTATTTTAATTTGTTCAGATCATTGGTATTCACGAAACGTTTTGCCATGATTCGTTTTTACGCCTGTTTCAGTGTGAAAGTGGCTCACGGAGCCATGGTGTGTGTCGAGTGTGAAGCGGTCGGTGACATCACAATTGGTAAGCGCTCTGATGAAACGCAATTAGTTCTCACCAATGTCAATGTGATTACAGGGAGCCGAACGGTGATTCATCCGAAAGTCAGGATCATCGCGGAGGCGGGGCCGATTATCATCGGAGAGAACAACCTGATTGAGGAGAGAACGGAGATCATCAACAGGTCAGTGACCCATTGTCTCTCTCGTGTAGTTGTGAACTGATGTTGTGCAGATTGCCCAAAGGAGAGAAAGGCAGTCACAATCAGACCGTTATGATCATCGGAAACAACAATGTGTTTGAGGTTGGATGCAGTATCCTTTGTTATAATCGTTTTTTCTCAGATGAAGACCTCTGATTGTTTTGAATTTGTAACAAAGGATAGAAGACGCATTCCGACTGACATGATTATACGCACATTGTGGCGCATTGCACTTGCTATAGGATAATTCTTTCAGACGTGCAGTTTAAGAGGTTTAAAATCTCGCTTTCATCTCATGTTTGATTTCGTATGACTATGTTGTCCTATAATCAAATTTCCTGTTGATGGCAAAGGTAAGCATCGAGTGAGCAGATTTTTCAGTGGTTCTCATATGAGAAATCTCGCTCTTATTTGGTCTCAAGATATCCTGAGCAGTTGTACTTTGGTCTTGAATTTTATTGCCGGCTCACAGAAAGTTTCAATATGCGTATCTCCGCATTCACAAAAGCCTATGGATTTAAAAGGGTTGCGAAATGAGCAGAGTTTCTCTTGAAAATTGTGAAAACAATCTAGCGCTCGCTGTGCATTAGCCAACATTTTCCTTCATTCTAAAATCCTAGAAAGTGAAGCATTGAAAATTGGTGACAACAACATCCTAGAAGCCAAAGGTTTGTTTCCCTTCCAGAGTCATTTACTCATCTCACTCATCGCTCACCTGTTTAGCTGAACTCGGCCGAAAGACGGAACTTACAAACGGCTGCATCGTGGGGACCATGTGTCACATGACCAGCCAGGAGGTCCTCCCTGAAAACACCGTAATTTACGGCTCCGAGTGCGAACGACGAATTCAAGGAGAAAAACCATTCGTGGGTGCTACTCTTTTATGTTTTCTAATCATTTCAATGCTTTCTTTCATTTTCAGCCACAAACTTTACAATTGGATTTCCTCACAAAGATTCTTCCAAATTATCATTATTTAATGAAACCCACCAAAGGCCTGCAGTCATAGTCCCCGCTTGAAAGCACGATTGGGAATCTCTCTTGTCACTAGTCTACTTCAAATACCTTTTTTTAATTTGACTTTTCTGAAGCTCAGCTACATGAAACCTCTGCTCTTGGCTAGATCTCTGCAGCGGATATCTGCCCAACGTCAACAGGTGGTTGGATGATAGTGACATAATTGTAAGGCTTTTTGGGGAAATGGAAATTGAGTAAGATTATTCAGGCTTTTGGTATTCTGCATGGGAAAATGTTCCGTCGTTGAATGTGCAAATTCTTTCTGTGCTGAATACGTTGGCACTTGTCAAATCTATGTCATTTTCTTTGCCTTGATTTATTGTTCAAATAAATGTTTTATTCAAGCAATGACTCTTGATTTGAGAGTATGGATTCACTTGCATGGTATTAGCAGATGGCAGATGACCCACGTGACTATAATATAAATCATAACGCACCAGTCCCCCAGAATCATAACGCACCACGAGAATCATAACGCACCACGAGAATCATAACGCACCAGGAGCCGCGGCAATGCAGCGCACCTGACTGCATGCAGATGACGCAATCGCAATCAGTTCATGCGCCGCATTGATCAGCATGGACAAAACCGCTCCCATTCAAGCGAGAGCATCGATATCGCATAGTGAGATTAGCAGGCTATTCATGGTTTCATGTCCTAACGATGCCCATTATGCTGCGCGCAGTGTAGCCCCGGGCGGTTCGCCACAGTGACATCGACCTCCTCCGCGTCGGGGCGAGGGAGCAGGTGCGATCGCCATCTATGCTGGTTTGATGATGATAGAGAACACCCTCCTGATAAAAAAGGGAAGAGCAAGGCGAGTCTCAAGGAGCAAGTGGGGCTGTACTTGGGAAGGCCAGGGAGATTAAGAAATATATATGAGGGGAGGAGGATTATTGGATCCCTAATCCCACTAATGCAATCGGCACTGTGACCTTGTCTTGACCTCCACCGACGCAGATGAGCCTCTCGCTCTCGGACGCCTCTAAGCAGCAGATTGCGACTTCAAAGGGAGGTTAATGTTTCGTATATGCAACTACATGTACTGGTATATAAAAGCGATTATTCCTTTCATGGACTGATATATGTGTATACAATAGCGGATTGATCAAAGCGTACATTGATGTGCGCGAATATACGGGCATGACAGCGTCGAGCATGAAAGACAATATATGACAAAAACCCGCATTATACCTGAATTAGGAAAGCACTGATTCACTATGTGGAGTTCCACGGCCCCCATCTGTATGTGCATGCATGTGCAAAGCGGCATTCATCGCTAATGATTCATCGATATGCAGGTCTATATACCTGGTTACGCCGCATAGACATTAAACCATATGACAAACTCAGAAAGCGCTGAGTAATGACAATAAGTTCGTGTTGTAATCCGTGTTAATACTAGATTAGGGAAAAGGGAAAATGATTCAATGGGAGAAGGAGAACGAATGCACCTGCTAATTACCGAGGCGTGCCGCAGCATCCTTTCCCTGTGGGGCACACCCCGGTAGCTGGCCCATACATCCCGCGGCCCGGTCTGCAGGGGGGTCAGCCCCCGTGGCCTCAGTGAATAATGCAAAGGCCCCGCAGAAAAACCTCCCCTTTCGAAAGGTGCACAGAAATCTTGGTCCCCAATGCTTAAGGTGATTCAGCAGCGGGAATGGACCACGCCTTGTTGGGGCCAAAACAGGGTGTTCGCAAAGGTGCAGTTCGATGCGTGAGATCGAACGCAATCGGTTGTGCATGTGCATGTGCTGAGGGTTTGGCAAATATCACGCACGCAACGTACTTTCATGTATGTAACGCATAGGGCGTGACCATGGACATCTCGCACCTGTGTATGTATAGACTGCTTGGTTTTCTACTCCTGAAAATGCAACTTGAGAAATTGGACATTTACAATGCATAGACAAGCCATTAATCATTTTGTACATCGATGCCATAGTGTCATTATGTAATCCAGTGCAAAACTCCAATGAAACATATCAGCCCCCAAAAAAATGATTGTCTGTAAAGAGATGAGCTTTTTTATTTCCTCGATAATTTATAATGCTCAAGTGTGGTTATGAAAACACCACAGCTGCGGTGACCGCTGTACTGGCAGCTGCGGTGACCGCTGTACTGGCAGCTGTGTCTCATGCAAGGGTTTTTCCAGGGCGTGGTCGGCGCACTTGTGGATGAGGTCGCCCTCACTGCGTCACATCGGCAATCACCCCTTGGGCCCTACTTGCTTATCAGGTAAATGTACAATCACCTTCCATCGTTGCTGGTGCATGATTTGTTTAAGTGATCTAATAAAATGAATAAATGCACTCACTTCTTTTCGAGCGGGTAAGAAAGGGAGGGGGGTTGAAGAATCGGCTAGTGTAATATCTCTGATATTGTTATGACTGTGAAGCGTTAACAAGCGATATATTGCATATGGTACATCAAAGCAATGAACACCTTTACATAAATCAGGATATGAGTGTCAATGAGTGAGATGCGCAGTTAACTGTTGTTTTTCTCTCCATCTCTCTCGTAAGGATGAGTAGCAAAATGGAGTTAATCGATCAATACAAATGTACGCTGATTATTTTGGTTATAGTACTCAGATAGCATCCGAGTTTTCAGACTGTTTACTTCGTTCCTGTTTCAGGCTGATTAGGCTTACATAACATAATTCCTAGTTCTTATTGATCCTCATGTACAACAAAAAGAAACTTCGATTACGTAATCGATTACTTGTGCTCAAAGCTCCTTAATTGGCATTAACCTTCAAAAATTCGATAAATTTTGTGGTCGTATTAAAACTTTTAATAATCTTCCCCCAAGAATGTTCCCAGATCCTTCCAGCTTAGACACCTTCAAAAGGCTAGAACTCATACATGCATTTTTCAACCACCAACATAACTGATGTGATTCAATAAAAAAAAAAAAAAAAAAAAAAAAATTAAAAAAAAAAAAAAATGTGATGCTAACAATTTTATACGTGCCAATTTTGACATGGGAAAAGATGGAAAAAAAAGATAGATTCATAAACAAAGCACTCACACAGAGTGAGACAGAAATAGATTAGTCTAACCAAATTAATAAGTTTTAACTATAAATAAGAAAATGAAGAAAAAACTATAATTTATTCACCTCCGTACGGTGCTAAAGCAGTAACGGTGATGACACACTTTACAATTTCCTATTATGAAAGGTGATTGTGCAGCAAGTTTGCAAATTAGGATTGGTTCCGTTATGGCAAGAAATGAAAACTCGGTGAATCGTTCACGTATCTGCGTAGAAAGTAGCTGTGAAATTCTCTGAATTATAGATGATATTCTGTCTAGGTAGAGAGGGTGTAGATGGGGGTTTAAACAGTGGCACAACGCAGTTATAGCATGGGGTATATACTATACAATTACAGTATCTATTCCTATGCTAACCTCCAGTGGTCGTGGCAGTCGTTTTCGGTGGTTGGTGTGCTTTTCTTCTTCTTTTTCTTTTTCTTCTTCTCTCCTCTCCCAGTTTTCTATTTTCTTGTGATAACGGTTAATTTGCCACTTATGGCTTGGGTACTAGTATGTTTAGCACGCAAGCAGTGAGAGCTGTATAAACAAGGGAAACTATTTAGCACCCCAAACACACAAAAGAGAAGGAGGACAGCATATTTCTGTAATTCTTCAAACCACTTCTTCACTTGTAATTATACAACACAATATCAATTCATTCACCTTCGTTCATGGTTTCCACTGCGTTCAAATTCTTCACCTATATACTCTATTCTTTTATCTTTTTTTTCCATTTCTTTCTCTGAATATACAGCTGCGGATTCTCTTGCTGGGATTAATAGTATATCTCTTTGAGCAGCATCATATAATGCGGCTGATTGCAGCAGATATTCCCGCTGATCCACCGACCAGTACGGACGCGTTTCTGTCTGTTTCGCCTTAAAGAGCTAAACGCGCGTTGGTCGCGGGGCAGGGCCTATAGGCATGTCTCCCCCTGCCCCCTTCCAAATGTACACTTGTCTTCGTGTTTGCTGCTTTAATTGAAGAAGACGCTCACGGACACAGTGCCAAGCTCAAATAGCTTTTGCATGTTTCTTGACGACAGCGTCAGTGCGCGTCCCCTTGCCAACGGCGTCCATTCTCCGCGCTTATAAAGAAGTTCAAGGTGACTTTGGAACTGCGATTCCTGCAGTACATTCGCCCCTATACCACCCTGCATGGCCACGTGCACTCATAGACAAGAGTTTGGCGATGGCGTTGACAAAGACCCCGGATGGTGGAGCCCATGCATAATGCAATGACCAGATGCTTCCAACTCCGTGGCGCGTGATTCACTGGGCTTACCTGATCGACACACCTGGATGGCTGAACGGGGGAATATCGTGCGAAATCCGAATGAAAATTCGCTCTCAATTATATCCGAGGACGACGTTCACGCGAATCTCGCTAATTAACTCGCAATTCTTCGAGGCGAGTTGGTTGGGGATCGATCGGAAAGCAATCCAATAAAACCAATCAGAGTAAGATTCATTTATAATTCACCTCCAAAGGCAGATGGTCGCTGATTCTTGGCGTCCGCTCCACGCGGACCGGCGCTCAATCGAATTTCTATGAACTCTGCGCACGCGATGGATGACGCAATATCGTTGACTGTCCTCATTCGACGCCTGCCTCCAACATCACCTCACTAAACTTCTTACTTGCTCGCGAATACTCATTTCTATTGTATAGTTCCAATCAACCTGTGTATATCAAATATCCAGGCACCTGTAAATCATGCAGTCGGCTGTGGACTGCGTGGATGGCAGCTGACGACAATTTTACCTTCGCGCTCGTCTCAATCAAAGGTATACTGTCTGTCTACCGGCACAAACCCCAAGGAAAAACCCAACTGCTATGCTGCTGGGTTTTTACAATGGCGGTGCTTGGCAACGCTTTTTCAGAATAAAAAATTATGGTCGGCAACTACCATTGTTGACACGAAGCAGGATAAAAAAGAAACATCGACCGAAACAGAAAGGAAATGCACTAAGACCGAAGGAATAACGCTGAGGGCGAGGGGGAGGGGGAGGGGGCTGTCCCTCCTCCCTGCGAATGCTTATCCTCCATCATCTCCTTCCTGTTTCCCCAACCAAAGTCTTCCTCCTTTTCCTCCTGCTCCTCACTCACTTAAGGTCACACCACAAGCCACCCGAGTGACCCCACCTAAGTGACCCCACCCAAGTAACCCACCATTGTGACCTTACCATTGTGACCCCACCCAAGTGACCCCACCCAAGTGACCCCACCCAAGTGACCCACCATTGTGACCTTACCATTGTGACCCCACCCGAGTGACCCCACCTAAGTGACCCCACCCAAGTGACCCACCATTGTGACCTTACCATTGTGACCCCACCCAAGTGACCCCACCCAAGTGACCCCACCCAAGTGACCCTACGAGGGACAGAAACTATTGCAATCACAGAAGATGTCCACGTTTATTGCGTCATGCGTATACAGCATACTCGGTGCGGTTCAAGTTAGTAGATCTAGAGTTCTAGTTCAACACAATCATTTTTGCTCTGAGCTGTAAGTTGATAGGTTGGAATTTGTTGTGAACAAAGTGCGTAATACAGGTAATTATAATTAATTCTACTAGGTCGCAGGTTACGTCACACGCGGTGGACACCTGCAGCATCGCTAATCACGTTGCTTCTGAAACATTGAGTAATCATCTCGAAGGCGGTTCGTTCGTCGGAGGTGCTCAACAACCTTCATCCTGAGAATGCAACGTCAACAATGAGCCAGTGTTAGTAATGAAGAATCTTTGGTACTAGCGTTCATATACACCGAGAGGTCGGTCATCTTGTCGCCTAGCAACCAGCGAGTAAAATGGCCAGAGCAAATAGATTGTTACTTGCTATTATATATACAATTAGAAAATAGTTATTGTTTATTAATACTTATTTAATGATTGTAATTTCAACGCTTGGAAGTACGAAACGACTCAAATATGTTGATTAGTTTCGGCCGTCAAAGTTTGTATAATGCATGTATTAATAGACTAACTAAAACCACGCAGTTGCACGCTGACTGTATTTTTACCATTCTTGACCGTATACGTGAAGGTCAGTGCTCACATACAGAAGGCCCAACAATAATCAACAATAATCATTTATTTACAGGTTGAGATTCAGCGTCAAGCGCTGAGTAATGCCTATAGCTGTTCAGACTGACTTCCCCACCAAGCGAATCGCTTAGTTGTAGCAATGAATGGATCGACTTCCTTTGCCTTCGAATGATGTGTATGTCTTTGTGTACAGGATGACGTAAATGTACGAAACATGTCAGTTGGTTTAGGCTACATGTATCGTATATGATATAAGCAGTTAGGACTTCCGCGGCTGGCAATTCTGGTTAGCAGCAATTACTATCATTTACTGCTTTTCGGTTGCTGTGGAAATATAGACTGAATTGTTTGTGTGCGGTAGGCATGCGAGTGTGCCAATTGGTTTTATGTCTAATTCATTCGTCGATAACTTAATTATATCTCGTGGGAATTATAATGATTACGTAACAACGTTTGAGACTCGTATTGGGGATAATCTGAGATCAATAATAAATATTGAAAGAGATGATCTTCCGTTTAAATTAACAACATCGTCTGTCTATACGCGTGGAATTGATTTCTGGGCTGCGCCATTTCGTTACGTAATCGGAAATCAAAATATTAATCCCATTTAACGGTGAAAGTGACAGAAGTACATCTGTTCTCATTATATGCAGCAGGTATACTTGCCATTCCATTAAAGATCACACATTTATTGTAATATCAATAACGCATTATTAAAAAAAACAAAAAAAAACAAAAAAAAAAAAAAAAAAACAAAAAAAAAACGAAAGAACGAAAGAACGACAAGCAATATATACAATTAATAACACAATATCACATATGGGTGTACGATGTATATTAATTCGTGCAATAAATATTAGACTGTATGAACACAAGACTCGCATTAACAAATGGGATCTTGGAATACTATATAAGTATATAAATTATATAAGTAATTAATGCACAATATCACAGTTGGCATTGCCTCTATTCAAATCGTCAAAATCCGCTTAAATCTCGTTAATCCGCTTGGATTGGGGCCAATTGTGACGCAACCGCGAATTTCTCTCATGAAAGCACTCCTCATAATACGTCGGAGAGGGGATTTCGGGGCCTCTTGCTAATCTATGATCCTATTTATTTTTCTGGGTCGACCTCTTCCCGCTTCCGAGACTCCAAGAGATAGAAATGAGAGATGGGGTGAGGGGGGGGGCAGCGCATGTTACGTGACGACACTCTCAATTATTCATCGTTTGATGCCGTTCGTGGATTTCGTCAGCAATAAATGTCTTGACGCATGCGCCGAACGTATGCAGACGTGAACACGTGCACCGTCGTGCACATGGCACGCTCAATTATTAAAGTGGAAGGACGCCCCGTCCGATTCCAATAAATATGTAATTCATTGTTTCGTTGAGGTTTCAAATTCGACCTGCAAGCGACACACCGCCCGTTGCTATTGACGACAGATCTAAGATCCACGCTCAAAAAAGGAATGGACAAAAATCACAGAATAGTGAATGAAATTGACAATAAAACATGGCTGAAATCTACCCGCGTATAATTAAAACGCACCAATCGTAGAAACCGAGAGATGTATGTTCTTGTGTTGCCAATTTAAACTATGGTTCAGCAGATATAACTGCTCGAGTCTACCTTTGTTTTCGTGTTATATCAATTAAATTCTAATTAATAACAGCGACAATCTCGAAGAGGACGTTTGTGTGCAGTACTTGGACACGTGTGTGATCGGTTGTTAAATGGTTGATGGCTTTAGCGGATGTTTAATGCATGTTGGTATCAACGAATGCAGAAAGGACACGTGGGTATTGCAGTCGAATGAGCAGACCACTCTTTAATGTATGTATACCAGCAGCATCAAAAACGCACAAAAGGTGTGTTATTCCGCAAAATCAGCAAAATCAGCAAAATCAGCAAAATCAGCAAAATCAGCAAAATCAGCAAAATCAGCAAAATCAGCAGGCCTCATTACCGAATGCATAAAAGCGCATTTTACTCCAGGGTGGGGACACAAACCTCCGCATATATACCTCACATGTCGACCGACACCCTATCTGCAACATCTATTAATGCACAAAGCATAATTTTGCTGCATCGTATAGCTTATTGTTCGGATGGAAGTTCCGGAGCCACACACCATGACGCAATGAAATCCTAATTAAGTGCGAGTTACAAAGCATAATAATGTCACAACCCGTTAAGTCAGGAAACCTACCCGTACGCCGCATCACGCCATATGCTACGATGCCATTATATGTCCGTGTACTGGTATTATACGAGTTTGTGATTATACGAGATTTGACGAGGGAAAAAAAAGTCTATCAACATGCACGTATAATTATGAATCCACGTGAAATATTGTATTTTATTTATTTATTATTATTTTTTAAATTATATAATTGAGGACTTGCAAGAATGTCACTCGTAAGCATACGTTCAATATTGGATGAAAAAGCAGAGATGAGAAGTTCATGTCGATTTCAACCAAGCAGTATTTCGCTGAGTATTTGCAATCGAGCTTCATTTCACGAGAGCTCTTTAGAAAGAGCCACCAACTGCATTCGTGCTCAGGTGGGTGCAATTCGATCGCTAAGTTGGAGGTTTTAATTGGGAAATCCGACCTGCCGTAGGGCGTTCACATGTTATAATACCATGGGACATTAGTACATATCGTCTGTGGCTCATTGGAATCTGAAGCTCGTCGAAAAATTCATCCACTAGGTGCGTGTTCAATATGAGTCGCGGTATCAATATGGGTTATAGGACCTCTTAGATTTGAGCACCAGTGCTCTGATACGTGGCATGCTTAGTAAATGCATTACCAAACCCATCAGACTTGTATTTTATAAAAGGCAAATGCGCTTAACCACATAGAAGAGAGCTTCATTGTTCTGATCGTGAACTTCACAGGGAGCTCTCTCGTAGCTTGTAAACAGCCCTCGCTGTTGCTACAGTTGCTTCGGATGCATAGGTCAATAGCTCATTCTACTAGGGGCTTCCTTATTGGCTAACATTATGTGACGTCAGAGATCGAAGACGAGGAGACAAGACGACGAGGCCAGTGTTCATTTCACGAGGCATGCTTTCTATTTACCAAGTGGTCACGGTCCTATGACGCTCCATTGTTTCTCCGCAGTGCATTTGACCAGAGGCTTTGCGCCCCCCCAGAGAAGAAGACTCCGTAGGCTGCAGAGCCGTCGACCAATCAGGGCTGCATTCGACTCGACTGAGCCACCTGCGCTTAAAGCGGCGGGCCTCTGCAAGACCCGCACACCTTGACAGCGCAAGCACCGACGGAGGAGCGCAGTTTCGCACAGGATTTGTTGTTGTATGCACGGCTGACTCCACCCTGGACTTTGACAGCGCACAGATAACACATGATGCACGTATAATAGGCGAACCCTCATCTCTGCCGTTTAATCAAGCACGTATAAAAAGGACAGAGGAGTTGTATATCTACAGTGCGTGTATACACGGGCGGCGACGGATTCAGCGAGCGACGTTTAACTCTGTGATCTTTTTCACTTGAAGTCTTCATCACCATGTCGATGGCATCACCGCACAACGGGAGCACTTTGGGCACTGAAACCAGCATGTCCCTTAGTCAGAGCATGGACTCCGTAAACACGGTTCCTGACGAAGAGGTAAGTCATCATTTTGCGATTACCTCTCGTGTGTTAATATGTGATCGTTCGCGGTCACATTCGTAACCATGCTTTCCTTCCCATAATGCCTTTCGTCACGCTCCGTGGGTTTCTTATGAGAAAATATGGACAATTATTATTATTATTATTATGCGTTTGTGTGTGTGTGTGTAGTTGCAACAGAAAATTCTGTTTCGTTCAAATGAAAAGAGGTACATCAGCTAAACGAACTTCACCGCCGGGTTGGGTCTGCCTTCAGCTATACCTATAACAGCTATACCTATATACAGCTATAACCTGTACACACCGTCCAGTCGGCGTTCTTTGAAGTAAATTTGCTAATAATATACTTCTTGTAAAATCAGCAATTTTTTTTCTCTCTCTCTCTTGCAAATATAGACGACAGTGTAATTTTCCTTTCAATATTCGCAGCTTCGAGGCAAACCAGATAGGCATCTATACATGTATAGATTTCTCTCCGTCTTTCAATTCATTTCTCTGAACCGAATAATCACCGCGAGGTGTCTTCTCATCGACTGGCCTAGATACCACGTCGTATGAACGAGTCTGTGCATGTATATCACCAAAGTTATGTAAGCAAGCGTACAATATCCGATGTGTGCTATCTGATAATATTTAGTGATAATAAAATGGCTCACAACCTTTACCAAGTACTTGAGCCGTTATATCTAATAGGTTATAAAGTAGTACTTGTTCTGTGGTCGAAGCCTCTGAAGTGTAGCCACTGAGCCGAGCGAAAAAGCACTGCGATTTCCACTGACAGGTGTGCCATTCAATCTACATGTACGGATTATTGATAGGGAAAAGCGGGGCCCGCATCCATTGAAGCATTTAGCGGGAATGCCTCCTCCGCGGTGGAGGCAACACTTGCTCTCAGCCCGCTCTTCATTATTAATCCAATGCTTGCAAGATGGTTGTTCAGGGCAGCGCCCTCATTAATGCACGCATACGCTTTATATACCTGTTGTTTCATTGTACGCGTGCCACATCAAAAGCACCGCAGTCTCTGCTCGCGTATCGCATCGCCGGATTTCCAATTGCCGGTTAATTGGACCTCCTAGGTACTTGGTCACGTGACACCTGTGTTACGATGTAACGCCGCACAGCTACAAAACGCGTCTGGATGTAAACTTGATCCTCGATGAAGCAACTTTAGAAGCGAACCCGTTGCTTGATCCGCCTTCCGATCGGCTGAACCCAAATCCTCCAACTCGCTCTGTTCGCAGATTTATGGCTCCGTCTCTTAGCAGCAATCCGACCACTGTTGGTCATGTCTTTATGACCAACACTGGTGACCGTAAAAATTCCTTTAAAACGCCATTTGACGGGGGAACTATGCTCATTTGCGACGCATGCATGGTCAAATCGTGTGCGTTTGTTGTGTGTGCATATAGTGTGTGCATGTGCTGTGTGCATTGTGCTGCCGGACACAGCGTCCAGTAAAGGCAAGACAGTGACCACTAAGCAGTGCTACCGTCTGTCCCAGGGGGCTCGTTGTGGGCCAATTGAAGGCCCATTTGCCTCGCATTACGCCCTATTGCTGGTCAACATTCATCGCCGTAGCCTCCTCATTCAATTGGATCGCTGCATGCTCCTCCGTCGCTCCTCCGTAGTTCGTGCCTCTTGTAGCAGCCCGTTGGGGCTTTGATCTCGAACGCGAGATGCTGAGGGGCCTTTGACTTTTACATAAATACCGCTATATATCAATGGAGGCGGATCTCGGCTCTTCATCTATAAACCTCGGCTATTATGATCCCTAATCCTGTGCTGCGTTATCATTCCACGGATTAGGTTGCTCAGCGGGGCAACAAGACAACCACTGCGCTATCAGAGGCTACCTTTGTTGCTTATCGACGTGTCTCTGCTGCCTGCTATGTGTAATCTTTGCATGGGGCTCCTCTTCGATGCATCTCCGGCAATCTGCTTCTCGGGACCCGCGGGGAAATCATGCGAAGTGAGAACTTCTCCATTAACTCTGTGCTGGTTGTTGGCGTCTGGAGATGCCGCGTCTCCCCGTTCGGTCATCTGCCGGTCTCCCGCCAATCGGAACAGGCGGCGTACGGCACATGCCGGCCGCTGAACCGAGCCCGAATATGATTCAATTATTGATGAGGCCGTAGCTGTCTTTGCCTCCTCCTCCTCCCCCCTTCCTCCACCTCTTGAGGGGTGCAGCGATGGGAGGAGGTCTTGATAGAATACGAACCATCGATTATCGACAAACCGAACAACTAATTGCGGCATTACGCTCATTATCGCTAACGAACGACAAGACGGCATTGCACATGCTGGTTCCAAAATCTATCCAGCTCATCTGTGCGGCGGACTTCATTGCCTTTGTTTAAAAGCCGAGACAACGTGATCCGGGGTCATAACAATGGCATTAGTATACGCGGGTGGTTGGGTCTAGGCGAGGATTATGGTTGATGGTAATTAGTGCCACTCGTTTGACTGTGATGGAATCAATTCAGAAAGGCGCCAAGCGACTTTAAACTTGTTTACGTCGTGTTTATCCGACAATGTACCGCCCCACGCAGGCAAGATCGATGGTCTTCGGGCTTAAAACGTTTGCATTTTTCATGAGCGCCGTCGATTACCTGTGCAAATTAAAACATGCAAAGCCGCCGCCCCCCTCCGCCCCACGCGTTTCGCAACAATGCCGGTCGGACTATGCACCTTGATTAACTCGTATTACATCCCGCCTCTCTCTCTCTCTTTCGTGTCCTTGCATGTTTTGCTGCGAGCGGCGATATAGTTAGCTCCCCACCCGGGCGGACGGTGCTTTCATCGCAACCGAAGCGCGCTTAACAAGGACACGCTCTCCGCCATTCGATATCAGTGTGGGAAAATGCATAAATTCGAAGCCTCACGTGGTCCTATGCGCTCCTGGAGCGACGCGCTCCGGCGTGCAACCCGACCTGAGGATGCTTTCATTGCTCGTTGAATAACCATGAATGCATGTTGCAGCCTACAATAATTTCGACTCGATACTTTTTCGTTTGCGCACACTCTGACTTCAATTGGGCGATACTTGATTTGAGTATTTGAGGGGCAAACAGAAAGGCCGACTTCATTGGGATCTCCTGTCAAATATGACGCAAGCACTCGAATATCATTTTTTCAATTTCTCTTCTGATGGCGAAATGTCAATGCGATTAGCCGCTTTGCTGGGACTGAGCCTCTCAGGCATGTTCTCCTTTTAATTGCGCATGCGTAGACGAGGTTTTCCCCCAGCGTTTTTTTGCTTGAAATCTGTGCCCGCATGAGAATGCCCTCACATAAAACACTCGATTAGTCTCCGCGCTCTCTTCCTTTGTGAGATCTCTCTAATACTCCCAAGCCCCCTCTGTCGTAATCCGATCATGTGACTACCGTCATATTACGCAACCCATTGATCGACCGGGGCTCTCTTTTGTGCATTTGATCATGTCACTGTTGATATGGACCTCCTCGATGACTTCATATTGTTGTCATTTAGCGTTTTATTGAGAACTCACGCCTGTCGTATAGCGAGGTGTGGCTTCGCAAACTAATGTTACATATTTTCTAAATCAATTCTATTGATGACGTGAGAGGCGGGGAAATCTGATTGCATAATTGGTGCTGCAACTGCGCAACAACTCTGGTCGTGTCGAAGCTCTAAAAATGCATACGGAGCGGAGAAGGATGGCATTGTACGCGAGTATTGTGATGTATTTAACCAGGTGCTGTTGCAATCAGAGTCAGCTAGCAACAGGTAGGCAGAGGTTCATCGGGCAAAATCGAGGAGCAACTGCAACATCTTCTTTCTTTTGCTCTAAAAGAACACGTGTTGCCGACCCGACTGCTGCAATGATGGGGCGATAATCCGGCTGCGCTATCCACACAGATTTACAGCGCATTGCGGGGCTATGAAGCTATCAGGGTCGAAGCGCGCAGATCAGAACATCGTCTATCTTGCTGCTGCTGCTCATCTGAGCTCACTCCATCCTCAGGTGTTGTTTTGCTGTCAATCTTTTTACCTGCGGAGATGGTTTATTGGTCTTCTCTTCTGACTCTTACTAGGTTATTGTATGGCAAAACCCCTGGCAACAAAAGCACTGCCGCTTGCTCGCTCTCCTCTTTCCTCCACTTCCCTTCACCCCTCCTCCTCCTCCTCCTCCCGTGAGGACGATACGTCGTTGACACCTTCGCGTGTCACGTGGTGGGTTCACCTGGATCCCGTTCGTTCAAAGGCGGTGCAGGGTATTGTGTTCAATCTTCCTCTTGTGCTTCGTACGAATCCGTCGATCACCGGCTGACAGCAGCAGCCAAACATTTCTCCGACGTGAGGTTGAGCAGAAGATGCCTTTCTATACCTACTGCTTCATAGACCTGGTCGAGATAAGATGCGATTATGTATACATGATTGTCAGGGCTCGTTATCTGGTAGCATCGTGCCAAGTGTTTTATGAGCGATTCATTGAGCGCAAAGAGCAGGCGGTCTGCTCCGCCGACAGGCCCCGTACGCTGCAGGCCTCTTGCATTATCGCCGCCTAATCAATACAAATCACCGGGCCATCCATCGCGATGCACCGCTCACCTCTTTTGAAAGACGGAGGCACGAAATGAGCATTTCATGCGAGCGGCGTGAACACGGCTCCGAAGGCGACGGTGGCGACGTCGTCCTGTGTTCATTTCGACAAGCGGCTTATTTTATCAAATTGGCTTAGTTAGCATTCATAACGTTGGCCTCGGTGGAAATGGGCGCGACCGCTTGCCCCGTTTCACGTCTTGGGCATGAGGGTGGTTGGTTGGTTGTCGTGGGTATGTATTCGCGATCATTGTTTTCTAATTACAGGTGATGCAATGCACCTGTCTTGCCCGCTTTCTTTTGGGGATAATAGAATTGCTCGCGTGAGTTAAGACATCTCGATTCGGAGAAAGGTGTTCTTCCCAGAGAAGGAGCCGCTGTGGGCTACGCTTGATTAACTGCCCGCGGTGTTAATATCGTCCGGGCGAATTGGCTGATATTTCTCCGCCGTTTCATCTTCCTTTCGCCGCCGTGATCCCACGTGAGCCAGCCGGCATCCGTTCGCCAGCGTCCGCCTCCACTCTTTGCTGTCGTCGCTCGCACCTCGCAGCGATGAACTCCGAAATTGATTGAATCTGGCGAAATTGAATTCCATCAGGGGCCCTGATTGTCGAGGTCATCATACTCTGATTGCTGCCCGCCCGCCCGCCCGCGCCCCTTAAAGAAGACAATGGATGGCGCGGGCGTGCGTGCGTTGCGTGTCGTAATGGACATCTGCGTGATGATGTGATGATCACATATTGATGCGTGCGATGTATGACGAGTATGTTTACATGCATGATCTCTAATGGGTCCTCGTGATTACTACTGAAGGCGAAGGACCTCGACGGCCCAATGTCACGCGCGATTAAAAATACATTATGTAATGACACAGCAGCACTCTGTCGTTGGCTGTTAATGGCCGCTTCGAAATACCATAGCGTTTGTCCATTTCATTCGTCGCCCTTTTCGTTCCTCGCCGCGTATAGTTGGTGCGCGGATACCTGTACTTGACTCTGCGTGACTGGCAGGCGCAGGATATTCCTATATGACTGTATACACAGCTGTCCTTGATATTATGAGATCATACATCAATTGGTGTTGCATGGCGCTTCGTTGATTTCAGCGCTGATAATTGCCGGCCACGACCGGCGCCTGTCGTGGCTTGCAGACTTGCATGTAATGCTGCCTCCTCCTCTAATCTGTCGGCGCATGGGCGTGCCGCTCTCTCCTGTCTGCAAGCACAATATGCGCAGTCATAGCTCGCTTTGCCTGTGATCTTTCTACCTGAGCCCTCCCCGCATATCTCGCTTGCATCCTGCGATTGTCTCTCTGGTGTGTGTTTATGCTTGCATGCATAACCAGAAGCCGTAACATCGGTACACAGCACGATTACGCAACACCGGCTGCATGCAGCATATCATTTGCCGATCCACCCCCGTCTGCTGCGATGCCCTTGTTTGTCAATATAGATTCGCTTTAATTGCTGGGGTTGGCGGTTCCTCAGGTGTGCTGTTCAGGTGTGCTGTTCTGGCATCGCGTGCGCTTTACGGATGCGTTGCGCCGCTGCCGACAAAGGCGGGTATTGTGATCGGCGTGCAGCGCCAATTGATTTCACCGACACACTTTGACTAAGGACGCCGTGCTCGACATGTGATCTGCGCTGCCCTTTGATCTGCCGCGTTACGTAAGACCGCCGCCACACCCCTGCTGAACATCAAGACGAACGTTGATCGAAGGGATGGTCAGTTATTGATTTCATCGACTGGCGACTGGACGCAGATGCCCTCTCCTCCTTCCTCCTCCACCTCTACTCCTCTCTCCGCTCTTCCTCTTGCAACTGTGCTCACCTGCATGAGAACGACTCAATCGATATAATCCTCTGGATATGGACGACGTCTGCATGCATGGGCCCCAATACACCTGCACTTTGTACCTGCGCTTTGACTCGACACTTCGATGACGACATTGATGAGGGAGATCTGCGCTGCACCATGGAGGGTGTGGTCCCTGGAGCGACTGCGCGGCTGCGTCTGATCATCACAAGTCAATATTATTGTCACTTATATACATCCCAGCTACACACAATAAGTTCATTCCGAATCATAAGGTCTTACCGCCCCAACGCCTCTTAGCACCGTCTGCCATTTAGTTCACCAATACATACAAACCCATCAGACTTGGCGTGATTTGGCGTGTATATCATTTAGCCCTAAACAAAAGAGATATTCGCGGATGACAATCCGTTCTCGTCGATTTCAACCCCTCCCCACCCCCTCGCCGACTGCTATCCACTCTTTAGTGATCTACGCTGAGCCGCTGCCGCCGTCGCTTGCTCAAGAGCGCTCAATATTTCATGATTGCGACGAACAATTTCGCTGTCCACTCGGCCATGACGGTCTGTCATGTGACAAATATTCACGCCTGACTGGCCCTTGTACGCTGCGTATACGCGGGGCCTTCTGTTTTATGGCAGATTTAACGTGATGACGTGCGTCAACAGAAGCGCGGTTTGTGGCTCGTATCTGATCGAATGTGATGCTCACGTGGCGACACGCCCCAAATGCCCTTTTGTCTACGCCCTGTGCCTCCCCCCTCCTGACTGCGCCCTTGTGCCACTCATCGCTTCCTCGATTATAATTATCTCCGGGCTAACATTATTATATAACACGGTCGCTAGTTTTAAACGCAGTGCCGTGTTTTGTGGACTATGTACCTCATAGTCTAATTGCTACTTCACTGTAGCGTGTATGTTTATATTCCAGCATGAAAACACTGATGAACAGCTAGCAATAAGTGCACGTGTACTCATGGCGTAATCTATTGCAGCGCCAACACCTCCGATCTCCGCCGAGTTCGTTCGTTATCGGCGTGAAAATAGCGGGGGTAATTCTACCTGATTGCCTATTTATACGCCTCGGGTGTGGCGGAGCTGACGGCGAAGCTGCCGTGGCGTCAGTGGCGTCGAAGGCGTCGTGCCCTGCATCCTGCCTCGTGGCGCCTGTACAGCGAGCGCTTTGAGCTACTTGCTGCCGTCGCTTTGTCTGTGTGTGTCTACTTGCTCCGAGTTGATTCCCCCTCAATCACATTACGTGCGATAAAAGGCTGCTTGCACCTCGGCCTTCATGTAGCCCAGGGCTTCCCTCCTCCTCCCTCTTCTCTTCCTCCTCCTCCCACATCTTCCTCTTGAGCCAGAATCCAGATTGCTGCCGTCGACGGTGCGGCGGTTGGGCGTGTACTGCCTGAGATCAATGTCGCGTGTGCGCATGCGTGTTCCTCCCGTGTTATCAATATTTCACGAGGGTTACCTGAGTGTCAGCCGTGTCGGGGAAACGGGTCGAGTTTAATCAACGACTTGATGGTATTAGCTGGCAATGATTGCGCCTAATTGCATTAGCCCGTGATGCATCGGCCGTCCTGCTGCCTGCCGACACGAGGACCTCCTCACCTGCGGGTTCTGCGCATGCGCCGAGCAGCTCCTCTGACAATGGAGTGTAGGGCACGGTCTGATGAACACAGACAGCCTCCAGATGGTCAACACGCTTCCTCCATCGATTGCGTTGCGCGGAGGGCACTCGGGGCAATGAGGAGATCCTGGAGGTACACTGCATGCAGGACGGTTGCCTTGGCGACGGTGCCGGATTGCCGTCAATCAATCTCATCGGCTGTTCCATCATCGAGCAGCGTTTTGTGCCGATTGTTGTTGGCGCTTTTCTATGTTCTGAACTCATTGATTGGTCGTGCTGCAGGTGAAAGCCTCCTCTTCTTCCTCCTCCTCCTCCTCCTCTCTCCTCCTCCTTCTCCTCTTCCTTCTCCTCTTCTCCCTCGTTCCCTCAGAGTGTTGCGGTCTATCGTCTTGGACGCTTCGTCATCTTCATCATGATGTCATTGCGTGCATCTCAAAATGGCGTTACGTCATCGGGCGTGGTTTTGTCTACTGCCCGAGGGACTCACGATGACTCTCGGATTTGGCCTCCTCCCGCGGGGATCAGCGCACCCTGGCCTTCTGCCCATTAGATTATGGACAGCAGCTTGAAGGGCAACGGGGCCCCGAAGGCCGGCGCCAATTAATTAGGCGCCTGCGCCACAATGCGTCGACCATCAGCCGTCGTCACAACGTCATGAAGCGACCGTCACGCCATGCCGTTTGTGTTGTACATGTTTATGCATGCATCGAGCAGTGCATGTATATGGTGTATGCGTTATGGTTGCACCTTGCAGGGTGGAGCGAGGGAGCAGGTACACAATGCCTTGCGTGGCCCACCAGAGGCATGGGCCGTGATGGATGGTAGGGCCTGGTCTTTTGCCTTAAGCTCCCAGGGGTTCATGGATTGACCTGCGTCTTCCCCGGAGGCTAAACCCTTCATCCCGTGCCCCCCTCGCGCAGTGCTGCCTGGCGACCGGTAATAGATCGGCGTTGTCGACGCCAGCGATCTATTTATGGCGGAACAGCTGCATGTCGCGGTCGTTGCCGGCCACGCAAAGTCATTGTGCGTCCAATTAAGATCTCTTTGTGTGCGCTAACGAACCATGCATTCCAGCGTTTGATGCCTTAAGCCGCCGCCAACCCAGAATCGTGCTTCCTGAGTTCGGGAGAGCTGCGTCGGTGCATGTTCCGCACGCGGGGCTCGCTTCTTCGTCCTCAAACATCCAGACACGTGAGCCCTGCTTCTGCGCATGAATGTTTAAACCGGCAAATCCGAAATGAATCGATCGAGACATGCTGATCGCGTCGGCTCCTCCTTCCCTTGCAATTCGCAGGTCGATGCACTGGTCTCTGTTCCGGGGTCTTCAGGTGTAGATTGGTGGCCTTACCTGGCCGCCTGCCTCTGTGTGTGTGACCCTATAGTGTCATTTGTGAGCACCATTGTCGTTGTACATATATGGGCTGTTTACCTTCATTCGATTGCATATACATTGTACACTTTCTGTGTATGCCATTGTGTGTGTTATATAAGTGATGCCTCAGCGGGTTGTACGCGTTGGTTCCATGTCTGCGAGTCAGCGACGTCGTTCACACTATAGCTCCTGGCGGGGGTCAGAGGTCGACTCTTGACTGTTGAGGTGTATCTGATTAACTGGGTTCGTCAACACTGGAGGCATTGTTCGGCGAATGGTCTGTTTGGCGATGCTGTTAATCCGAGCAAGTGTTTGGTAAAGAGTTTGCTTTCTTACCCAATCTGAGCGCGGAGAGTAAATATTGTCACAGCCGATCGCATTCCTGCGCCTCCTCCCCCCCGCGCCTGATCAATGGCGCATCGATGCATTCAGGTGAACGCTGCTCTCCTCCCTCTCTCCTTCTCTCCCCCCTTCTTCCTCATGCAACCCACGTGGGGACTTGCTTCTTTGGGTCAATTCTTCATCTTTACTTTCGTGTGGCCGTTGCTGCAATGGGCTCAATGCTGGTTCTATGTTGCTGTCTTGGCTGATGCATTCGTCGGGCACTTATGCAGATGGCCGGCGCTTCATTTGCGCAGCTGCTCCGCGTTCCCGCGTCGACGTCGCAGCCGCGTTCCGTCGTCCATCTTTCCAGTGGGACCCCCGGGATCCTGCGTCAAAGCTGCCCCGCGGGATCAAGCGCAGATTTACGACTACACCTTGGCAAGAGTTGTTGTTTACAGCAATTCCCTTCCCTCCCGCGCCAGACGGGAATGAGTCGGCCCAGCCGGCTTCTTGCCTCCTCGGGTTGCATCATGAGGATGCGAGATCGGACGCAGCCGATCATAACACGAACGCCGGCATTGTTTCTCATCAAAAACACTGCGACGACACGCTGTTGGAGCTGAACATCTCCGGATTAATTGGCATCGCTCACTTCAATCAGAGACGGGGGCAGGCCGCAGACCCTCGCCAGGTCACCCGCCGCCAATTTCCCCCGCATGAATTCTTCAGCTCCGCTGTCTGGCTGCCGTCGATGGCTTCCTGTTCGACGTTTGACCAATCGCAATTCTTTGCGTGCATCTTTCATTGTCCGATCGACACCCGCACGACTGATTGCGCAAGAGTTGAGCGTGATGAATATTGTAGTTGCCTAGCGACACCGTCGTCGTCCGGGAAGCGCCTACACTCCCCCCTCCTTCCCTACACCCCCCTTGCTTTTCCCTTTTTTCGTCATCGATCGAACGAATTACCCACCTGACCAGGTTGTCGGTAAAATACTCAAACATGTGCCCTGATGGGGTCGCTCTCTGGCAGATCATATTTATCTAATCATACCCGAGTCAATAATGTCATTATATGAATGCTTCTGTATGCTAATTAGAGCATTTTGTGCTTTCTGCAGGTGAGAACTCTGTTTGTGAGTGGACTGCCAATGGATGCCAAACCGAGGGAACTATATCTGCTTTTCAGAGCTTACAAGGTGAGTCATCCGTCTTCGTCGTAAACAAGGTGTGATTTGGCGCTGATGAGGGGTTGCCCCCCCCCCCCCCTGCGAGATCTGAAAGCACCGGCGCTCCAAGCGGAAAATTGGTGTCTATTGAAAAGCGCAATGGGTTAGGGCACCGCTTAACGGTTGCAGTGAAGCACTTGAAGGGGTTGTAGGAATTGTTTTAAGGGCTTTGTAGTCACGCATGCGTGGATGCAATACGCCGGTTCGTCAGGGTGTTTTATCCGCGTTGGGCGATGCAGCCGGCCTCCACGTCCGCCAGTGGCCTCTTTTGTACTGCGACGTCATTCAGGTCGCATGCCCTCTGGTCCCTCGCCAATGGACACAGACTGGCGAATGATAAACACGACCTCTTGCATAGACTGGCCCGACCCCTGGTGGTCGTTGCCGGCACCTCGCATGTATTGATGGCGCCGGTAAACCGACGCATACTTTTCAGCGCTCATTATCTCTCTCTTGAGATTTCGCGGACGTTTTTCATGCCCTCCTCATCAATCTTGCATTCTTTGTCGTCGGCGGTCGTCGCCGTAATTAGGTTCAGCCTATGATTTCGTGTGATCGGCGTGCAGCGCCCGATCTGCCGCCTAGTTGCACATGCGATGGATCATACCTGTTACCTGTGTACCAGTCGAAGGCACAGCTGATCCGAAGAACGACGCAGTCAGGCGAAGACTTTATAGTACGAAGGAGGCGTTGCTCTGCTTCCCGCTGTGCTGCTAACCGCTCTTGGAACTCCCGAAGCAAAACTTTCTTGCACAAGCAAACCTTTTTTTTTTTTTTTTTGCGCTATATAATCCGCATGATTCATTGAAATGGCCTTTATATTTTCTTCTTTCGCCGATGTCCAGAGCGGATTAAGGTCGGGGGCTAAGCTGGTTCCGATGACGGGCCTGGACCCGCTTCTCCGTGTCGATCTCATTATAGCCACGTACACATGCTTTATGATGAAACGTGCTGATCCTGCTCTCTGTGTTGTTTTCCTTTTGCAATGGTTACCAGGGTTACGAAAGCTCCTTGTTAAAAATCATGGGTCACCGCGGGAAGGTGACCAGTCCAAACTCCGTGAGTACTTCGATCGCATGCACGCCAGTCACCGCGGCGGCTGGGATGACGCCAGCCGCTTGCAGCTGCGGCGGGGTTCTCGCTGCGCCGTCACTGTTCCCACGTAGTTCTTGCACACAGTTGTCCTCTTACGTCACCGTTGAGCTTGTTTCGTTCACTCCAGGGATACGAAGGATCACTGTTAAAGGTCACAGGCAAAAATGGCAAAACGACCTCTGTAAGTATTTATCACTTGCCATGCACTTTGACCCCACTCTTATCCTCTTTGTGCGCTGTTGATTCCCTCTTTAAATGCCCCCATAAAGAAATCGTAAAATATATATACGTGTATTTAAATCCACTTTAATTCAATTTTGCGCGCAATCGAGGATTGGGTGGCGAGTTTCTTTTTTTTTCTCTTTTCTTTCTTTTTAAACTTTTTTTTTTTCTTTCGTTCTTTGATCTGTATTTTCTTATGATTTCTCTCTTCATTCTCCTGGTTGATGAGTGCTTACTAATTATTCCGCTTATGTTTTGTTTTCTTCCGATATAGATTGTGCATGCATCGGTGGTTATTATTTTTCTCTCGCTTTGTTGAATTCTCTCGTTCAGCGGAGATTGCTAATCCGGCTGATACCTCCTGAACTGGCTAATAATATACTCAAGTGCCTTACGCAATGCATGTAGTTGAGAGAGCCGAACACAGATGACCAGCAGATCTAGCTTGACCAGCATTGACCTCGTCTCGCTTTCTGTTTGTTCAACGCTGACTGTCAACGTGTTGTTATTACGTTTCGGTTTTGCGATGAGGAATATTACTATTCATAAAATTGCATAAGCGAAGCTCTCAACAGCAGTTCATTCAAGGTGTGCAGCACTACTCTATTGAAGCACAGACCTTGTCATATCTGAAGAGTTGAAATTAGAAAATATGCAAACTCATTTTTAAGCCATTGCATGCAAACCTCCTACGGTGAAAGTGCCGACGCTGTTTATAATTATGTAGAAAAAGAAACCCCCGACTATGAGAAGAATTTAACCCGAATAGTGTTGTTATTAATAATTGACAGGCAAACATTTATGCTACATTCAGCATCGTTTAGATTTCTGAAAGCTTTCTTTAAGAGGCTCGTTTCGGCATTGTATATTTGTAAGCAATCTTTGTGTAGAATTTGTTACATGTATAGATCTGTAAAATATTGTGGAAATTTTTTTTTTCTTAACCCCACTCTTGTTTGCTGTCTTGTTCATGGCACCGCGTGGTCCAATAATATCTTCCTTTGCAGAAAGATGCTGCTCGATTTCCCAACCAGATCCTTCCGGTATTTCGTCCAACTCACTCCTCTAACCGTGTGTTGTGATTTTTCGCTCACCGCTTTCAGTTCCAACTATTAATTAACCAACTTGCTTTTTTTGTAGTTTTTTTTTATAATTCATCGACATTTGATGTCACTGTGTACATTAAGGATCACCTCCGTGTTTCTTGTTTCAACTTTGTTGCCGTGTGTCGCCAATAACACGCGTGGCTCGGGGCTTCTGGGATATATCCGTCAGTCTACTGGGCGCTCTATGCAATCATAACGCACTTTATTCAGAGACTAATGGACCGTTATGATTACGAGAATTGGACTGTAATGCGTTCTTGCCAGAAAGCAATCTCTGGAGTGAGATATATAGGCCTACTTTTTAACTATGTATCATAAAATGGAGGTTTATACGCTGGCAAAGCCGAAACTTTTAACATCAAGAGTTTTTTTTAGATTAATCTTCAAGGAGATTGTTTCAGTGTTAAACAAGCTGGTATCAAAGTAAAGCCTCCGAGATTTAATTCAGTGGCATATGAAACAATTGGACAGTATAACTACTGGTGCACGGGGGTTGAAATGTCACGCTTCTAAAACCGCTGTTGTGGTTAAAAACCGTGGGGTCATAAGTTGAGTCTGTGGTCCCTTCGAGAAGAATCTTATCATTCCGATACCGAATGACGAATAAAAGAGATAAAAAAAGACGAACAGATCTCAGTTTATGACGGCACAAAGCTTCACGCATTGTAAATATCGATATCACCGTGTGTATACAATCGGCTGTGCTTATATTTGAGGAACGCTGATTGGCTAATCTGATTCTGTGACTCTCACGGAACAGCCATCTTCTCAGCATCCTCATCGGTAAAGGAATGCGAATGACGTTGTCTTTTATGCTAAACTCGGCTCCTCCATTCTTCATATTCTCCTTTGTACGGTTCATCAATATCCATAATGCATTCCTTTATTGTGGTGGTGGTATTTTTTGATATATACTTTTACCTGAACAAAAGCCGGCCCCGAATGTAACGCCAATTCATTGATCATTGGGTGGATCCAATATCCCAGCAAATTACCCTTCTCCTTTTATGTCCCTCCCAATTTCCCCAATTGATCTCGCTGATTGTTTTCTTACAGCCTGGAGGCAGCAACTCGCCACGTGCGCTCTTCCCAAACCAAACCTACTCTTTGACAGCCTTTCTCATCTTAATGACTCATGGATTTCTTACTTTGATGCTTTCAGCCCGTTGGCTTTGTCACCTTCACATCCAGAGTCGCAGCCGAAGCCGCGAAACAGGACCTCCAAGTGAGTCCCTCTATCTCGCATAGCAACCGTAACCATGGAGATGAGGCCCCGTTGAGCTCCGCTTTCAATGAAATCATAACGTTCTATTTATCATCTTAACAAATTGGCGTTATGATAATTGTCAATCTATTGTTTTGCGGGTGATTTCGAGGTTGGAACTCCCTGGGAGACTGAGAAAAACGTGATGAGTAAGTTGTACACGCATTTGCGCTGCTCACCTTTGTACATGCACAGCAAACGCAACCAGCCAGTGGCTCCACTTAACGGGAAAGCCCAAGGGACTCTATTCACTCCACATTTCATGCCGACGTAGCAAGCTGTCGCAGCACTAATCCCATTATTCATCATTCGTTTCATATTATAATTGTGGTTAAGTCATTTTTCTAGCAAACTCCTTAATTCTCACCTCAGCAATGACCTAGCGTGCATCGTACCCGACTCCACCATTTTTTCCCTCATCCACAACCTGAACTTCTTGGATATTTTTTTTTTTCTGTCCACAAAACGCTGGCACTTAATTTGTTAATCATTGGTACAAATGTTTATTCACCTTCACCGGTTTGTGAAACAACCATAAAAAAACCAAAACAGACGAACCGCTTATGCATAATATGTATTATATCAACGAAGAAGCACAGTCGTTCGTATTTGAGTCTGCTTTTTAGTAACGTTATGATTTTCCTGGCGACCGTTATGATTACGCTGAATGCACCGTCTGCTCACTTTCAGCAAGGCGTTCGATTCGACCCTGATCTGCCTCAGACCCTGCGCCTGGAGTTCGCAAAGAGCAACACGAAAGTCACAAAGCCCAAGCAACAGTCTCCACAGCCTGCTGCCACGCACCCCACTTTCATTCACCCGCTGACAGGACGTGAGTTGACCTTGCGATTCATAACGTCACTCTCTGCGTCATGATCTCGTGTTGCCGCACTTTTTTTTTTTTTTGTGTTTTTGTCTTTTTAAATTTAATTCTCACCAAGTGGCGTAATTTTTTCCTGATTGTAAGCGGCGATTTAATTAGCGATGGTTTTTTTTTTTCTCTTGTACTGTGGAATAATTTTTTTTTGTTGTTGCTAATTCCTTATGTGTTTTTGTCTTTTCATACTTGCTTCTGTACGCTGCACATGTAGTGATTTATCCCGGTAGATTACCAATTTTCATCTTTTGATAAGAAATTAAAATCTAATATATAAGGAGTACTAAACGAAATTATATTAATCTTAAAAAAAAAAAAAAAAAGTACAAGTGCACTTTGGACAATAGATGTGCCCTGTTTTTCTTTCTTCCGTTTATTTCCTGATAGTTCATCTGGTGTTTATTTCTCTCTTTTTTTCTGATCATCGTGGTGATTCAACGAAACCAGAGGAGATTGGTGGTGCGTTTTTCCCAGGTATGCCTGGGGCGGAGGCTTGGCCCGGACACCCGCTGGTCACTGGAGCCTACACTGAGCTGTCCCCCGCCCTGCACCACCCTGCGCTGCTCCAGCACCCGGCCCTGGCCGCCCAGGTGAGACCCCGGACCCTCATGCCGTAGCGACACTACTCACTATAACCCTCACTCTCTTGTCATTACACACCCTGCTTGTAGTATTAAAAACTGCGTGCCATTTGATTTGAGCCGAGTGTCCGAGCAGGGCGTAATGGCGGAGGACGAGGGTTTCGTTCAAACAGCTTGCTTCTTCAACTTCTTCTTCTTTGAATTTTTTTATTCTTTATCATTTTTTTTTTTTTTTTTTTTTACCAATTATTAATTTATTTTCCTGTAGTATTTGCCAATAACATTGATAATATATTAGTTTTATTTATTAGTTCTGATTGCTGGGACATGTGAAAGCACTGTAGCTTTTTAATAAATAATCTTTGCGTATACTAAAACTGCGAATAGAATAATATTCCTCCCCCTCCTCCTTCCCCCCCCTCCACCCTTTCCGGAGAAGGAAAAAAAAAACAAAACAAAAAGAACCTCATTTTTTTCGCTGCTGCATGCCCCTCCTTTTGTCTCTTCGGTCTCTTTTAATATTAAGTTGAGAATGTTGCCCGGCAGTGCATCACTACGTTCTTTCACGTGCGCCACTCTTTATCATATGATGATGATGATGATGATGATGATATACATGCGCTAATGCTTTTGCACCTGTCCTCCTTCGTCTGTGTGTTTGTGCGTGTTGTGATCGTCGGCTCCAGGTGCACCCTGCTCTGGCAATGTCTGGGCATCATGCCGCAGCCATGAACTCTGCCGTGCCCCACCCCCACATGGCCGCCAGTCCGGTGCTGGGCAGCCCGGTGGGGGGCGCCACCAGCACCTCCACCCTCACCTCCCCCTCGCTGGCCACTGCCACCTCCACCCACGCACCCTGCTCCACCCTATTCGTGGCCAACCTGGGCCCGTTCTGCTCTGAGCAGGAGCTCAAAGATCTCTTTCAAAGGTGAGTTTGCATCGTCCTGTCTTTCCTCTGAAAGCACTCCTCTCTCGAGATCACTCTCCGCCACCCCTCCCACAAAAAGCGCGTAGTCTGGTTTTGTTTTTTTTTGTACTCTCTCTATCTTTGAAATGCACTTTGTAGTTGCTTGTTTTTTTTTTTTTTTTTTTTTTTTTGGTCATGTATTCTGCTGTCTGAAACTTTTGCTTGCTTAGCTCACCGGGCGAAATTTCCCTCCTAATGCACTCAAACATAATCTTGTTTCCCTCAATTTAGCATTTAACTGTGCTTTGTATTTAAATAATTTTTTTTTTTTATATATATACATTTTTTTTGCTTTGTAGTAGTTTTTCTTCGTCGTAGTTTTTCTATCCTTTGGCTTTCCCTCCCTTCATTGTTGTTGGTGTTTTCAGCATCAGTGGCTTTCTCCGCCTGAGGATGCACAACAAAGGCGGTTCTCCCGTGGCTTTTGTGGAGTACCAGGTAAGCGAAACATGACATGTGGACCCCGTGCCATTTGCGAAACTTTTTAACTTTTTAACTTTTTAACGGGACTACATGTGATGTTTTGTGTAGGATGTTAGATGCGCCATGGAAGCCATGCTCAAGCTGCAAGGGTGCGTGCTCTTTTCCTCAGAGAGAGGAGGCATTCGCATCGAATACGCGCGCAACAAGATGGGTGAAGTCGTGAGTAGCTGTCCTACCCCAAATGGACCCCTCCTCCTCTCCTCATTCTCTCCTCCTTTTCCTTCTCTTCTTCATTCTTTCCAAACTTATTGTTGTGGTGGATGGTGGCAAAGCTTTTTTTCCTTCATTGCGCGATAGTTTTTCTTGATTTTTTTCGTCCAATTTTTGCTGTTTTTATCTCCCTTTTTCCCCCCGCAAAACCGATCGCTTTACACGCACAACTCTTTGCACCAGCTGCTGTGTATCTGTATATATATGCCGACCCTGCATGGCAGCCAAGTGTACCGTTCGTTGGTCAGACGTTCTTTCGTGTAGAGTTACTTTCTCAACCACGGGCCGCCCTCGTACCATTGCGCACAGATATAGAACCTTTTTTGCATCTCGAATTAACGTGTTGCCATGACACCCTCTCAAGCGTTGTTTTTTTTCTTTTGTGTGTTTTGCAGAACATAAAGGATGAGGTCCTTGTGGGTCACTCTCCTATGCTCGCCCAAATGGCCAGCTACTGAGGACGCCCTTTGCCCGACCACCCTCTCTGCATCAGCAATAATCGAACAACGTACCCGACAAACATGGCAGGCATACGATCTTGCAAGTGTTGATCAACTCGTCGCTTTATCATTATTCTTATTATTATTCTTATTATTAATGTATAATGTTGAGTGTCTCCTACTCAGAAATGTATTATTATATTATTCTCACACAAATTACATGTTTTTGTTCTTCTGTTTTGTTTTTTTTTCTCTTTTCTGCCATGAGGATTTTTTTTTTTTTAGGCTTTAATCAAAAAAATTTAATATATGTCTTTGTATATTTTTTTTAAAGGTCTCTTTTTTTTTTTTTTTTTTTTTTTTTTTCAATGTTTATGTGTGACCTTTGACCTTGTGTTCAAATACTTTTTTTTCCTTATGCAAAAAAAAACAAAAAAAACATTCTGTTAACTTCAAGAAAACCATAATTTTCAAGAAGAAGATAAAGCCTGAAATTTTGCTTCCAATTGGCTTAGCAACAAATCTCTCTCGATCAAATGTGACCTCACGTTTAAGCTCCCTCTTCTTGTTATTTCCATTTTTCCTTATTATTTTTTTTTCTTCGTCTTCTTAGTCATGAATTTATGAAGTATTAATTATTCTCTCTTATTGCAATGTTTAGTCAGTTTCTCTTCTCGCTCGTATACTCATGTAAAAAACGTTGAAATAATGAATGTTGATCAATTGATGGCATATTTCCGTCCAGAATATCATCAATTTGTATTCTTTAATGAATGAGACATATCTAATGCTTTGGAATACTTCTTCTCCCGTGGCCTTTCTCTCTCTCTTTCTCTCCCCCCCACCTCTCTTTCTCTCTCTTATCTCTCTCCTCTTTATCGGTGTACGATGATTTGAATGTTGATGTTTTTCTTGCGTAGGCAAATGAGAGAGAAGATGTGCTTGAGTTAGCTTTCTATGACGGGAGGCTTTGAATGCAATCATATCAATGGGACTAGGTTTTTTTTTTTTTTTTTTTTTTCTATCAAATTGCTTCTCAAATCCATTTTCAGTGTATTTTTTTTGGGTAATATTCTTCAATATACCGGGCACAAATTATGTTGTTTTTTTTTTTGCTTTAAAAGACACAAATGTAGCAGTGAAATCAAAAGTGATTTGCATATTTTTTTTTCTGTTTTTCCTTGCAATTTCTGCGTTAGTTATGCTTCTTGGTCTCTTTATTTGAAATCAAATTAATTCGTCTGCCTTGGCTTGCAGGGTTTAATACACAAAAAGTCAATTTAATTAGGAAAGCGAGTTCTTACCTTTTATTTATTTGAATATTTTGAAAAACATGAGTTGTATAATATTATTCTCATTATTTGTTTTGTTTCTCTTTATTTTTTCTGTGTACATTTGATTTTTGAATTTTTTTGCCGAATTTTGTGAATTTTGTTCGAGATTGAACCAATTCTCACCTCGCGTTTTACTTGATATCAAAAAAACAGGAACATTCCAAGTTATGATTTTTTTTTCTCTTGCGATTTGTGATCTTTTACTCTTAATTATGTAATCTCTAATCGTCGCCTATGTTGTTTTTTTCCTTCTTTAATCATCGGTTGTCCCCCCAACATCGAGTTGAAACAATTAGCGCATTTTTCTTGTCTTTTATTTTTTTTAACAACTCAGGAAAAACGTTAATTGAAATCTTTAAAAAACGAAAATTGTGTAATCGAAAAAAAAAATCTTGATGTTGTTGATTTCTGAATTTTTTTTTTTTTTTTTTTTTTGCTTGTACATATTATGTAATCACATAATTATTATGAATGTTAAAAAACAACTAAGCAATGTGCATTAATTATTTATGTGACAATCTACATCTATTTCCGTTTCTTGTGGGTTTTTTTTTTTTTTTTTTTGATACAAGATAATCGATTCGCTATTTTGTTTTCATATTCCTCGTGAGGGTTTCTTGCAGAATTCCTCCGTTATGAAGTCTATCACTGTCAATGGGGCCAATAATGCTGTTTGCTCATAAATTACATAATCCATTATGTCACACTACACCCTGGTCATGTGACCGGCTCCTGCAAAATTTCCCCGTAGTGTAGGTTTTTGAAAAGCGATACACGTATCAAAACAAAATTTTTTTTTTTTTTGGTAATTATTATTATCATTTTTTTTGGCTCAATTTTGCCCCAGAATCAAAATTATTATTCTCTTGTTAATGTAAGTTTTTTTTATTTTTCTTTCCTTTTCTCTTTTTTTTTTCTCTCTCTTATAAAAAAAGGATCATAAGGTAATTAGGCAAAAAAAAAAACTTGCAAAAATAAATAAAGAAGAATTCTTTGTAATACGGTGAAATTGCAACAAAGTTCCCACTTGTTGATTCTGTGCACTTGTTGTGTAATGACGAGGAATGTTTGACAAAGCTGTATGCAAATCCCAGAATCATCTCTCCGCCTCCGCCTTAAACGCCTCTTGTGATAACATGAGAATTATTGTCAGCAAGTTGCGGGGCTGTTTTGAGGCGCTGCGTACTTCATATGTGCAACGACTGGTGTTATTTTGTTGTTCTTTTTTCTTTTCTCTTAGGCAAAATGTCCTACGTTTCTTGCCGCATTGAAATTATTCTTGTGCAATGGAAAATTGGTTTTGCTCAAGTTTTTGAATATTCCATTTTTAAGAAGGTGTGGTGTTCTCATTGCATTGTTTAATGTACGGTGAATGTTCCTTGCAACAGACGCAAATAGGGAACAGCGAAAGAGCCGATTGTGTTACGCGAGTACTGGTTTGTTGTTCTGTACATAAATTATAAATTACCACCCCAGAATAAGAGCATTATTTCTTTAACTTTCACTTTTAAAACACTTCTTTTTTTTTTTTTTTGTGTGGGGGGCACTATTTGAGATCATGCAGTGCACTTGATGCTAATCTCCCACCGCGTGTCAAACGACACGTGTTTATACATAGCTCACTCCTCCCTTCGCATTCTACAACAGTATTAGTCTGAAATCTTAGTCAGAGGGTGTTACCCTCAAAGGCGCAAAGGAAACTGTGATGTCTATTTATTACGACGCTCTTTTCCTGTTCTCTCTTTCCGCTGTTCGGGGAACGATCAATCCTGTTCCGCTACTAACATCGAACCCCCTCCCCTCCCTTCCCATTTTACCTTCTCGCCAGATAGTCTGGAGAATTGTTTTCCCGCCCTGAACAATATATCGATGAATCCTTAGCTAGGCAACGGCGCGATTATTTTGTACTGAATGCATATCTCGTCATGAATTAAAACTGTCGAAATGTCATTTCGTTCTCTTGTTCATGTCATCCATTTTGTGTTGACGTCATTTTCAATTATCATTTCTCGATATCATAGGATTCCATAATTATTCATTCGATCTGTAGCACTTACGGATGACTGTGTGAGAACGTAAAAGGAGAAAAATGTGTCCGAATTGATGACAATTTTTAGCAGAAGAGTTTTAATCGCCATTTGAAGGGATATTCGGGAAACGAGAGGGAAGGCGGTCGTGCGGCTGTGCATGCGATGTGAACTAAGCATGCAATATATCCCCAAATTGGGAAAACATGAATATATTAATTAATGAATATATTAATTAATGAGTATATTAATTTATGATCAGATAAAATATAGACTCATTCATTGAAGCGAAATCACAAACGAATGCCCGCAATGTACTTCTACCGGAATAATCTCCCACAAATGAGCAACTCAACTCAAAGCAAAGTTATGTAAGAGACGAACTGCTCTCTTATTACGTTCATGTTGTGTTCATCTGTCCGTGCACTCGAATATCGATCTTAGAGAAGAAACAAAATGAGTTCAATAAGGAATTGTGAAAACACTGAAATCTGACGCATTCAGTTAAGGTGGAGAGGCCTACTGGATACCAACATGAATGCTCGCAAATGTTTGAATGCTGCGTGGCATTGAAATACTTGCGTACTAGCTTGTGTAATGTGTGCACAAAGTTGTGCAAATCTACCATGAATTAATTCTTAAATTCATTCAAGGTTATTCAATCTGAATTTGTAGATTAATGCGGCAATGTGGAATCGATAAGAAGTTTAAAAATAATTTACTGTGAAGTGATAGTCGAAATACAACATCACACTTGGGAAGAAACGATTTTATTGGAATCAATGTCTATAATTATAGAAGACTGGCGAAATGGCCATCCTGAGCAACACGAAAAAGAACAGAGAACAGAAAAAAAAAAGAGGAAAAAAAAGGAGAAAAAAAATGAAAGCAAATAAAACAGCAGAAGACATCACAAGAAAAGAGATATAATAAAATCAATCTATCAAAATGAAATGTTAAATATAGAAAGATAATACTGAAATATATAAATACAATTATTATTATATTAGTATAATAATAATACTAATAATAATACTAATACTAATAATAATAATAATAATAATAATAATAATAATAATAATAATAATAATAATAATAATAATAATAATAATAATAATAATAATAATAATAATAATAATAATAATAATAACTAAAAAATAAAATAAATCTTCTACTGAACGTTCCTAGAAACCTTAGTGCGCCCAGCACCGGATGGGCCAATAATTGAGATAAGAAGTATGCAATATAAAAATATGTGTGGGTAAAGGGAAAAGTTAAAAATTATATATTTATATTTCCTGCGAAGCTGCGACAGAGCTGTGACCATTATTTTCACATTGGGGAAATAGGTCAATGTCTCATCTTCATAATAGGGAGCTCGTCTCCATATCTATGAGATACAAAACAGAGAAACCAAATGTTGCATCAGAACATTGTAGTAGTCGGCTTTCATATGCACACCATCGACTGTCATCGATTTGAGGGGATGTGAAAGAGCAAATTCGTCGTAAAATCCGTTCCATTTGTCTGAAGAATTCAAGAATCGCGATTTCAACTGATCAAACAAAGCGTGATTCAATGTCAACAATTTTGAGTTGATCACGTGAGCATTCTTGCCGAAGACACGCGCTGAAGGTAGCCACACGAAATCCGTTGAAGTCGGGATCATTCGTTCGAATACCTTGATCAGGTAACGCAAGCGATGTTTGGTCACACTGACTGGTGCGGAAATCTCGTGGTTAAAAGGTGGCCCAAAAATGATGAGATCTGGGGTATCTTCTCTCAGGTATTTCCTAAAGTAGAAATCTAAAGTGGTTCTGAATTCAGGTGGCAGTGAGATCGCTTCATCTGTGAGATAGGGCAACGGGAGGTGCTCAAGTTCAACGATCGACTCATCCTTCGTGCATCTCGTGAATCGACCCCCACAGGTGTAGCAAGGTCTTGTTGTTGCTTTTAGATTGATGCGTGGAAGTTTCTTACGGTAATAACTGACATCAAGCTTTGGTTTATCCAATTCAGCTCTCAGGAGCCTGCAGTTATATTCGTTATCTTTCAAGACGTTGACCAACGCCAGGTAATGTCTGCGTCCAATGGAATCACCCATGGTCAAAACCCGTTTCCATCGTCGTTTAGCGAAGCACTGCGATAGAGGTGAGCTAGTGTGTATCTTCGGGTAACAGTAATCGGGGGTGAAATTCAGCCCTGAGGAACCGTTGCCAGGCAACTGCCAGTGGCCATTACCAGGGAAGTATCCACTCGCAAGCATTGTTTTCCGGAAGTTCCTCAGCGAGCACAGCCCGTCTTCTATGGCCGCGTTTGAAGGCATTATTTTCAACTGTAGAGTTGTATTATATGAGTACATAGCACTCAAGATACCAGCAACACAAGTGAACCACCCAATGCATACACACCAGTTCTGTTTCCAGGACATTGCTTCGTTTGCTACCTGTTGCCAACACGATTGTACTCCCAATTCTTATGCTTTCTATTCACGCAATACGCAATAGGTCGCCAAAGAGATATTCCAGGATACCGTTTCCTCAATGAGAGATAAAAGCATGGTCTGCTCCTCATGAGACGTCGTATTCGTTCACTGAATGTAACCGTTCCAGGCACGCGAGCTTCCTTGTCGACTCCGTTGCACACCTTGTCCAACCAGACGACATCCCGGCAACGCGGCGTTCCAATACTGGTCGATACATCGAATCTTTCCTTCAAAGTCTGTAAAAAAAGAAAATATTCCATAGCGCGCCAGGGGAATGGCAGGGAGGGGAGAGGGTTGTGTTGTGAAATAGTTCAACGCATATCTCTATGGCGATATTGATATCCGAATTGAGAAGGAAGATGAATGAACAAAGTCAATAATTAACCACTCTGTTTCCCCAGAATCCGCATATGCTCTCGTCAGAGATAACAGATAGTTCATCCATGTGACGTCATCTTTATTGCTCGGATGTTTTCTTGTTTCTAGTATCTTCTAATGTGTTGTATTTTATAAGCGAAGTTACACCGGGAAGGGGATGATGAAAGAAGCAGGGTTGCGGTTAAGAAAGTGTATTATCTGATATGTGGCGATAATAAAACGAAATTTATAAGTTATGTCAAAATATAATATTGTGGAATTGGTTAGAAATATCGGGTAATGATGTTGCTGACTAGCAGCTGGACTTGATCGGGCGCAAATATGGAGAACTTGACCGGTGAGCTAGCATGGCTTATAATAAGACACGGAAAAAAGAGACAGAGACGTCAAGGCGAGAAGGGGAGTGGCTACAGCTGCTCTCTGTGTGGAAGACAAACGAAAAGGTCATTGGGTCACGGGTACAATAATAATAAAGAGATCAAAAAGCTCAATCTGAGCACCAATTTTTGGAAGAGAACTCCAAGGAAGAAAGTAAATAGTCAATTAGAGGAGAGAGAAAAATAATCTATGAAAAATGATGCGCAAATTGCCTATAATGTCGCCTAAAATGGTTTTCGACTAAACACTGACAAATATGATGAAATATTTCATTTTCTTCGAGGACTCGACATCGCTTGTATTACCTTACTAAGAGAAATATTATTATCTTTTTTTAATAATCAATAATTTATGCAATTAATTGCGTTAATGACCACCATGACCTTAATCTTTGAGATAATTAAATTAAACTACGTTCTCAGCAAGATGTATATACTAGGAGTACACTGTGTAAATTTCAATGCAACAGCTAGCATAACAACTGAGATATCGATCTTTGAGTATATCATAATTACTATTATGCAAGATTACGCAATACATGTGCATCCCAGCGCAGTAATAGTGGTATCCACTGTATATATGAATATATGTAGCACCATATAACATGTATTTAGCACTTGAAATTGATATTTTATACCGCTATATATCTAAAGATATGTGACAATACTGATTCGGCCAGACGAATCTGAGAACAAAAAAAAACAAAACAAGATGGCCGCCTTTTCCGGCAAAACTCGGCATAATTGAAAGGTAGTACATGTATATCATTTCAATCGCGGTTGCTGAGGCACGATTCAGTAGGAATAATTACACAGATAACTCTTATGAGTGACCTAGGGGCTGAGATATATTGCATATATAGCTGCCGGTGACGACCATTAAAAAAAAAAAAAAAGA